>BMAU01014979.1:0-520728 GCA_019973935.1 Trichonephila clavipes
AAAACACGTGTGTGTTTTATGATTAAATTTTCTAAATAAAATTTAAAAAATGAATTAAACATTTTAAAATAAACAACATTCCATGAGTTATTTAAAAAAAGAATAAAAAAGAAAATAATTTGAAGTAAATGGTGATCATAAATTGTTTAAGCAAAATTGCATCATTTTTTGCACAATGTACATTCATCATCAATTTCAAATTAACTTTTAAATTGCTTTTAAATCTGATGTGATGATTTTTTTACTAATATTATCGAACTCTGTTCATGAACTATACAAGGGTTTTTCTTATAGCGACGATTCAACAAATTACAACAGTAAGACGTTAATTCATCGTTTCTCAATCTGTGGGGCGCGATAACTCCACAAGGGTGCAAGCATATTAAAAAATCGAAAACAAAATATGTTTTTAAAAAAATTATTAAATTACTGAAAATAAACAAATGATATCATTCTGAGAGAATAAACTAGAAAATACATATTTACACTGATGTATTACGCTTATAAATTTATCAGTACTGCACAATGTATTTTATAATTAAATTAACAATAATAAGTTAAGAGTACTTGGTACCCTTTGAGCAACTTTCTTTATTTATGTATTCAAAAAATATATTTTAGCATTTTATACAATGTTTCTATTCAAGAAAATGATACGTGATGAAATTTTTCACATATTATTCACACAATTTTAAAAATTTTAATTCCTTGAAGAAAATTTGGAAAATTTTAAAATCCTACTTATTTTGTAAAAATTAATTTTTTGACCTGAAATTTTTTTATAATATTTTTTTATGGATGTTCTAAACAACTTTAGAGATCGATTTTACAATAACTTTATTCCTTTTCGAAAAAAAAAATAAAATTTTGATATACAGGCTAAAAATAAACGAAAATGCCAACATGTCTTACATTTCATTTTTTTTAAAAAAGTATTCAGTTTATAACAAAACGGATCACTAATTTTATAACATGCTTTATTTTTAAAACGCAGGAAAAAATGGAAGTGATTGGTAAATAATTGTCGAAGGAGTAGCATTTTGAATGCACCAAGGTTTCGAAAAACCATTTTAATGTTTTTAATTCTGAAAAAATAATTATTATAAGCTTTATTAAACTTAAAATACCATTTTAAGATATTAGTTATACATTTTTCTTTAAAATATTTGCATTTTCATATTTTTTCAACCCACACATTTTTATAAATGATCAACTTTTAGAGAGTACTAATTGCTGAAGGGATTCAAGAAAAAACGTTAAAATTTTTTTTGTCACCACAGAAATTTTAGCTGTTTTTCTTCTTATATTAAATTATTACATCTGTATGAAAAATATATCAGGAATAAGAACTGAAATTATAAAATTATTAATATGAAATGCCTTAATTTAAAAATTTTACTTGCACACATTTCACAAAGAAATGATTTTATGTATTGTCTCGGAAATAATCTGTATTATATATTACACGTTCTGTTTTAATGTTATTATTTATCTTTATAAAATAGATTTTTTTTTATTAAAACGCTCTTTTTTGTGTATTTTTTTTCCTAAAAAGGGGGCATGGCTGAATTGCCTAATTTGTTTACAAATAAAGTTTTATTCAACTTCTAACTTTCCGACATGCACAAGTGATATATCAATCCAAAAATAATAATGCAAAGAATAAGATTAAATGAAAATAAAAAAATGATAGGTCTGTGATTTTGGGGGTACCAAGTCCTCATAAAAACAATTTTTATAATTATCTGTGACACCATGAGTTTGTCATACATAAAACTATGTATAAGATTTAACACAACTATAATTAATCCTTTAACTTTCGATTAAAAGTTACGCGATTCGCTTTCCAGTATCACCGTTTTTCACGCGGGCATGCAAATGTGATGTATTAGTGGTGGAGGAGGATGATAGAAAAGGAATTAATAAAAAAAATAATCCTCTGTGAAATAAGTAAATCCTTCGAAAATACTATCAATGACCACAGAAAAGATTGTACTTTGGAAAGATGCATATATACATATGTGGCAGTTAACTCTTTGCCTGATCGTGACACTTATATACACCGGTTAAAGTCTAAGTTAAAGTGGTACTGTAGCTTTACGATCGGTGTTCTTGAATTCAAAACACTATAAATATATGGGAGGGCGATGAACATTATGAATTAATTTTGAGTATTTTTATAATTTTAAAGGTAGAATGCAAATATATAAAGTGCTTTTTATACAAAAATATAAATATATAAAGTGAATAGCACATAAAGATAATTAGAACAAAGATTCAGGTTTTTTTTTGTTCAGCCCTTGTATTAAAGGTGGAGGCAGCATATTTATTTATATATATATCATAAATTAATAATATATGAACTACTCCTAAAGCAGAATAAACCTAACTACGATAGTCTTTCTTTTGTTTACTGTTCATTTTGTTTTAAAATAGTGTAAACATAATGGTTTTTCTTTCCTTTTAGTCCTTTTCGATATAAATTTTAGTTCATATATGTTTTTGAAGACCAGTAAAAAAAGCTCCTTCTGACGTTAAATTATTCCAAATATAGTTTTGAGTTGATTAGGTTTTCTGTGCTTAACAATAAAAATTAGAAAGTATAAATAAATATATACTAGTTTATATATGTATATATTCACAAGCTTTATTAAAGTTTATTATTTCCCAGCGATGAGCAGAATGAGCTTTTATACGAGTTTTCATGGATAATAGCTTTACAAACTATGCATTAAATTCAAAATTCTTGAATTATAAAACTTTGCTGCAAATAATCGCTTCAAAATTCTCTTAAATTAAGCACAACGCATAAATCATTGATCTTAAGTTCATGAATAACTAATCAATACACATGGGTAAATATTAACTTATGCATATGTATAACTGATTGTTGTAGTTACATGAACATTACTATACATGCTGAATTAACGCTTCAGAGATTATAATTCATAATTAGATTCAAAACGAAATATTATAGGCTTGATAGGCTCAGAAATGAGGACGTTTATGATTAGTTATGAAAGCTAAAATTGCATGAAAATGTATAAATTAAATAATTACATATTTTTAAACAATGATTGTGAATTAATATATCTAAATGTCTTTTCCAACAATGAAGCATCAAAGTAAAACTTGTGTTATAGAGTAATCAGTGATTTTCATAACTTTTTATCATTTTAACATACTCAGATTTAAATTAAAGTTAACCTAATTTGATTAACTCTTTGAAGATACTTTCTGAAGTCTCTTATAAAAGATGTGGAAATGATCTTAATACTGAAAAAGTTTAAATGTTATAAGTTTAAAGGCATGGATATGACACTAAAATTGATACTTCATATTTGTTGGGATGCGGAAATAAATATTTTTTTTTCCTATTGTAAAACGAAATTTCATTATTTATTGCATAATCTGTATTATTTTACTTAAGCTTTTAAATATCAATGTTAACATCATTATTTATAAGATTCTGTTGATGTCTTTCTACAGCATTTCTTGGTATTAAATGTTCCACTAAATACACAGTTAATGATTTTTATTTTATCAAAAAATAAAAGATTTAAGTCTTCTGCACTTTATATATAAGGTAGTATATTCTAAATTTCTTTAAAAATTAATTACTTAGTCATATTTTTGTACAACATTTCATATCTGTAATCTTTATTACCTTAATCTAAAACTTTCGTCAATATTTTATATAAAGAATTTCTCTGACATCTAGATTATTTTATTATATCTTTAAATTTGTAAGAGAAACAATTTAATAAATATTAGGTTGGGTGGCGTGGTTGGTTTGTCTGCACCTAAGGTTGCGGGTTCAACCCCGACCCATGTCGGTTGATTTTCTTGGTTTAAGGTTTCAACAATGGCGATGTCATACGATTATAGGGAATATAAAAAATTCCTAGTGTCTGTTTGGTTTGGTGCTCTCTTCAAAATTAAATCCTGGAGCAGATTCGCATTGTCAGAGCTCAGGTGCCTCCCTCTGGGGAGGAAACTGGGAGTCAACATTACTTGCGATAATTGGTATAGCCTATATGGTGATGCCGCGATAAAAAGTAATACCCAGCTCCCGAGGAATGTATTAAGTCTGCAAAGGCTAAAATACAAAGGCACAGCCCTATATGAAAAAGAAAAAAAGACTGAAAAAAATATTAGTGACTTTAACATTATGCGCAATTATTATTTAATTGCTAGTAACGTATCAATATTAAAGTGATTTGCAATTTATTAAATTTAATTTACAATTCTTTATCAATAGTTTTGTCTTTCATTTATGGTGTTTTAGAATCTTACAACAAAAAATAATAATGCTGGAATGTTTTTGTCTTTAATTTGTTTTCACATCATCATATGTTTTCTTTTCATTGTTATAACGTGTTATTTTAGTTCTCCAAAATCTACATCCTTTAAATTAGATATTACATTCAAGGAACAAAGTAAAAAAAAAGAAAGAAAAACGCTACCTTAATCAAATTTTGTTTATTGTTATTGTTGTAATTCATAAAAAAATACAATACAATATTCATCATTTCTAAGAAAATTACAGAAACTACATTTAAATTAATCTTAGAATACATTTGAAATTTTTATATTTATAACTAGAGCTATGTCATCCTGTCTATTAGCTCATTCTAAAACCTTAAGAAAACTTTTCAAAAAACATGTTCTCGATTTCCATATTATTTTCCACAAACAAATATCCCGAGAAGCACTTGGTGAGAATCTGAGTAAACTATCATAAATATGTCTCACATTTCGTCTCGGGCAATAATCTTGATAATACCACATTTAGATAATCTCGTAAGTTCAACAAGCCATAATTTGCATTTTAAATTGCACTTCTCTTCATGTTTTGGGGGTTATCTTCTCACACTAAGCGCATTATCACTAATCTGAGCCATAAACTTATTTTATGATGTCCTCAGGGCGTCACTGAACACGGATTCTCTTTATTATCTGGTTTTATGTATACTTTAATGGGTTCATTGTAAAATTTGTTAGCAATTGTCGTACATCAAAACTCCTGGGCGTAAAAAGATTTACGACACAATAAATTGCCCTTCTACACTTTTTTTGTTTTTAATTTGAAAAAAAAGTGTTCAATCGATTTTTTTTCTATTTTAGAAGATAATTTTATAACAACATGTACTGAAATTAAATACGAAAGGTTTATCTTGGAGCAAGAGATATGGAAAAAAAATGCCACGTTTACATCTTAATAAACAATGTACTATACAATATCAGAATATATATATATAAAAGCATTTTTAAGATAATTATCATTAAAAAATATTAAAATCAATTTTTTTAAATCGAATGCAATTTTGTTAAGATACTCAGAACTTTCCACGCCTTCTCCTTTTAATAGTTTTAATTTGTTCTTAGATTAAGAGGTCTCAGGGATGTTAAATTTCTCTAGAGGTCTGAAAATATAAACGATTTTCAAACGGGTATAATTCTTCTTTTCAATGTAAATTAAATTATTCGAATCTTTTACAAATTATTTATAATAGAATGGGGCTTCAGAAAAGTATAAAATGTTTAAAATATAATCATAATTTTAAAAGTCATAAGCATATGAAAATTATATAATAAATATTAAGTATTTTTTGCTTTGCGCACGCTATTTTCTAAAATATTAGCTTCTGATGCATGAAACTTTATAGAATTATACAATGCATCATACTCTTTAAACCCTACCTAATTTTAGTATTATATATCTTTGTATTTCAAAACATTTGTAAAATATTGCAATTTTTTAAACATTTTTTTAAATTTATATTTTTTATTTATTAAAACATGTAAAATGTAATTCTATTTATGTAAAAGTAGCTAAAAGTATTAAGTTTACATTTGCCTTTATAAGTCAACTTATAGCTAGTAATTAAATCTTTTATTTTAGAAAAAAGCATGCACGACGTAAAACTTAATAAATATTTCTTATAGAAAAGTTTCTTATTCTCATATGCATATATTTTTTAAAATTATGATTATATTTTAAACATTTTACTTTTTTCTGAAGCCCTATTCCATTATAAATAATGTGTAAAAGATTCGTATTATTTAATTTGAATTTAAAGAAATTATAACTGTTTGAAAATTGTTTATATTTTCAGACCTCTGGAGAAACTTAACACCCCTGAAACCCCTTTTAAGTTTTAATATTCAAAATAATCCTTTTAGATACACAGTTAACTTCATTATATACGTAACTGGTAGGTATGGTCATTCTTTGTAAGGGTAAATTGAAAAATAAAACAATAGAGGGATTGAAGGACAAAGAAATGTTTAATCAGTTAATTTTAAATGAATTCCAAATTTAACAAACCAACAAAACGTTATCTTTTAGCATGTATTTATAAGCAGTGTTTCTCAAAGTGTGGGGCGCGCCCCCCTGGGGGGGCGCGATGACCCTACAAGGGGGGCGCGAGCGTATCGAAAATTTAAAGATTTTTTAAAAAAAAAAAAAAAAATAACCGGAAAGAGAAGTAAAACAAAATGCTTTCTTCCATAATAAAAAAATACACACAACAACACTGACATAATTTATATTTATTATCTGGCTTTTTTCCATCATCAAATAGCTATCTTTGATCCCAAAACCAAATTAAAGAAAAAAAAACATTTTGTTTTATTTGCTGTTTTTCCTCAATGAGAGATTTTTTTATTACGTTTTAACATAAAATATTACTCGTTAAAAGAAAAAACGAAACCCAGACCCTGAGAAAAATTCTAAGAAGATAAACAATTCACCACTGTAATTATTATTGAAATACTGTACATTAGTTGTAGAAAAAGAAAAGGAAGTCATGATTCACTTTTCAGCCAGGCTGCATAGTACGTTTGCTAATCATTAGATTGACCTTCAATCTTATGGTATGGTTATTATCAATATTAGTTCCCTCCCATCGCGTTTGCTTTTCGCTTAGGGAAATTGTAAATAATTGAGTTTTGCGATATTTGGAAAATAATTGATTGGTTTAACATTTCTGTAGGATAATTGAAAAGTGTCTGATTTGCGTCTTTTATTATGGTCTTGTACTTTTGAGTCGTTTTAGTTCAGTTTTATTGGATTTTTTCTCAAATCATCAAAGAATTGAATAGTCCTTGAAAGAAGGTAAGTATACTTTCTATAAATTAAAATATTCACTAGAATTCCGATTTGTATCGTGTACAGTAAAAATAATTCTAAACAAATGATTGGGGTGACTGAGTTCCCCCGCACTACCATTAATGTTAGTATCGAGTACGCGCCTGCTCCCGGGTTAAAACATTTTGAAGTCTAATGGCTTTAAATGTTAAAAAGTAACACAATTATTCTTCATCGGAATTTTATATTCTTTTTCATAATTTAACATTAATTCTAAATGCTAATTGTGTGAGGTTTAAAATTACAGTTCTTTTAAACAATTATTTACAATTATAGCATTTATCTAAAAAAAGTCATTTTACATTTTTGTATACAATGTCGTGCACACAGTTTTACTCTCCTTACAGTTCAGCTATTATATCAAGAATAATGTTTTATTTTTTTAAAAAATGAACTCGTGCGAAGAGTCGGTGTTTCAGCCAGTATACGTTTGATGTATCAGTACTGAAGAAGGTATTTTATGAATAATTTCTTATTACTGAATTTGGCCGTGGTAGCCGAGTGGTATAGGTATCGGATCGTGGCTTGCCTTGTCACGAGTTCGAGCCCAGTACCACTAAAGACCCGCCATGTAGGGCAGCGATGCACGTTAAATCTGTTGAGAGTTGAAACGTTTTCCCGTTGGTGTGGAGTGGTAGTTAGGAGAGAAGGGTGCCAGCTCAGGTGTCATCCACGTCACTTGACCATGGTTCAAAATTACGTGGTCCGTCGTCAAAGGCCCTCGTGCAGCTGAACAGTGTGACGTTAATATTCAATCAATCAATCTTATTACTAAATTAAGAACAAGTTTAATAATTATTAGGGACTTCCACGGGCTTTTCTTGTAGAGGAAAATTTTTCAAAGGAAGGTTTTAATATCAGAAATTGACACTTAAAGAGTTATTTTTCTATATTTAGCTGATACTAAATTAAGAACAAGTTTAATAATTATTAGAGACTTCCACGGGCTTTTCTTGTAGAGGAAAGTTTTTCAAAGGAAGATTTTAATATCAGAAATTGACACTTAAAGAGTTATTTTTCTATATTTAGCTGAGATCTATATTTTGTCTTCAAGGCATCCACTGCAGAAAATCCGGTTTGAAAAATGTAGGATGTTGAAAATGGTAATAGTATACAAAGTGCTTTTGTTTTCAGTACAGATAATTCCTCATCCACCTCTACCCCAAATTCAAAGAGCGATTTATTACAAAATTGCCTTTTAATTTTTCATTGGATGTGAAATCTATGAAGATTTCTTCTTCGGAAGTTGAGAGCCCTTCTGGAGTATCTTGAAATATAGATCCCTAATCCACTCGTAACTTGCTACCAAGCTGTCCTCATCCAGAAAATACTTTTTAAAATTCTTTGCCAACATAGCTAAATGATTTTACATGTTTTAAAAACAACTTTCACATGTTGTTCTACAGATTTGTAAGTTTTAACACATATCGAGCTGGGGCTTTTTTTCCATCATTTACTTCAGTAGTGGTAAATCCAAAATTTAAGTATTTTTGAGAAGATCGCCTTAATTTAAATTTCGGAACCATGCTCGTTCGTCTGTGTACTTGTTGATTATTTATTATGGTCGAATGTTTACTTACGACTTAAAAATGTATGTATGATATTGTTTTAATCTACTGCCGTAAATACTTAATTACCGTGAATTACAATTAACGTAGAAATTTAAAAAAAATGTACATTCAAGCTAGATTCGGTAGCTATAGGAGTATCGAGTCGACCAAAACTGACTGGAATTGTACGAGGAAAAGCATTTTTACATGTTTTGCGCAGACGTCCGATAGGTTGCCCAGACTCACGCAAACGTACCCTATAATGCCAGATATGATGGATATGATATAGAGAGCGACATTGACTAGACTATTTTTCTAATGACATTTGTACTTTGAGAAATGAATGTGCTGAAGGAAATAAATCTTTAATTAAATACATCATTTTGCGATCTGTTCCAATTTAAAAATTAGAAAAAAAGAAAAACAACATAATTCTAAGTAATATATATTTTAAGTAATTTTCTTAAAATATATATTACTTAAAATATACACAAAATTTAATATACTTATCGTATTAATTTGTACGGTTTATAATTAAGATCGTATTGTAACTTTAGCGTCTCTCTCTCAAAGTGCATTTTTATTGCAGTAAATACATTATTGTTGTACAGGGGGGCGAGACAAAAATTATGATTGAAAATTGGGTCGCCAGTATTGAAAGTTTGAGAAACACTGATTTTAATGTATGAGTGGTGCACAGAGTATTTTATGTCTAATTAATTAATACTAAATTAAGAACAAGTTTAATAATTATTAGCTACTTCCATGGGCTTGTCTTACAGAGCAAAGTTTTTAAAAGGAGTTTTAAGGTAAGAAATTGACCCTCTGAGTTCATCTTCTATATTTAGCTGATATCTATATTTTGTCTTCCAAGCAACCACCGCATTTTGTAATATGTTCCAATTTAAATATCAGAGAAAGGAAAAATAACTTAGTAATTATCCTATTACTTAACTTTTTTTTGCTTAAAAGTAACATATACAAAATTTAATACTTATGTCATGAATTTGTACGGTTTATAATAAATATTGTTGCTTTATCGTAAAAGTGCGTTATTATTGCATTCAGTAAATTATTATGTATAAGGGGGGGCGCGATAAAAATTGTGATTGAAAAGGGGGGCGCCAGTATTGAAAGTTTGAGAAGCACTGATTTATAAGCATAAAATCTACACGGAGAACGATTTTCGCAAACCTTCTACTAAGTGGATCTCTACACCATAAAAGGAACGTGCTCGCTAAGTTTCAATGTTTGTCTAATAATTAAAAAACGGAACCATTTATCTAAAACGACATCTTAAATCCCTCGCAACCCATTTGAGGTCCAGTTTTCGCAAAAACCTCTTTAGTAGCGGTTTTCTACTCCATGAAGGGAACATACCAGCCTAATTTCAAATATATTTGTATATCCCCGTGTTTGGCTTCTTGGCTATTTGACGTCGAGCCTCCAGTACCGGCTGATGACGTCATTATTCGGGTAAACTTTAAATCTGTAGGTTAAATAGTTAAAAAACATTCTATAACGGCATTTACCCCTCGCAATACCCCTTAGGTGTTGATTTCTGCACAACCTTTCCTTAGAGGATCTCTACTCCATGAAGGAAATATACCGGCTAAAAATGTCAAGTATGTAGGTCTAATAGTTCAAAATCAGAAGTATATGTCTAAAACACCATTTAACCCCATATAACTCATTTGGAGGTTTATTTTGGCAAAGTTTCTTTTGTATTGGATCTCTGAAAGGAACATGACAGACAGATTTCAAA
The DNA here is from genome assembly GCA_019973935.1 of Trichonephila clavipes. NCBI lineage: Eukaryota > Metazoa > Arthropoda > Arachnida > Araneae > Nephilidae > Trichonephila > Trichonephila clavipes. The sequence continues at coordinate 10,469 of BMAU01014979.1, forward strand.
TCTGTAGGTTTAATTGTTAAAAAAAACATGAATATTAATTTTAAAAGCACTTAGCCCATCACAATTCTCCTTGTGTGTCAATTTTCGCAAAAACCTTTCATAGTGGATCATTACATGCAAGGAATATACCTGCTAAATTTCCAGTCTGTAGGTTTAATAGTACGAAAACGGAATTATTTTGTTTATCTATAGTGCCTCTTTAAACTTTCGCAATGCACTTAAAGGTTTATTTTCGCAAACCCTTTTTTTCCTCGGATTCTACCCTATGAAAGGAACAGGGCAACTAAATTTCAAATTTATAAGCCTAATAGCTCGAAATCTGGAATATTTTTCTATAATGACACTTAACCTATCACGAAACTATATAGGGACCGAATTTTATATAGCCCCCCTCGTTTGTAGTATACTACTTCATGAAAGGAGCACGCTTACCAAATTTTCAGTCTATAGAACCCATAGTTCAAGAGATATCTTAATGAGTGAGTGAATGAAATGCGTGAATCGCTTTTCTCCTTCAGATAGATATAATTAAATTGTTTTCATAGCAAAAGAAATTAAATACACATGGTTTATTAACATTTTAATAAGTCATTGAAAAATATGAAAATTAAAAAAGTATTTGAGATCCATTTGAAGAAAAATTCAGAGTTAATATTTTTCTTTATTTTAACATTGAACTCAATTTTAAAAATACGTGCTAAACTCTGTTTTGCGCTCATACTTGATCAGAAATTTGATGAAGACGTTTTAAATTTTAAAAGAAAATTGCAATATTTATTACTTCGAACAGTTTAAATACTAATTAAAGAATCACAACAATGTTTTTTCAAACAAATGTTTTCAATTTTATTTTTTATATGGGGTAAACAAATAGTAAAAATATTCATAGCAAAGCTAACAAAATTTAATCAAAAAAGTACAATAATAATCTCAAGAAATATTTATCAAGCAATGCAGGCAAACAAGACTCAAGAGAATTTAATAAATTTTAGTTTTTAATAACATTTTCTTAGGCTATAATTTATTCTAAGTAAAATTATATACATAATACTTTTATCATGTGTTAATATTGAATTATTGATTAAAACATCAATTTTTCTTCAATTGACTCTTATCCTATGGATTGGATCGTAAAAATTAGTAACGTGAAGAATCTGCCAAAGAGAAATCCAAATATTTAATACAAACTGAAACCAAAAAATTTCCATTACATTCTCATATTTTTCAAATCAATAGTTTTTCAATGTTATGAAACTATATAATTTGTTTAATTTAAAAACATTTAAATACACATATTTTACATATACTTACTAATCAACAAATTTGAATTAGTGGGGGTTTAAAGAAATAATCAATTATATTCATAAGCACAATTGAATACAGTGGTGTAATGTACACCCTCTCAATCCCCGCATTGTGGAGGGGAGGGGCTGGATTCTAGGAGGGGCCCTAAACCATGTTGTCGCCAAGTGCTAACCCTTTGTAAAATCCAACTTGGGGTTCCAAAACCAGACTTTGCAGGGGGCACCAATGTTCTGTGTTTACCCGCTGGTTAAATAATACATCTCAATTTTAATACAATGTTAAAGTTACCATGAGTAATATGTAATGTATACAAGTACCACATGAGTACAGAATGTTCTTTGGACCCAAATTTCCCAGATTTATCTCATTAAAAGTCATTAATTAAGGACAATACAAGTAAGTTGCAAATATTTAGAATTATTTTAAAGCATTTTACAATTTTATTCTGGAGAATATGGCAACTAATAAGAAATTATTCCAAGAAGTTTTGCTCTCGCGGGATAAAATGAAAAAGTTTGAAAAAAAGAACACGTAGTGTCCTTCATCTCTGATAAACTGACATTTATGGAGGAAATTATCTTTTTTTTAACATGAAATAGAGTTGTCAGAAAAGGATGATGGTTTTTAATAAAGAATGTCAGGAATTTTGATACGAATAAAAATTTTGGTGTTAATGTTCCAGAAAAAGCATTTACTTCGGTTTCCTGTAGTTGAGTTATGACAACAGTTTTCCTTGTTTTAAATAAGTTTCAGTCTCCAAAAATTGGAGATTCCAGAGTAGAGGGTGTAAATTTCCATATTATATTCTTTGATGTATAAAGTTTTACACGAGTAACAGCTATTTTACTTTGAAGGTCATTAGTACACAGTAAAGATTGAAAATAAGACCAATTTTTAATTAATTTAGATAACATTAAATTGTGAAAGTAAAATTCTTTGTAATAATATTAAATAGTAGGAAGTATGCACAAAAGGGCTGTAATAATTTTGATTATATCCTAGAAGACGGAATGTCCAATGGCCGATCTCTTAAATCTTAGTGATAATAGCCACGGTGTCTTAATAGACAAGACACTGAACATGTAGCAGGTGATGTTAATGCATGTTCGAGTCCTAATTCCATTTAACGCATGTAGCAAATAGAGGTTAATGCTCAGAATATCTATTAGGGCTCAGTCGTATTGTTGACATAGTGTTGATATGAAGAGTGGAGTGTTAGTTTAGATATCAACGGCGTCATCAAATGCTGACAATATTTTGGAATTTTAATTTATATTTATCACAAAAATCCTTCATATAAGGAAAACATATTTATCATTCATTTTTAAATGAACTTAATTAGGTTAAACTAAAATTAATTTTTGTCTATTTTTATGACCATTTCTTGATATATTTTGGAAAACTACATGAGATGATGTTTCTAGAAGTTTTTTTTTGTATCTCTTAATAGTGATAGATTTAATTATTCAAATGTTTTGATATTTTAATCCTTCTCATGCTTTGAAAATTTGTATACATATATATTTTACATATACATATACATTTGTATACATATGTATTTTTTCACGCATTTAAAATGTATTTTACAAATATTATCAATTAGACGTTAAGTGTATGATTATTACTTTTACAAGATTTAACATTTTAAATTTTAAAATTACAAATATTTAAGTTTGTGTAACATAGTTTCCATTTATATCATTTACGTTGCATTAATACCATTCTATGATATGTTTCCTTTTCAAACTTTAAATGAAAACATTTTTCAAAAATGATATCCCCCCTGATGTTATTTGCATAAATATACATCCAGTCAAACATTTGGTGATTAACAGAGAATTAAATCTTGTTGAGAAAAAAACTATCTAATAATTAAAACAAAAAAGAATACAAGAGTATTACAATTTAGTTTATGTCTTTCATTCCAAATGAATGGGAAATACGTAATATGTATTTCATTTGTATCCACATTACTTATATCTAACGTCATTACATTTGTAGAAAAATTTAATGCCGTACAATATGAATGACATACAGGTAAGAATTGTGGTATCATAACGAAATTCCATGATCACCTATAAATTGGCAAACAATAAAACCAAACTGATTTTCGAAACAGAAACATAAGCAAAAATACATATTAAGCATTAAAAAATCTAGAATTTTTTACTGCCCTTTTCAAAATCCTTTTCCATTGCAATTAAAAATAGTTGTTCCGTTTCTGTTAGAAGTATACTTATTTGCAGATATATTTCAGAATGAAAAAATATTTAGAGTGTTAACTTTGTTTCTCAACCGAAAAAAACATTGTATCTTGCTAGGGTACAATGGAGCTTCGAAACGGTGCCATACATTCTGGCCTAGGAAATTCGCGATCCCATCTTCTCTTTTTAAGATCCTAGCATTAAGTAGTTTCTGGAGTTGATGAAGCAGTTGCCGCAACATAAATTTTGGTTTAACGTTCTGTCTAAATGAATTACTCGAACAACATTCATTTTGCTGTCTGGTTTTATTAGATTCTAAGTTCATTAACTTTCAGTTACGCCCTGTTTTTGGCTGCTGCATATATAAATTTAAACCACAATTACTCTCATGTGACAGTTGCGAAGTAATTGGAAAGTTACTCGTGACTGAACTTGGTATAACTACTGTCATTTATATTTAAGACACACTTGGTATGAAATTATTTTTCTATGTTTTTCTGTAATATGTGTGCATAGAAAACAAATTGTTTCATGCAAAAATGTGAATTGGAAACAAAGTACCACGAATTGTCGAGTTAAGTGGCTCAGTTTAATTAGCTTGTCAGCAATTCCGAGTTTGTAATTAATTAAAAATTTAATTTATTTTAAGTGGCAGTAATAAATAAAAGTATTTCGTGTGTGTTTTTTTAATTAAAAGTGTCTTAACTGTTTAGGTAGCTTTTTTTAAGTTCGATCTACTGTGATCTGATGAAAGTTAATTAGTTGTTGAATATTGTAATTTTAGGTTATTTGTGAGTATTAATTTCTTTTTATTAGTAATTTATATTATTATTAAATAAAAAGTAACAGTAGTAGGTCTTTAATGTATGTTTCCTTTCTTAACTCAAATTAAATTCCCTTGCATATATTTACAGATGTTTACTTCTATGTATTGATCACACTTAACCCTTTAACAGTCAAGTTATTTTCATGATCGGGGTAGTTAAATTGTCAATTATTTTTATTGTAAAAATCAAATGCTTAGTATAAATGAAATATGCATAGTACTTAAAAACTAATATTTTCAATTACTTGGAAAAAAAAAACTTTTGGTTTCATAGCAACTGCATATTCCTTGAAGTGGCTGCCACATAGCGTTTCAGTGGAAATGTTCGCTTCTAGTGGGTCTTATTTTCCGAAAAAATACAAAGTAAATAAAACCGTTTACTTATTAGCAGTTCAATATTTAAGTTTTGTGTGGTATAACTAGAAACACTTTTACATGAACACAACAGAATCGTATTCCCTTCCTTATAATTTATCACGTTATCATTCCTTTTTCACTCCCTTTTATCTCTATTTGAACAACACATTTTGCACCGTCTTATAGTCTCCAGGTTCACAGGAGTAAGAGGAATATGGGATATAAAATGCCGTTTAGTAAGACAGATGTATTCCTACTTCCTTCTTTTGTCCAGAAGCTGTATCACCTATTTTAGTAAAAGCTTCTCTAGAACTCGGATTTAAAATTCTAAAAATGTGCAATAAGTTTTCCAACTATATTTTATAGAGCAAAAACGAGTTCCAGGGTATATTTTCTAAGAGAAATGTAAAAATGCCTTTTTATAATATTTTTTCTGACATTTTCGAATTATTGGTTGAAAGGGTATTTCCTGAGCACAGCAATCTACACCACCCATAGTAAATTACCCCAAAATTACTCTGTGTAATACTCGGGCGTGACATTTTGGAGCACTAGTTCCATGCCGATAAACTCAGACATGACAGATAAAGTTTTAAGAAAATTTCAATGAATGTGTTGAATTCTTATTGCTGAGTGAGTTGAAGAATTAGTTAAGGAAAAATGTGTAGATTTCACATATAAGCTAACTTATTCTCACATATATAGTATGCAACTTCATGTCTTAATCATATTATATCGTGGTTCCGGACAGTAGTTATCTATATACTTATTCCAATACGTTTGTTAAGCTTGTGGCAATACCTACTGTTGCATTATAAAAGCTCGCACCATTTTCACGGCACTGAAAAACGCTAGGTTCTAGAGCATTCTTGTATTTTATAAAGGTGAAATTTTAAAGTTCTATTAATAAACTTGTTGTTATTTAAACTTTTGACATTCTCCTTGCTTTAACATGCTGTAGAAACAGTATCGTAATTTTCTGACAATTATAATATATACACACGACTTAAGGTTTTGACAGTCGTACGGAGAAAGCAGAAAAGAGTTAACTTCTGCTGATTGAAATATTGGTTATCTTTAACTTTTTAAAAGTACGGTTTATATATGAGATTTTCAAAGAAAAAATATATAATAAAAGATGAAATCAGTCATTTTATCTACTTTTTCTAATCCTACAAGTGTATTTTCATTAAAAAAAAAGTTAAATATTGTTAAATTCATTAGTTAAAAACATTGGTTTCCATTCAGCCTTTTATGCATAACGCTAGCAGTTTACGAGAAGCAACATTTATATCGACAAAATAAAACGAATAGAATAATTGAACATCTGTTAAGTATAACGAGTGGATCTTCTAAAAGCATTCAGTAAGGAAAAAAGAGGGGGGTTGCGTATAAAATAAAAATGAAAAATGTATTTTTTTTACCGATGAAAGAGGAGGAAAAATACATTTTTCAGAATGTTTTCCCCCTAAATATTTCATAACTTCCTTAATTGTTTCATTAATTGTTCCATTCTATTACCAAACTTCCTGTTTTGGTATTTGTGCTGAAAAATTGGGGTATTTTTTTAAAAAAATAATGAAAAAAACCCTTCAATTATGAAAAAATAAAATCTTAACAACAACAATAATATTAAAATGCAGAGCTTCCACCAATAAATTATCATTTAACCGGTTATTTTTTTCATTAATTACTCTTCCTTTTCTTTTCATAGCTTTCTTCACCCCTAAATATACCACTTACTTACGTGATGAGCCTAATAATTATAAAAAGTAACAGCAGTATATGTTTTCACAATGAAGAAACAAAAATAAGTGATAATTGCAGCTTTACTTTATTAAGAGATTATAATGTCATCCTTTTTATACTCATTACAAAAATACCCAATTTCACACTGGTCACGGTAACTTTAAAAGATGGGCAAATTTAATTTGGCTCCGTCATCTTCCTGCGATTATAAAATTGATGGCGAGGAAAATGTAGAAAGTGTGTGCTCCTTATGTGTTCCAAGTTTGTCAAAAGAAGAAATATCTTAAGAATGTCTCTCAAGGGCATTAATATGAATTAGCCTCCAAAATTTTATCAACTTATTTCTACCAGAAGTGCTTTCGAAAATTTCTGTAAATTCACTGTAAACATTTGAAATCCTTCATGACTTTATATTGTTTTGTTTCTTTTGTAATGTGTTTCATAATTACTTCTGTAAGCCTCTTGGGATACTTTGTGGTGGATTGTGTAGATTCATAAATGTTTTCAAAAAAAATCGTAGCATTGAATGATTTATCTTTTACAAATTAAATAAACATTCTTGATAGTATAAGTAAAGATATAAACAATAAAAAATGTAAGAAGTTACATTCTTTATTTTTATTTTATAATTAAACAATTGTTTACATAACCACTAATGATATAAATGAAAGAATAACGATATTTTGCAAGTAATAATTATTTATTTATGAAAAGAATTACAACTGTCATTCAAGAAAGGAAATCAGAAAATTAATGCTAGTATTCCAAATCCCTAAATTTCAATTTAATATTTTTATTTTATTGTTAAGAAACATCATAATTTCTTTTAAATCTATAAAAAAAATTAATCAATATTCTGCACTCATTCTAAAATATATTGTCTCAAGAGTATTGTACGTATGAAATCACTTCTAAAGCATTTAAATTGATTTGAGTTCTACTGGAGTACGGTTATTTTCTGTTCAAAAAATTTCAGTTTACCAAGCTATACATATCTGTTTAAGCTTTCAAATTACTGTACTTGAATTCAGAACCGTAAAATAAAATTTTATAATCAATTATTATTACAACATTTACAATTTTTGGGTTTAAACATAAAGTTTTTTTTATTTCATTTCGCAGTACTAGGGGACAGATCTAACAGACGACTCCGAGGACCGATCCTTGTCCACGAACCCTTAGAAACCGTCGAATTTTCGAATTCCACTGGTGCTGTGATCTCTTGTTCTGCTCAAGGTTACCCCGAACCTTCCATACGCTGGGAAAGAAGAGATGGAAATCCAGTGTCCACCATTCCTGGCGTTCGACAAATCAGGCCGGACAACTCTCTTGTGTTTTTCCCAATAAGCACCGATCAATATCGACAAGACGTTCACGCAGCTGTTTATCGATGTATAGCAACCAATAGAGTGGGCTCGATACGAAGCAGGGATGTCGTTATTAAAACAGGTATGTTAATTTTTATTAATATTCCACATAAACAACTTGCATTATACTATATCGTTTTAGATTAAGCAAGGTTTCCAAGTCACCAAAACAGTTACAATTTTTAATATTATTTTTAAAAAACTGATCAGTAATTAATAATAGCCCTTAAGTAATAATAATCGAATCGAGAAACAGTAATTTTCGAGCATTTCAAAAACCCTTAAGCTATCCGACTACGTTCGGAACTGTGATTTTGCAAAAGAGTATAAATGTATATTACTTATGATATTTAGTTTCACTTAGATCAGAAAATGTATATAAAATTGTTTTAAGAATAGTATTACAATGAAAAAATTATTTAAGTACAATATTTTGACAAAAAATGACCCATTTTCAAAATAATGTCCTTTTGTGAAAAATGCTTTTATAATAATATTTTGCCTGTATACAGCTCAGAACTGTGTACAGAGGTTGAACTATAATTTTTGAAATATATAACTTAGAAGTGGGTTTTATCCATGTTTCCATGACAACAGAGGGGAGAAATTTTAAGAAAAAAACGCTGATAATTATTTCATTTGATTGTAACTCTGAAAATAATGTGAACTTTTCAAAATCATAGTTGAGCCTCTGTACAGAGGTATGAGCTTTATACAGGCAAAATATTATTATAATAGAAACATTTTTCATAAAAGGAGAACATTTGAAAAAAGGTTTTTCTAAGTTAATTTTTTGCCGAAATATTGTATTTAAATAATTTTTTTGTCAAAATGTCCTTAAAACAATTTTATATATGTATTCTAATCTAAGTGACACTAATCATCAGGAAAATTATCCATTTATTCGCTTTTTTAAAATCACGGTTCCGAACGTAGTCGGAGACCTTAATTTAATCCTTTTAATACTCATACTCATTTCTGAACAGTTTTAACATGAGAAAAACTAGTATTACTTCGAATTAATAAAAGCGAATGCAAAATTTATTAATCTCATTTGTCTGGGAATCATTCCAGTGCTTATAAAATATATCCATGACCATTCATAAATTTTAAATTGCAACTAATTTTAGTTTTTTCTTTAATAACAGGACAAGAGAAAAACACAGTGGAATATGTATTTAAAATAGGAATTTAACTGTCGCTTTATTATCACAACTTGTAATTGTTAAATGTTTAAAAATAAACTGGAGAAACGCTTTATTTTTTTTTTTAATTTTATGAATAAATAATGAAATCCTATTTGCTCTTAAATTGTTTAAATATATGATATAGTAATTCAAAAATGAGTTAAACTACTTTGCAAAATACAACTTATTTATTTAAGAAAGTTTTATATATATGTGCGTAATTTTTATCATAGAAATATAGTTATCACTTATAGTAATGATATATTTTATAAGTAAATTTGACTTACTCAATTCTAATATTTGTAGTAATATTTTAATTTTTATAACAGATAAAAATATTTGAAATGTTTATTATAATATAAAGTAGAAGGTTTACTCGCGAAGAAGCACTAATATTTTCAGTGCATATATTTAGTATACAATATAGACATAGTAACGAATTTCAAAATGGCAACAATTCTAAGAAAATAGCTATTTCCAGCGAATATAATTGCACACAACGATCAGACTAAATGGGAGTTCCGCTATTCACAAAACGAAAGCTTTTAAAGCATTTCGAAGAATTTAATTATAGATCGAAGTGGCTATGCTTTTAATTGCATTGCTCAAGGGAAAATTTTTTAAAAATATCGTATTAGTTTGTAACAATAGTCCAATTTATCGAAGTATTCGCAGTGTCTTCTCCCGTTAAACAAATCTATATCAATTAAGTAAATGGAACAATGTACAGTTTATAGTGCAAATTAAACAATTTAGCTTGTCAACGTATTGTTAATTTAATTAAACTTATTAGGTTACTTAGTAAAAAATGTATATATCTGAATTAATCTTAAATTTTTTTACGTTACAAACTTATTTTGTACGAATAGAATGCATTTTTCGGCAATTTTTCCAATTATTTTTAAAAACTAATATTACATTCATTATTTTAGCTTTTCAAGTTGGGAAGCGACTCTCTGAAGTTTATTTTTTATAAAATAATATCTTGTAATAATTTAAACAATAGTATGGGAAATAGTTAATTTAAAAAAAAAACTCGTAAGGATTTTTTTTTGCTATTCTAAATGTATTTCTTGTTTTTTTTTTCATATGCTTTCTGAACAAGGTTGATTTAGATGCCGGATGTAATTAACAATATTTAAGGAGTACACTTAGAAATTTGAAGAAAAACTATTCGTATATCAACAAAATTTATTGCTTTAAATAGGAAAGTCTATATAAAAATTTGAATTTTTTAAAACTAATTTTGAAAGTATAAATTATAATATTTTCAATATCCTATGAATGCGTGTGGTTAAGTAATGCAATTGATAAGCCCTTGAAAAAACTTTACATGCTAATACAACTCACGATACATTTCAAAGTGGTAATTTGCTTTTCAAATTTATTTGCTGACTTCAAGAGGTGGTTTAAAATATATACTGAGTTTTATACTAGCACAATAAAATAGTCGCTTGTTTATAAACTAATGTATAAAAAAGTAGCCTTCGCAAATTCTCTCTATCCTCATTTTAAATCACATACATTAGTACGAAAAGAATTACAAAATTTGATGAATAATATTTAAATAAACAAATATATTTCGTGGAGAAATATTAGAATTTATTTAAGGTATCATATTTTTCTTACAAATACGTATGAGTTACAAAATTCAAAATCCACTGTTCCTTTCTTTTCATATTCCTTAGTTTTGATTTATTTTTATTTTTCACTGATTTTTGTTTTGCAGCATCTCATGATTAAGAAACAGGAAATGCATAAAACATGGATTTCTAAAAAAAAAAAAAAGTCTTACAAATCCGTTTGTGGTTAACGTATGCTATTGAATAGATTTGTAAAAAAATTCCGAATTAAGCTCGAACTCCTGTAGTCAATTAGTGCAGCCCATCTTCAAACACAATCAATTTCTCTATTTGCTTTGGTTCATAAATAAATTTTTGTTCAACAATCTATAGTGAAAGTTGTAGATTTTAAAAATACTTCTTTGAATTTTTAGCCTTTACAAGGCTTGGTACAGAACTTTAGAAACTATATGTCATGCATAAGTTTTATACTAAATCCAATTTCAGGAATAAAACCTAAAATATTTTTAAATCATATTATATCTATTTAATAATATGCAGCAACAAACTTATAGGTATTCAAATATAACTATTTTTGTCATACACACTAGTGATCTCTTAGAAAACTTACGCATTTATATTTGAATTTCTATGAGCAACTATATTTAAATTACATATTATTGCTTATATAGTTAATTTGATGGTCTAAAAATTTCTATATAGTCATTGAAGTCATTAAACCTAAATACGAACTGAAAGTGCACCGAATTTCTTCTTTCTGATATAAAAAATAAAGATATAAGGTTATACAGTAAGATACATTCAGTTTTTACTTTATTAAAATTGCATTCTATATTTCTAATATTAGTATATAAATTTAAAGGGCTATAATTCAAAGTGATTTGCGACCAAATGATTGTTTAATATTCAATAAACGAAGTATATTTTTAAAAAATTCAGAAATTCGCTAGAATTTTAGTTAGAACATTATTAAATTTTTAATATTTTAAAAACACATATATTTGAAGATAGTGATGCTTATTTAGTTTACCTCCCCGGAAAATATTTCTTTTTTCTTCTGCAGGAACGTCAAACTTTAACACAAGTACTTTCCACTAATTAACAGTGCCATATTAATTTTCAATTTAAATATTCTGTAATAATCAAAAATCAAGTCATCAAAAATTGTAATGTTATTGAATTGATAAATTTTAAAGCATGTTTTACTGAAGAGTGAATTTAAATGGAGAGGTTCGGGTGCGTTACGTGAATTCGGTTTTCTTCCGCTATAGTCGGAAAATGTGCCTCGGATTGGCTCTACTCTCACAGTTTTCAATTAAAAACTTTTTTTAAATTTCATACACTTTTTTTTCAAGTTTTATTTTTTTTAAATATTACTGCCATGCAGCCCACTTCCACTCAACTTCAGAGAGTGAATGAGAGAAAATAAGTGCAAATTATTATAATTGAAAAAAAAGCTTATTTTTATGTAGGAAATCGGAATATTGATTCTTCTAGTTATTATAAGAGTATTTCTGAGGAGTTTATTTTTTCAAGTTACCACTGTCCGTTGGGAATAAGAGGTTTTAACGGGTTATTTAGTAAAGGCGAATTTGATTGTTTATGAAAAATAATGTAATCATGTTTAAAAATGTTACAAAAATTGATTTTCCAGCTGTATTAGATGAAATCGTTGAAGGGAGTACACGATTCATTTGAAATCATTGAACTAAAGGAAAAACTTTAAAAACCCCTAGAATTTATTTTAAAAAAATAAGAATTTGTCTTCACTTCCTTGAGACCACAGTGGTGCAACGTAAAAATGAAGATGAGTTGCATAAGTTACGCTCACAACAATAAATGTTATGTGTAAATTAAAAGTATTATGTTGTTGAAAGTACCCATTCATTAGATAAACTCCTTAAAGCTCTACAAATAATGGCAAGCCATATGACAGGAAGAAAAGAAAACATGAGATCTATTTTTGATTAAGGGCAGTCGGAAAGGTAAAATTTGATTTTTTTGACAATTTGAGATTTTTACATTTTCACATAGTACAGATTTTAACCTTTCTAAAAATACCTTACTTTAACCTCTAGGGTAATTAGAAGCCCTAAAAACCTATTTTTAAATAATCGTTGAAACTGGGCCACGCCCATTTGACAAGGGAAAAAGTAAACAAAGTTTTTTGTTTTGGCTTAAAAGTTGAGCGTCTGGTATAAATCAAAACATTTATCTTTTATTGTATAAATTGAGCATTTTATTATTTTATTTCCTAACCCATTTGAAACTTCACTGTATTTTTAACGGTCAAATCAATGTTTGTTTACACTTTCAAAACTGCGTTATAATTTTTGAACTGGCAAGTATTCTTTAACATTATTAAGCTTAAACTTTCAAAAAAATTGCTATAATATATCGACTTTATCATGCCTAGAGCATCAACTAAAGTATTTAAGAAACGAAGAGGAGTTTTTAATAAAGGAAGATGTAATAAAAGTAATGATGGTTGTGGTGAAAGCAATTCTACTGTTCCAAAGAACTCTGCTGATGAAAAGAATTGTGCTGATGGTGCAAAGCTTTGTACTAATGAAACTGAACCATCTGCCAGTGAGAAAAAAATTGTAAACATGGATATTTCATATTCGGATGAGGCTTTTTCTGGTTTCAGAAATGTTATTGTGGACATTAACCTTTTAGCTTGTGTGTTTTTTGAAGCTGTAAAATGTATAAAGTGTGAAAAAACAGGACTCAGGTTGCACCTCAGTGAAAGTAACTGTGGTGAAGCTGTGAAGTTTCACTTAAAATGTCCTTCTTGTAAATATAACTATACTTTTTTTAACTCCAAGAAATGCGATAGTTCTGAGAATTATGAACTGAATACCCGGGTAGTGTATGCTATGCGATGCATAGGTAAAGGTGCTGAGTCTGCTAGAATGTTTTGCGGTATCATGAATCTTTCCCCGAGACCCACAAAATTCACAAAGTACAACCACATTTTACTGCAGGCAACAAGAGAAACCTGTGAACACAGTATGGCAGAAGCTGTTCGTGAAGCAGTTGATGAAAATGATGGAAAAAGGGACCTTGCTGTTGCTGTTGATGGTAGCTGGCAGAAGCGTGGTTTTTCTTCGAAGAATGGCTTGGTGACAGTCACAAGTGTTGATGCCGACAAAGTTATAGATATCGAAGTTTTTTCAAAACATTGTATTTGTCCGAACAAAACCAAGCATCTTCAAAATTGTAAGAGAAATTTTGAAGGCTACAGCGGTAAGATGGAAGTAGCTGGAGCTCTATCCATTTTTCAGCGTTCCCAGTCTCTCTACAATGTTCGGTACACAAAATAATTAGGAGATGGAGACTCCAAGGCTTTTACTTCTATTGTCGAGAACAAAGTATATGGTGACCATTGCTCTGTCGAGAAATTAGAATGCATAGGTCATGTTATGACAAGAATGGGGACACGTCTTCGACGCTTGAAAACTAAGATGAGAGGTCAAAAACTTTCTGACGGAAAGCCTTTATGCGGAAGAAATAGATTGAGACAGAGGCAGAAATCGACCGTCTGCAAGCATATTATGGTCTAGCTATCCGCAGAAATTTGTCTAGCGTGAAGGACATGCAACAAGCCATATGGGCAATATTTTTACACAAACTATCAACCGATGAAAAACCTCTGCATGGATTTTGTCCCTCTGATACAGAAACGTGGTGCAAATTTAAAAAGGCAGAATTGCTTGGGGAGACTTATCATCACAAAAATAGTTTACCTGTGGATGTTCTGGAGGCCATGCGACCTGTTTTTAGGGATTTAGCTAATCCAGAATTGCTAAAAAAGTGTTTACATGGAGGTACGCAAAATCCTAACGAAAGTGTAAATAATGTAATATGGTCTCGTGTACCGAAGAAAACATTTGTACAATTAGAAGTTTTGTCACTGGGTACATATGATGCAGTTTCATCATTTAATATGGGGAATGTATGAAAACTAGAAATTTTGAGAAAAATGTGTATTGAGCCTGGTGATTACACGGTACAGGCGATGGAGTGCCTCGACAAACAGAAGCTGTTACGAGCAAAATACTCTTGTTTACAAAAAAAAAAGGAAGTTAGGAATCTAGTTTTCCTAGCCTTACACAATATACGACGTTTTTTTTAAGTTATATAAACCAAGGGTGTCTAACCCAAATGACCTTGTGGTCCACTTCGGAAAGACATTATAATCACACGGGCCGCACATAAAAATATGTGCCCTTATATCAAATTTGGAAACAAAAAAAAAATATTGGAGTGAAAATTTAAAACAGAATGAACTATTATTATTTTTTTCATTACGTTTCATGTATACAGACACAGGTAATATAATAATGCGATATATAATATAAAAATGCAATGATGACATGCTTAAAATATTACAGTGTGTGTTGCCATTTTCTTGAAAATTACTGTGTTTCTAATGAATTAATCTTTCGTTACTCATTCCTGAAATTTAATAGTGTTGTTATTGGAAGACGATTAAGTATACATTGTCATTTACCTTAACCATCCTGAATATTTGTTTCAACTTTTAAAAAACATCTCTGACTGCCTCTTGCTTTTTGGGCATTCTAAACAGAAAAAGAAGAAGAAAAAGGAAACTCGAACACATAGAGATTCATTTACCTTCCAAAGTAAAAAGACACGAATAATGCAATTCGAAATTTATTAGAAAAGTAATTTACTATAGTAAAATAAAATGTAACTGTTTGATAAAATATAAATCTATTTTAATCTAAAGGACATTTCTAATATCAAAAAGGATTTATTTTAAAACAAGAACACGTAACAAGCAAATACATTATATACAGAGTGTTTTTTTCCCGGTATAGAAGCTTAAGTTGGCATTACTTTCCAAGATGGCGACCGATTTAATAGCTGTCAAGTGATTTATTATCAGTTTGGTTTGGCAATTCATCATAAATAGATTCACGCCTGAACAACTCTTTCAAATTGTGCAATTTTATTTCGAAAATAATGGTCGATTTTCATACGCGAATTTTGTTTAGCGATGAAGCGCACTTCTGGTTGAATGGCTACGTCAACAAACAAAACTGCCGCAACTAGAGTGAAGCTAATCCACAAGTGTATGTCGAAACACCGTTACATTCAGAAAAACTGACTGTTTGGGGCGCTTTATTGGATGGTGGAATCCTTCTTCAAAAACGAAGAACGCCACAACGTTACAGTCAATGGTGATCGGTATAGAGACATGATTACTAACTTTTCATTCCTGAATTGAATAATCATGATGTCCAGGAGCTGTGGTTCCAACAAGACTGCGAAACATGTCACACAGCTCGTGCCGCAATCGATTTATAGAAATACACGTTTGGTGACTGCCTAATTTCACATTTTGGGCCTGTGAATTGGCCTCCAAGATCTTGTGATTTATCACCGCTAGACTATTTTTTGTGGGGCTATGTAAAGTCATTGGTCTATGCGGATAAGCCACAAACGCTTGACCATTTAGAAGGCAACATTCGCCGTGTTTTTTTATATACGGCCACAAATGTTGGAAAAAGTCATCGAAAATTGGACATCCAGATTGGACTACATCCGAGCCAGCCGTGGCAGTCCTATGCCAGAAATCATATTTAAAAAGTAATGCCACAAGATTATCTTTCGAATAAAAAAAAAATTATGTCAATCGAATAATACATCGTTGTTTTATTGATTTATATATATATATATATATATATATATATATATATATATATAATAATATAATTTCCCCTGAAATAAATTACAAAATGAAAAAACTTAAAAAAATCTATATTTAAAAAAATTTTAAAATAGTCGGCGGGCCGCGTGTTGGACACCTTTGATATAAACGGTACTTATCGCAACGGTATTGGCGATATACGGGTAATATGAAAGGAAACACAGGGTTGACAATTCAGTGTGTAAGACGCATGAGAAGTCAGGTTTGCGAACTTGGCGTGTTACCTTGAATGTTGGCATGGTTGGGATCGTTTGTATAAATACAATATATTATATAAATATAATATACATAAGGAACTTACAAAAGATACTCTTAAATAATTAGACTAGTTGACATTTAAATCGTATATACTCAATTTTAAATGTATAAGAACGCATATTTACTTAAAAAATTGCATTTAACAGAAAATAAATAAAATAAACGAATCTCCGAACGTGTATGAAAATGTGAGCTACTTTACGTCCACATGCAAAAATATCGTAAAAGAAAACATTGTTCCTCCAAACACTTGGATACTATTGCACTGAATGTATGAGAAGTTTACACTTCTATTGTGTAGTCAAAAGCACACACACATGCATTTTTTTTTACTTGAAATATGTTATTTTCTTTCAAATTTTTAAATAATCTTTTTTAAGTTTTATATATAATTCGACGATTTCAAACAACTCTCTTTTCGCATCTGCTGAAATTCTGCTTTTTTGTCTTTACTTTCAGTTATACATCACATATTATGAACCAGAACAGTCATCTTAAAATTTGTACTGATTTGTATTCTTTTGTGTTTTCATTTGTTTCCTTCTTTTATTTTAAAAAATAAATTTAATCTACCCCAATATGTTGAGCAAAAATGAAAATGTTTGGTTTTTCAAAACATATTTAACTTTGAAGTTCGTTTCTAAACCTGAGCATAGTAAATTAAAAATGTGGTGCTTCCCAACGGATTATCTCTTCATTGTTATACTTCACAAATCAGGAAAGAATATTTGTTGGGGGTGGGGGTAAGAGGGTATCTCAATAATTGCAAATAATCTTAATCACATAAAGATAGCAAATGTATTATTGGTTCTTGTAAAAAGATCCCAAAATATTTTGTTTCATTAGCATATATAGATGCATTTTTTAATCCTCGTTTCATTTTGTTTTTAAAATACAATGGATCTGGAAATGGTTCATCTTTCTTCAAGATAGTGTTACGAATAACAAAAATTTTGGAGAGTTGGATACAAAATTAATTGAATTTTTGTATTACTATGCATATTTTAAAATTACGATGATTATCAGAAATAAGCTTGAAAATTCTGAAAGACCTGGTCTGAAAAATAAAGTAATTCGATACTTTTACAATAAATTATGCTTATTTTTCGTTGTAATTTATAATGATTCTTCTAAAATAATTATGTACGATAAAACAGAAAAAAGTATTTTGACCTTTTTTTTTATTATTTATAATTCATAATTTCTCAATACCTTTTCTGTCATTAAACTTCTTTCGAATTGTGAGTATTTAACATGTTTAATCTCATTGTGCATAAAACTTATGAGGAATATTGACATACAGTATTTAATTTAGAAAAGAAATTAATATTTCTCTAAATTTTGTGATACAGTTAGACAAGCGTAAAATATATAATATTCTGATAAAACAGCATAGAAGATTGATGAATACAGTTTGTGGTGCCAGCACTCATTTATTTCTTGTAAATGGCGCTATATAACATTCGCTTGTTTGATTTAACTAAGTATGTTGATTAGCTTCCCACAAATTTATTATCTAAATTTCTGATGTTTCAAAATGAGTTTTTCTACTAAATAATTACTTTATATATAATACTTGATAAAATAGATTTCAATTTCTAAGCAAAATCAAAATAGAAAATACATTTTCTTTATCAAACTGAAACATTTACAAGATAATCAAATTTTTGTACTTAAAATTTATATGCCTTTTCTAGAAGTACAATATTTTTATTTATACTCCCCATATTGTTTAATCTTAATTACTTTCATAATTTAATTAAATATTTTCCTTTCTGTATTAGCTTTTTATTTCATGTTTGAATGTAAGCCAAATAAAATTCTTTTGATAGTTTTTAAATTTCATAAAGAAAAGTTAGATCCAAACTTTTATTTAAAAACCGCACTTCAGTTCTAATACCTCATGTTATATACATTATTTCGTCTTACTAAGGATGAAAGTTCCAAAAAAAAACTTGTAGCCACTTTATTAAAACCACATAAATTCAATATGCACAATCTTTAAATTTAGAATTACTTAAGATATTATGTTTAGAATAGTTTATTTTAAAATTTTGTTAAGACTCTCAGAAGCCAATAAATACTCACATGATTTAATTGTTACTTGATAATAAAGATAGTTGTTAAATTAAAATAATTTCGTCTTTATATATATATATATATAATCATGTGCATGAACTAAATAGTAATTTTGAGTTAACTAGTGTTTCCAGTTTAAACATAATCAACAAAGGAATATAATTTTAGGAAAAAAACTTAGTATTTCAAAATTTGATACGCGCGAAACAAAAAAAAAAACTGTGTTATCCACTGTTCACTATTTTGTATGAGTTAAATTTATATTTCAAACAAATGGAGTAACTGAAATATCTAATCTAAACTATATCCTTTTTTATATGAAAATTAAAAATACTCAGTTATACTAACACAATATTTTAATTCGTTTCGAAACATTAGCTATATGTTATATGGTCTTATTTATAATTATGTAAATATCGTTTACTAAAAAAACAGTCTGTGTTGAGTACAGTCGACCTTTTTCCTGAAAAATATGACATTTTATCTATTATTTAAAACATATCGAAAATAAAATACAAAGTAAATGTTGTGAAAACTAAATAAAAATTTTAATTCACTCTATCATGGATAATGGTAAAATAAACTTTATCTTAAATATTACAAAATTTTATTCATGGGGTAATTATGGAATTTTTAATAGCTTTTGTGTTAAAAAATGTTTTTTTTTTCAAAGTTAAAAAAATCATTTATTAGACATTATGTCTTACTACAAATAAAGGCTATAAAAAACTTGTTAAGTTCGTATTCCAAAGTTAATTCCAATATGGGATTAAAATATTTTTAAACCAGTCTAATCTCACCTACGCGTTGTAGAACATTTTAAAAGATTTGCAATATGAAAACAAATTCATTTATTTTATATATAATCATGATATATACCTGAAATTAACGTAAAATACAAGCATTATTGGTTATTTAACAAAAATTAATATCACTAGAAAAAAGGGAAAAAATAGCTTTTACTCTTTAAGAAACAAAAAATAATTAAAACAATACTATATTGTTCTCATAAGAGTATTCCTTTTATAAAACAAAACAAAATACTTTTCATGTTTAAAAATTCTTCATAATTTGTTCATTTTTAAAATGAAGTCCCATTAATAGAGTGGAATTATTAACCTTTCATTTTGTTCATAATCTAAATTAGAAATACAACTAACATCATTTTAAACTTACGTAACATAATACAGTATTTATTTGCCCTGAATTGATCCTATTTTAAATATTTTAGATATATATTAAAACGATGGTTGTGCAACAGATCAGTTTTAAAACAAATTATGTTATATTTTGATTCTATATCCTCTCAGCTACTAAGTATAAATCCATAATGTCCTAACATTTTACATTTTTAATGCATTGCAGTTAGTTTTTTGTAAAAATTATTTTCGTTATATACTGTAATTACGTTAATAATATATAAATTAAAAGCATTGGGATAAATAGGGAAACGTATATACAGTTTTGCATAATTCTTTTTAAATAATATGTATAATGCTGTAACTCATTATTGTTTTATAACTGTTTTCATACAAAAATAAAATGTGAATCGTTCAAAATGTACTTTGCCTCAATATGAGCTGAAATATTTTTTTCAAATTCCAAATTGCTATTGATTGCAGTGTAATAACTAGAAAATAATTTTAAAAATATTTCTAATACCCTTGATCTACGCTTATTTCTGTTACGGAAGTGACAGTATTAACCAGAAGAGTGCGGAAAAACATGATATGAAGGAGGTCTTATGGTAGCCAAATGATATTTTATATCTTGTTTACTTCTAAATGTAAGATGAAGCGTTTAAAAATCATGCAAACTAGACTGAAGATCAGTGGGGAAGTCTGTCCTATTCATTGCTGACTCTTGATGGTAAGTGTTGATCATGTACATGATTATTATCTTTGTTTTCGTGATAAATTTTTGAAACCTAAAACTACTAATAGTTACAGTAGAGTTTTTGTTGATCTAATTTCTAAGAGAAATAAAAATAATTTGATTGCTGCTCATGAGTTTTGAAGAATTAATAATTATAACATAATTAGAAAATTTACAACTATTAGAGTTTGTATGCCATTTTTGCTTTTTGAGTGATTTTTTAGATGATAAAACAATGGATTAAACTCACTAATCACAATCGTTTTTATTTCAAATTCCATAATGGAACATTCTTATTGTTTCACAGAATTATTCTCACGGTGCTTACCTGTAAAGAAAAGATCACTCGATATCTTAAGGCGATCATGCGAGAAAGTGCATACATGTATTCTTCCATGTTCATAACACAGAATACAAGAAAAATAAATTAGAAGTTAGTGAATCACTTGTCCGTAAGAAAAATGAAAGGTATAGCAATTGTAATACACTATTTTATAGTATTATACCTTAATAAAAATACCTGAATGTTGTTTCTAAAGGAAATAACACCGAAACAAATTAAATTCTGTCATTAAATTAATGAATCTATATAAATTGCATACTAGTTAGTCACATTTTAGGAAAATTAATAATTTTAAAAAAGGCTCAGATAAAACAAATTTTAGAATTTATGTTTTTGATGAGATATATATTCATGGAAATATTGAATAAATCTATGAGTATTTTTGACAGGAAGGAAGATAATAGAAAATTTTAAAATAAATGCTTTTAGAATATATTCTCTTATTTAACTCTAACAACTAATTTTTTGGGTGCGATAACATAGGGGTTATTTTCACGGTATTCCATAATTTCTAGCCCTATTGCCACGGAAAACCCTCAACGTAGAAGGGCTAATGGACGTTAACCCTTTAAGTATATATGATGCACGTTACCCCCGGCATATATATTAATCCTGCTCAACCAGTGTGTTATGTGCCCCGGACGTACATATTCGTCCTTCCGAAATGCGAATATTTTCTTTGCGCTGTTGTCAGTAAAACTATTCAGAAGGCTTTGGAAGGCAATAAAATGACCTTGACGATTTTTGTGAAGGGTTTACTTATTTCAAAGAAAAGTTTGTTAATATCTGCCTTTTCTTTTCCCTCAATACACCGCATACGCACACCTATGTAAAAAACGGTGCAACTGAGAAGTGAATCGCGTAACTTTTAATCGGCAGTTAAGGGGTTAAATCTTTCCAGGTTCAAAGTCCTTCAGTTGGTGAGGGAGTGGTAGCTTGGAGAGAGAGCACCAGCTCAGGTGCTCTCCTTATCACTTTCCCGAGATTCAAAATTATAAGGTCTATCAACAATATCCCACTTGATAGTTTCCAGTGTAATGTATATAAAACACTAATTTTAACCGCTTACGAAAAAAAAAACAAGTTTATAGAACTATAGAAGGATAATATTTTAAATTGAAACGTGTATTCTGCGTTTTGCATTCAAATATGAATATGTATATCATTATGAAAGTTATTTAGAATTTGCAAATATGAATATTTATATTTTAAAGATGTTAGAAATTTGCTTCTGCAATGCATAAACTAAAAATGCGTGAGTCTTACAATAACTGTAAATAATTGTGTACATTTGTATGTGTGCGTGTTCTGAAACAACGAATTTAATTTTCCTTTTTATATTAACTATCTCAAATATACATTAAAAACGGCACTTATGAAGTTTTCTAACAAAATACATTTTAGGAGAAATTAACTTTTCCTTACTATAAGAATATTCAACTTAAATGCATGTTGTAAGACATAAGGATTTAAATTTTAGATGAGTAGGTAAACAACATGCATGGACATTTTCTACGAACTTTTCTAAGTAATAGGCAGTAAAGAAAAATAATCGAAACTTGAAATGAAAGAGTATTTTTCAAGGAAACATACCTTCATAATAACAACCCTCGTTTCTTCTGCTCATCTAGTGACAAAACTTTAGGGCTTTCAATGGTTCCGAAATCGGGATAAAAATACGGGCCAATGATAAAAGTAACCGCTTGGAAGCGCAAGATAAGACTACCCAGAGACTCGGGTAGCAGGAAATGCGCATGCTAGAGACTTATTCTTCGGTTAGATATCCTCTTCTTACCTTTAAAATATTTCAGGATATAAGTAGGAGGAGAATTTTTAAAAAGAAGTGCCTAGATTGAAAATGGTATATTCTTCCATGTCGGTTAGTTTTTTTGAACGAAAAACTCTAGTGAAAATCCGCTCTGCTGGTTTCCTGTTCGGATACAGTTGAGAGCCCTTCAGGATTCAGAACGAATAAAGGAAGGGAAAATTGTTAAAGCTAGTATATATTTAAACAGCGATCTGAAAGGCATCTTTGCTGGAAATAAGTAGTGCAGCTCATGTTGACAACGTACAGAAGATTGCAAAGGAATTTTGTTTATTCATAGCGTTTGACTTGCATTTGTAGATGTCTTGGCTTAATATAGGATTAAATAAATGATTGGAAAGAAACTGTAGAATCAATCTCTCACTTTTCTTACCCAAATTTTGTATTATTCAACATTTGTTGTTTAGCAGAAAATTTTAATTTTTGTCATTTAAAAAGGGTAATGCTAAACGTAGAGTTAGTGCAAAGAGAAAACGCCAATTTCTAGTAAAAAGATCTACCATTAAACATTCAAAAATAGCAGCGCAACATCTACCAACGCCAGTTCTTCAAAAATTAAATACCTGCTGCCTTTGATGAAGAAATAGCAGAATATCAACGTAAACCACTTACTTGTAACAGAATAATTGATATTGTAGTCCTTTTAAATTTGTTTTTACAACTTTTCTGCCCAAGATGTTTCGAAGAAGGTATCCTGCTTTCTGAGGATTCCACATATGGTTTGTGCTCAAATTTTGTTATCAGGTGTAAACATTGTGACTTTTAATCAGGGTTTTCTAGTTCAAAGAAAACTTTAAACTGTCCTGAAGTAAATACAAGATTTGTGTATGGTATGAGACAAATTGGGAAAGGTTTTTCTGCTGGGTTTAAATTATGTGGTACGTTAAATTTACCCAGGCTCAGTAAAACTGCGTACACTAATCATGAGAATAAACTCATGTTAGTGAACTATCAATGCAAAAAGAAGCTTCTGAACTGTTAGTGCTACATCCTACTAAAAATAAAATTGTTGAATGTGGCATTTCAGTTGATGGAACGTGGAGCGTAGAGGCTACTCTTCCATGAATGGGTGTGTCGCAGCTTTGTCAGTTGGCACTGAAAAGTAGTAGACATTGAGAAATAATGTCGTCATATTGTCCCACCTGCAGAAAGATTTCTAAAATGCCTAGAAGCATTGAGTCGGAAACTTTTGCAGCAGATCACGTGTGCCATAGCAATTTTCAAGGTTCTGCGTTAAAAATGGAAGCTGTTGGTGCTACGAGAATCTTCCAACGTTCTATTGTCAAACGAGGCCTTAAATATGGACATTATTATGGTGACGGGGACTCTAAGGGCTTTATCAGTGTCAAAGATACTTATGGGAAGGATAGCGTCACAAAATATGAATGCATCGGTCATGTTCAAGAGATAATAAGTGGGAGATTGCGCAAACTAAAGTCTAAAAATAAAAATCTGTCTGGTAAAGGCAAACTCACCGACTCTTTTATTGACCGATTGCAAAAATATTATGGGATTGCAATGTTGGAAACCTATCCGGTTTTCAGCAAAATGTTATTGCGGCTTTGTTTCATTGCTCATCAAGTGTCGATAAACCGATGCATGGAAAGTGTCCCATCGGAAAAGATAGTTGGTGCTACTACCAGCGAGCACTGTCTTGTGGCAAAAAGCCAAACGAAAAATATAAAGGCTTATCAAATGAAGTACTAAACACTATTAAGCCTACATATTTAGAGTTGTGTACCAAAGAACTGCTTACTAAATGCCTGCATGTCAAAACACAAAATTCAAACGTGTGTTTAAATGTCGTTATATGGCAGAGAGTACCCAAAGCTCAAAACTTTAAAATCTGGTGCATTGGATGCTGTGATCCAATTT
Organism: Trichonephila clavipes; assembly: GCA_019973935.1. Taxonomy (NCBI): domain Eukaryota; kingdom Metazoa; phylum Arthropoda; class Arachnida; order Araneae; family Nephilidae; genus Trichonephila; species Trichonephila clavipes. Next base: position 35,042 of record BMAU01014979.1, read on the forward strand.
AATGATGGATACAAGGGTTGTGTTGAAATTTTTAAAAAACTTAATATAACTCCTGGTTATTTTACTTTAAAAGCATACAAATATCTTGACATCAATAGAATTAACGATGCTGAACGACATTCAACACCAAATGTAAAGCAGCGTAGAAAAATTTTAAGAGCTACAAGGAAAAAAAATCAATGTTTTAGAGAGAAAATAAGGTGTTATTTATAAATCAGGAGCATTTTAAGTATATCAAATTGTGTTTAATATTAAAATTTGCAGTTCAAAGTTTATTTCTGATTTATCTCAAAATGAATTTGTTTAACGTATTGACATTTGACAACGTAAATATCAGAAAACGTTGTGAACCAAATTAGTTCAAATTTTATAAATGTATTTGTTTTATAGATTTATAGAACCCCTACTACTTTCATAATTATATAGTTGATATGTTTTTAGTAACTAAGGTATATATCATGCTCGTAATAATTTTTTAAGGATTTTTCAATGTTCTTTTACTGGAAACTTGATAAAAATTGTAATAAATTGATTATCATCAGGAAAATAGTACCAGCCCTAAAAAATGTTATAATGATCATCATCAAATTTACAGAAAAGGGATATTTTTGTTAACATTTGAGTTATGTGCGTTATTCTAATAATCAACTTAATTACTATTTACACTATGCTTTACTCCCTAATTTTTTTTATGTACTACAAGTAACATATTAAATGTATTTTTCATAGTTTTAAGTTATATTTCATCAGTAAAAAATATTTTAATAGCAAATATTACAGTTTTTAAAAAAATTTTCTTCGAAGGTGTACGGATGCCTTATTATGAATATTTTTAAACAAGTATCAGTCAGATTTGTTGATATATATATATATATATATATATATATATATATATATATATATATATATATATATATATATATATATATATGTATATATATATATATTTATATATGTATATATATATATTTATATATGTATATGTTTATATATATATATATATATATTTATATATGTATATTATATATATATATTTATATTATATATATATATATTTATATATATATTATTTATATATGTATATGTTATATATATATATATATATATTTATATATGTATATGTTTATATATATATATATTTATATATATTTATATATGTATATGTATATATATTTATATATGTATATATATATATATTTATATATGTATATATTTATATATATATATATACAGAGAGAGAGAGAGAGAGATAGAAGGTATTTAAGCACATTACCCTCATTTACGTGTTATTTTCTTTAATTCTACCAAATGAACTTTTAACCCTGAGTGAGTTAGTTTGTTGAAATCTAATTTTCAATCAACTACATATATTTTCGTTTAGTTGCTATATATAGAATGAATAAGTCGAATTTTATTTTTTTTAAACTTTAGATCATGAGATATCTAAATATGTTTCAATTAAATAAATTCCGAATTTTAGGCAATGAAATTATAATCTTTCATTTCCTAAAAATAAGTTAGCTATTTTTAAGTATTCAGCAAATTATAATAACTTTTTTTTTTGAAAAAAAAATGCTGGCTAGCCTTGTTATAGTAAAACTGGTTCAAAAGCAAATCTCTATTCTGTTATTAAGAGGATAAGTCTATTTTCAATAATCCTTCGTTTAACAACATAATTCTATATAATCGGATTACTTTCTGCCTCTAAAGAATTTAATACTTCTCAACCTGTTTATTTGAAAGCTCTTAAATTTATTTTTAATCCTTTATTTTGTTGCAATGCATGTAGCTTGTGAAAAGTTTATATGTGGAAAAATGTAGTTTCCATAGCTCGCGTCACAAAAAGAACAATTGATTTGTAACTTTTTTTTAATATATTTGTCATAGTTTCTGTAAGCAAACAAAAGGAAAAAAATTCAAAAAGAATTTTTCTTTGTGTTTTTTTCTAATTAAGACGCAGATGGATGAGATCTACAATTTATCTGTTAATCAAACATGTAATTTATATTATATTGATGTAGTGGAAATTGCTTTTTAAGTAAGTAAATTGTTTCAAAACACAAGAAAGACATATCAATTATTAAGTATTCAGAAATATTTTGATTTATAAACAAAAAAAAATGCAAAATTGAAAGTTAAGATCTTAGATTATCTATTTAAAAATATCTGACAATTTGAAATGATTTCAAATTTTGAATTTCGGTGATGAGTATAATTTGCTAAGTGCCTTGTTTGTAGTTTAAATAAAAAAATAGAATGGGACGCAGTTTTTTAAAAAAAAATATCGCATTGTCCATAAAGTGCCATTTTTTTATTTGTTATGAAAGCGTGAATTAAAAATAGCCATAAAGTATGTAGATAAACTGTAAAAGAAATAAATTATTTGGATACAGTTGTAAAATTGCAATTAGGCACAGTTCCAACGAGCTCAAGCATTTGAAATATATTCAACTTGCCAAATTATTAAACGCTTTAGTAAATATGTCATGAAACATAGATTACTATTTTGAATTATGTTTTCCTAGGAATTCATTTAAAAATTCCTTTATTTCAATTTAAAAGAAAACCTGAAACATTTAATAAGTTTTTGTTTATTCATAACAATGTTGTCGTATCGCTATCAATAAACATACAATTATTTCATAATTATAATATTTGATGATTCAGTAAAGAACTTAATATTTTATTAGTATTTATTTTTTAATTATTCTCAAAACATTTTAGTAATTTTTTATTATTTATATTATATGCAATACTTCAATTCTTTATATGAGTTTTATTTAGTCTCATGGAATATTAAACTATTTAATAAACCGTTTTATTTTTTTAATTATAATTTTAGTCGCCATTGTTTATTGTAAATAAATAGAAATTATACCTGCATTTAGCTTTATAAATACTTATTTTTAAAAGAAAAATAATCTGCGTGTATTTTAATTACTTTGCCTTTCGCCAAAAAAGCAGAATAAGCCTTTTATTTCTAAAAAAAATCCAAATAAATTATGCTTTAAGATATTTTTTTTTTCAAATTTGTTTTTAAAAAAACTATTTACATTTCTAATTATTTTGATTCCTTCTCTATATCTTGAATACCAAGATGGTGAAATTGCTCCTTCTGCTTATGACAATAGAGTAATTTAATTTTAAAGGATATTTTTTGGAACTCTTGAATATTGTGTAAGCTTCTTTGACAGTAAATCTATATTCATAATAAACATTTTCCAACTTCAAATAGCAAGCATTCCTTTATTTTCTAAGTTTACTTTCTATTCTCATACATATAAAAGAATTCCAGTAACATTTCATCGCTACTCAATTTTTAAAGAGCACGTGTGTTTTAAAATTGTTTGAAGTGAAAATATTAAAGTCGGAGGGAAAAAAATCTGTTCACTAGTCTGTATGAGAAAATTATGTGACAGTTTACGTGACAGGAAGTTAAATTCGGATCTTCGGTATATGATTTAGGAGCAAATAGTTTACAGAAATATTTTTTGAAAACTAATACGAAAGTATATTCTTAAGGTTTGACAGTTACCATAAGTAAAAAACATATCTATTACATTCCATCAAGATACGAATACACTTACAGTTCGAAAAGGTCTTCGTCTAACACAAGTATTACAACCGTATTTTCTGTATCATTTATTATTTACTGCCAGCCTCAGGTGACAGGTATAAAATGAAAGGCATTATTCTCCTGTCACCTGTGTCTTTTGAACAAAAATGAAGTGAGTCGTGCTTAAAATAGAGTTCAAACATAAATTCTGAAAAGAAATGTTTCAAGTGACCACAATTCTTCGTATGTCATCCAACAAGTAATGTTTTCTATTTGATTTTCTCTGAATTAGATGTTTGAAAGAAGATATTCAAAATCTAAGAAAGTGGGATTGAGAAATATCAAATTCATATTCCACACTCGAGTAGAATTTTTTCTCTCAATGTTAAAAAAAAACAATAGGAATGTTGGAAGGAATAAAATGATCGTAACATTAACGTTTGAAAATTTGTTTCGGAGAAACAATCAGTTATAGATTTACAGTAAGGATTTCTACATATATATTTTGAAAATGTATTCTTGGCTTGATAAATATATATAAACTTCATCATTTTATATGTTATTATTTTTAGACTTAACCTTCAGAAATACTTTCTTCGAAGAAAACAAATGATAGGCTGAGTAGATCAATTAATTTATTTTCTATAAATTTATCACATTAACCACATACAGTTTAATATGTTTATTTTTCTAACTATTTTATTTCCCATTTTTAAACAAAAAATCACAAGTTAGTTCGAGTAAAACATTAATAAACTCGGACTGTATAATAATGTAATTTAAATTTTTTATCACAATGACTGAACTCTTCAAATAAAAATCATAATTTTTTAGCCAAATACAGTGTGTGACACCAAGTTCACTTTTTCTCTTATAAAAGAGTTTTAAAATTTTAAACGTCAACTTTACTGATTTAGTTTCAAATTTCAACAGGTATCGGTTACATGGGTAACACAGTCACTCCAGGCTCACGAAATCTTTAATTCTGTAAATACTGTTAGTATGTAACCAATGACCTTGTCAGTGCACTCTAATATGTCAGCCTTTATATGAACCAAAATGTATTTTTCCCATACCTCTCTTTTTTGAAAGTGTCAAACTTTTTTTAATCAATTCTAAGATAATTGAAGTAACTGAGTTCCCCAAGCGAGCACCTGTGATAAAAAAATTATTTTCTATGAACAGGCTACATTTTTTCCCTGTGAACAACTTAGTGGTTTTAATTGATATGTTTAAGACTCATCATGGTTCATAAATCTTGATGAAAAGAATATACATAGTATAATAAAATAAAAATGAAAACGTTCTAAAACCTACAATGCCAAAGAAGAAAGAGATAAGAGTTCATGAGACACAACAGCTGTGATACAAACACAGTCTTTGGACTAAACTGCATATTACGATTTCTAAAGATGTCGATGAATTAGGCCAGTGACTTAGGGTTAAGCAATGCTTTATGGATCCACCTTCCCCGTACAGCCAAAATTTCTACATAATAGAAAAAAAAGAAAATTAGAGCCATGTTGAAAAGTTGCCTATTTCTAACACGTGGATGATAAACCTGAGAATATAGTAAAATGAAATTATGAAAAGAGAATAATAATATATCTCTCAATGAGATGAATAATAAAAAAACTTTTCTATATAGAATATATCTTTTTTGGGCTACAGTGATATTTTATCTCAAATAAGAATTATACATTTCTTCAATTGTTTCTACGATTGATAATGTACACGCATAGGGGAAAAAATTAAATTAATAAAAATTTTCAATTTGTTTAATTATTTAAAACTCTTCAGAACTATACTTTGATCTTCTTAAAAGTAATATATTCTCTCTCACTAATTAGTATAATGAATAAACAAACTTGAAATGAATAAGGTCATAACATTCAAAACTCCTTAACAAAATCTATAGTGTGGATAATTTAGTTCATTAGAACTAATACAGAAATTACTTGATGAACTACACTACTTTTGTAAATAGAATACGTAGCTGTTTAACTTAGATATAAAGTGAGTGACTTAATCTCACATTTTGGAATGAAAAGGTAGTATTTTATGATATTAGCGTGCTTGTTTTACCTTTAAGAATGTTTAATTATTAATGAGAAAGTATTTATTTGCAAAATTATTACCACCTGAAAAGTTTTTAAAACTAATTTATTTTTAAATCAAAATTAAAAATAATATTGTTTTCAATGTATCGACATCTGTTTGTTGTTTGGTGATTTTAAAAAGCTATTAATATTATTTTTTAACTACTTGTGTCTTTGTTTTAGAAATTTGATTTTTTAAGTCTTGTGTTTGTTTCTAAGAGCAAATAAAATAGGATGCGACAGGATTTTCTGCATAATCATTAAAATTCATTTATTTGTAATATTAACCCTCTAAGCGGATAGTACGGAAAATTCCGTCAGTGTAAAGATGCTTCGAAAATGCACTGCGCGGATTTTTTTGCCTTCAAGTAATGTTTTCAAAAGTGGATTAGCCGAACTTTTCTGAAACCTTTCCCCCTTTTAAAGGTTTAACATCTTGAAAGATAATTGGGGATGGTCGAAGCAACACAGCAGGACACTGAGGGGAAGTTTTATGGCTCCCAGGAAACCCCGTGTTTTGACCCTGGGGCAATCGTAAAAAATCGAGGGGAAATTTCTTTAGACCCCAGGAAGTGTTTTGTTGTTACCCGTTTTTTTAAAGTTTTGAAAAGTCCCAACGCATAAGTAAAATATGTTACAATTCCCTTTTGGTTTCATATTAATTTGAAACTGTAACAAGTTGGGGCGTGTCAGTGCAATCTGCTATTTTATATAGTTAGACAAATTATCTTTTTTTAAAAATATTCTTTCGCTTCATTTTTCTTATTTTAATCAAAACTTTCAGTTTATGAAACATGATTATTTTAATATAAGATACCGAAAAAATTAATAAAACACCAAACTCTTTAAAATTTGAAATCTTTTCAATTTTCCAAACACTAAAAATGAATAAATTTAAACTTCATCAAATTATTTGAAATATTGTCTTACACTTTAAAAAATAATAACGAAAAAAAAACTAATTAAGATTTATTATTTTTTTTTTAAATTTTAAAGCCCAAGTGTTCAGGGAAATTTAAGTTCAGTGCCTAGTTATATATTGTTAAAATACACCGAATTACATTTGAATTTTAAGTTCTTGAACTTCAGTTTAAATCAAAGACAACATGAATGAAGATTTTCACACATTTTTTTTATAACTTGAATGTTTGAATAAATGGTAATCAAAAATATACGGAAACATTTACAGTAGACATTTACGCATATAAATAAACATAAAAATCAATTTTTAATTCGAGCTATTCAAAAACATTCGAATTATTGTTCAAAAATATCTATTTATACAAAATACCTCAACATTTATCTTTTTTAAAGGCTAACCTAATAAGTAATTAATATCTGAAAGTTTTTTGAAATCTCGACCGTATAAAGCTAGAAATTTTATGTTAGAAATTCCATTTGAAATTTCAAAAAAAAAATGCATCGTGCAGTTACAAATTAGTTACCATAAGTTCTAGCAACTCTTTGAATATAATATAAATTTCAAATTTTATTATATATAGCTTCTTTGGTATATTTTAATATATTGCTAAGAGCATGGCTAAGAGCAAAAAATATACTAAAAAAATTGATGAATATACAATTATAAAAAATTCTTACATAGAAGCAAAACTGAGAAGCTAAAGCGTAGGGATGAAAAATTTTGAGTGTATCCGAAGTAGTTTTCGAAATATTTATTTTAAAGTTCAGAAAATTTGTGTGCGTTATGTTATACTTAATATCAATTAAATAGTTAAAATAATATGTTAATATTAGTCATGTAATCGTTTGATGACACATTCATATACTAATAAAAATTATCATGGTCATTGATGCGAATGTCAAGAATTTTATATAATTTTAAATTCAGACATTAACATATTGATGTAGAAAATATAAAACGACCATCTAAAATGCATGAAAAATGCAGTCTGCTATAAAATGATCTTGACAAACAAAAAATCCGGCATTTTCACTTACTATGGCAGAGCCGGCTTAGTCAGGGGCGATCTGGAAAAACAGAGAGAAAACCGCGGTTTTGATGGATGCCGCTCTAGCTTTTAAAGTTCCCAGGAAAAATTATATATATATAAATTACAAATGCAAAAATAAATCTTGTAATTTTCCATACATTTTTATAACAACGAATTGTTGAATTGGCTTCCAATACATTGTTGTGTTTGACAATATGTAAGGTAACCAACCCTACTTTAGATAGATTTGTACTACATTTTCGTAACCGTATTCCTTTTAAAATTAATTCGTGCATCCGAAATACACCTTTTGTACCCTTAAAAATTTATGTTAACTATAACGGTTAATTTTAATTTATGCAACTTGTGAAATGTTCATAATTAACCATTTCCGTCTAAACAGTTTACTTGAAAAAAAAAGTTTGGAATCCTTCATTCATTAGGGATTTATATAAGATTCTAACATTAAATTTTATTTTTCACCGAATAGGATTCAGTGAAAGTGTATAGTGCTTCCACACCCCAGGTCTGGGGTTCTATTACGGGAAGCGCAAGGTCGACTCTGCCTTTCATCCCCGCTACATTGGGTCGATAAATGAATACCAAGCTTGCTTCGGGTCTTAAACAATGAAGGTCTCTCTTCAGACAGACCACCAAATCGGGACATCTGTTCATGCACCTCAGCGTCCAATGGTCACGTGTATTATGATGGGCACAGTAGTTCCTGGCCCTCATGGATTGTTGTGCTTCTGAGTTTGAGTCTTAAGTTTGAGGATTACCTCACTTTGGGGATACCCCTTAGATAAACATGTATTTCCACTCATTTGCAATTAAACATTTTTCTTTCAATTACGTTTATTTCAGAAGGAAGTTTGATTTTTCAAATGTATTTGCTTAATAACATGTATCTTTGTGTGTGTATTATATTAAAAATTTGATCAGTCCAAAATTACATGTTTTTAGCTCCTCTAAAAGCTTTTAGGATTTTACAACTGATCTTACAATCCATATACGTTTTATGGTAGTATATTTAAAAATGATAAAGACATTTTTACGACTGTGTAAGCTTTTATATCTCATTTATAAATATAAAAAATTGTATTCAGCTACAGTTTTTAAAATGTACTGAAATAAGTGGAGGAATAGGATACTTACATATTATGAATATTTTTGACTGCAGTAAGATATATTTATATTTCAGTTTCTTTACAATTTAAATAGAAGTTGTAAGCCATTTTGCGAATAGTTTGATATTGAGTATAATTCCATAGGTTGTTTAATATTGTAAAGTGTTTTACTTTGATACCAGCACACATTAAAATAAGGCTCATTTGCAGTTATATGATCAGCTTCAGTGATATTTAAATTTTCAAAAATAGTCTACACGTACGAAAACATTCTTTCACAACCGCACACCACATCTCTCATACTATATCTTCCCTACAGCAGGAAATATTTGTGTATACTGAAAAATTTAATACAGGATACTTTTCCAAGTGTTAAATTTGTTTTTAAAATTTGGTATGAATACATTGTGGAACTGTCGGTTAACTTCACTGAACAAAATTGTTTAAAGTGTACTGTTTTGAAAGACAAAATTAATTAGGGAGAACTTTTCTCACAATAGAATTTGTAAATGAATGAAAATGTAGTTATCGATGTGTGACATTTTTCCTTGTAATAAAAGAAACAGAAAGATTAGAAATTTAATTTGAGTAGAAAATGGTTAGAAGTACTGTCATGCGCATTTGAAGAAGTATATCCCCCATTAAAATGAAAAATTATTGACTGAATGTGTGTTATGTCCATCACAAATGCCGATGTAGAAAATGAATTTTTATTTAATACAAGAAGTTCGAAAAGGAGAACACTAGGAAGGAAAATTTAAATTTTTTCCGAAAAATATTCAGTTAACATAAAAATATATTTTATATGATTTTAATTAAAATAAATTAAAAGTATTGAAATCCTTTTTTATGCTATTTTAAATTAAAAATATAACTGAATATAGAAAGCTCGGTTTTATTTCATAAATATAATCATCGTATGTACCATTTATTGTGTTATTGTTTAAGAAATGAGTTAGGGCCTTTGCACTTTTTACCTCATTACTTTTTTAAAAAAACAGGAAAGTGAGCGCGTTTTCTTACTCTCATATTCAAAAATGAATACAGGATGCTTTTTTCTGGTTCAAATCGCAATACCAAAATATATATATATATATATTTTTAATTTTTAAAAAATGACAGAACAATAAATTTTGTTTGAAGAAAATATAATTATTTTTCAACTTCTAACATACTATTTATTTCATTTTTTCCTTTTTTTTACCCTTCATTTTGTTTTAATTTTACTGTGACTGAACATATAGGAGAAAGAAACGCCGAATTCCACTACAGCTTTCATACAAGATTGCCCAAGGCAACTTAACAGCTAGCTGTAAACGATTGATCTCCTGGTTCTTACTTGACAATGGAACCGAACTAGGTCATAAAATTGTCCCCGTTCGACCTCCCAAGTTCTAAAAGGGGGAAAGAAAAGAAGTATGTTGCATTTTTAAAGCAAACTTCAAAATAAGAGTTACCGCTTTCGGAATAACTTTTCAGGAGGAAGGTATCCACTTAAAGGGTTAATCAGAAAAGTAATATGCATTTATTGTATGCAAAGTTAGAACCTTATTTATATTATAAACTAAGGATGTAGAACAATAGATTTACTAAATTCATGATAATAAAACGAGTGCATCATAAAAAAAAGCTTTTAGAAAAAAACTGAAAATTAAGACATTTTTTGAATAACATTGGATGACGAGCAGGAGTTAAAAATTTAGAAGAGCTCTCAGATGAGACAATTCAAATAGAATATTTTCGTGTTCGCGCGAAAAATATTATAAACAATAATTTCAGGCATTATAGTTTATTGACAACAATCCATTGTAATGTCTTGATAGAAATGGTCTTTGAATTATCTTCTATAATGACTTTAAAAAAATCATAAAATATTTTCTTTTTCGAAAAGTTGTACTCTTCGTAATTTCTTAGAACTTTAAATTGCCTCAAAAATAAAAATGGCTTAAATATTTGAAAAAAAACCGTGATTTAATAGAATAAAAAACAAAGCACAATTCACTATCCTTATGTATCATACTATAATAGATCTTGTTTAATATGTATGTATAATTAATTATGAAGTCTTATGTAATAACAATTATAAATATTTTTTTTCTTCTCAGTTTCAGTTCGTGAAAGTTCTTTTATTTTATTTCTTTTTTTTTTTTCATTTTATCAAACATTCTCAAAATTGGCTCAAAAGCATTTCACAATAGGCAATATAATTTTTTTTTCTTGCATTCTAAATTATGGGGAAAGAATTATGAATAATAAAAAAGAATTTTTTTAAAGAATAAAAAAAGAAAAAAGGCTTTCGCGTTTTTATATTCCCCGAATCTATTTTGTTACACGTCCCCTCCAGATCTGTGTGGATCCCCCTAATCTTATCTAAGAAGTGCGAAAAGCGAATTTGGAGCGGTGCAAATAAAGTAAAGTAAAATCCCTCAACTCGCTTACAAGGCCAAAAGAATTTCTTAAACCTCCAAGGTCTTTTATACTTGTACCTGTCCCTTTAGAAAAGGTAACCCTTGTCGCACATCTGTCCCTAGAGCCAGTCCTAAAATCTTTATCACAGTCTGCGACTTGTTTTAGAAGAAAGACAGCTTATATCAAGTCTGTTTTCCCCCTGGTGATGTTTTCAGGACAAATGATGAAGGGATGATTTTTTATAGGGCGGAACATTTTCTTTATGGTATGATTAAGGAACTCGAAAGGTAATACACAAATCTTCGTGAAGTTTTGGATGATATAGTGAAAAAGGGATTATGGGATTTGTTTTCTGGTTTCGAAATAAATTGTTTTCAGCAATAAATGCTTTTTTGTAAAATGCAAAATAAAATGTATCAGAACGAAGAACAAATCCAAATAATAAGAACTAATCGTATGAAAAAAGAATATCGAAACAAAGTAAGAAACAACTGAATAAAAGAATATTTATCTTAAAGTGATACGTAAAAAAGTAATTCTTAAATATTGAAGAATATTAACATATTTTTATACAGTTTCTCAGTAATCTATTTAATACTTATAAGTATAGTACCTTTAGAAAATTAATAATATTTTTAATTTTGATTAAAAAAACACGGGTGAGCTGTTATTGCTGAAAAGAAAACCGAAAATAAAGAACTGTAAGTATTCTTTTTTTGTTGATGTTGTTAATAGTCAAATTTTCTTAAATTGCATTATGCGGAATAACTTTATTACTCTTCATTCTTCATTGAATTGGATTTCTTTTTGCTACAATTAACTTGTTATTGTGTGATAGAGTGTGTTTTAGTATCTATATAGTAATTCATATTTCAAATAAGAAATGTAATATATATATATATATATATATATATATATATATATATATATATATAAAGAATTTTGTCAATTTTTCTCTGGCCTTCATTGCCTTTATATATATCTAGATACATAGTTTCCGAGAAATAGCGCCTAAACTCTGCACAATTAGATTCCTCTTTGTCCAAGTATTTTTACTTGTATGGTTCATAGCTTACGAGAAAAGTACGAAAAACAATGCATGACGTCCCTTCCTGTGCAGGGGGGGAAACACTGTATTAGACACATGTATTGCAGTTTCTATAAAATCCCTTGCTATAAGTTTCCTCCCTGCATATTGAGGTACGCTTGAGTTTGCCGATGAATGGATGAGTGCACACATCGCAGCAGAGCAGTTTTCACCGAAGTACAAGTAGCTTGTTGAGTAGCAACTTAGAACGCTTTTGTATCTTTAACACGTCTACATACTCCAATTCCTAAAGATTGCCAAATAGGAAAAAAATCCAACAGTGTCAGCTCTAGTGACCATGTAACTGGACCCCTGCTTCTAACCAATCAGCCGGGCTATGCCATATCCATCCAATCACGTACAGGAGAACAGAAATACGCTAGAGCACCATCGTGAACCACCATGCATCATCATTCAATCGTCACAATTTACCGTTTTTTTCTCGTAAACTATTCATTGAAGAGGTACAATTTTCTGAAAAGTTTTTAGGTACTTCTAATGAGTAACCTGGTAGCTCAGAGCTTGGGACTTATTTAAGGGGGACACCCAGTATAATTTTTAATTTTTTAACAAGAGTGAAATAGATTCATTTTCTATCCATAGTTTTTGCATTTATTTTATAATTCGAAATATTATGCACATATGTTCTTGAATTAATAAAAAGGCATATAATGCATCAGTATTAAGCTATGCATAGATTGTAGCTAAAATAACAACGTGGTACATTTTTTTATTCGGACATAATCTTCACAACTCTTAAGCATAAGTTGAGTTCTTAGAATATTATTATTTTTTTACATCAGAAGAATTAAGTCCAAATTGAACACTATACCTATAAGTATTTTGTCTAACTGGTTCTTATCTTTCATGGGTTATTTAAAGGCAATATGATCAGCGTATAAATTGGAAATATGTTTGCTACTTATTTAAACTTTGGAGATTTTCTTATGACTTATATCAATAAGATTATAAAATTCCAATTTAGTGCTATATTATGCATCTCAGATTCATTTATCAAAAACATATTGTTCTTGAAAACTTATATTTCCTTAAGTAGAATTTAACGAAAGATTAATTTTAATAACATTGCAATAAAGTATTTTTCATATATATATTATTAAAAAAAATCATAATTTTGATTTTAATAATATTTACGCTATTTGAAGATTTTAAATAAATATATCATCAGTGAAAGAGTATCCTAGAAATGCATCAACTGCTTCTCAAATAAATTCTTTTCCGAATAGTTGTTTTAAGCATTTCAAATTTGAAACTTTTTAAATGAAGCAACAGAAACATATAGTACGAAAATGCATTTTTAATGTATTATGTTATTATTTTTTGAACTACTTTCATGTAATTTAAAACAAACTTTTAATTATTTTTTATATTCTATCCGTATCTGTTTGAATTGTATTAAAACTTTGTATTTTTTTTTCCTACGCAATTTTAATACATTTTAAAATACTGCACAAAACAGACAAAAAATTGTTTTTTTCTTATTTTATGTTTCCTGCTTTTTTTGATGGAAAAAGTGGATATATATATATTTGTATATATTTTCATCATAATTTGGGGAACAAAAGAAATTCGAAGATAGAAGTGTATTTGGTAGAAAGTAATTGATTTTTGAAAGGAAATATATGGGACACGTAAAAAAATGAATTGCTTTTTTTAAACTTTTCCTGCCTCTAAAAATTCTTTTCTGCTCTGGTCTTTGATTAAAATCGTAGGGCTTCAATTTCAAAGGATCTCGTGGTAAATAGAAGAAAAAAAAGAGGGAAATCATACGAAGTAAAGCGAAAATTCCTGACATAGACAAGGGAATATTTTTTTTTTTTTTGTTTTCTCAAAAAAAGTCCACTTTGTCAAATATTTGCCAAACACTAAGATGTTAGTTTTCTATTTCGTGTTATTTGTAGATATGTTTGTGGTTTCCATGAAACATTTTTTTTATTTAAAAAGAAGAAAAGAATATTAATTGTAAAGCATATCACTCGATAAAAAGAATGATTTTTAGTTTTAAAAAGGATTTGATATCACAAAAGTTTTTTGTTTGTTTTATTTCATGATATGCAATTTTTATTTTCTTGAAAAAAGAGGGAGATGGATTCTACTGTCTCTCGAGTTGTGTGGATGTACTTCAGAAAACAAAGCAAGTAATTTTTTTAAAAAAAGGGAAGGAATACTTATATGTCAGTAAGAAAACGAAAGCATTGCTGTGTTGTTTTTATTAATTTTTTAATTGTGCAACATAGTTGTTTTATTTTTTGTTTAAAGGAAATATCTTGCAAATTTTGATCTACCTTGTTTTTCAATGCCCCTAAAAACACATATGTATGATTATTTTATTCTCGCAAATCCGTTGGATGGTATTTAAATTGTTTTTAGTATTGTAATTTTTTTTTAATTTACTAAAAATGATAGATAAATCATTTGACTTATCGTATTTTCTAATATAAGAATATAAATATCAGGAGCGAAGGTTCTGTAAAGTACATTTCACGAAAACAAATGTTTCAGCTTTATTTCAGTTATTTGAAAACAATTTTAACATGATATATTCAATTTATAAAAAAAAAAAAAAAAAGAAAGAATATTTTTTTGCAACTTACTTTAATTTTACCACTTTTTTAAAATATATCTATCAAAATCATTAACGTAATGGTATCCTCTAATACACTTATGTTGATATTAAAACTTTTGATTTTTCTTAAATCTGTGATATAAACTAAATAAATTATACGTCTCAATAGGAAAATTATTTTTTACCATTAATATAAATATACTTATCTTAATTAAAGTAAATAAAATTACTTAGGATTTTTAGTTTTATATTACGAGGAGAGGTCACGACTAAGGAAATTCATTTGGGTTCGAAACTTGGTGTAATAGTAGTACTCCTTTAGGGTATTCAATCCTCAATGTAATTCCGTCGAATGGCCAGTCAATTTGGAGAAAAAAGCCTTTGAAATTCATGCTTAGCTTTTATACAATTAAATTTCAATTTTCTCCAACGATTTCGTAGCTTTGTTGATATATAGCCTGCATACTATGTGCGAGGTCTGGGTTCAATTCATCGATCAATTTTTTTTTTTCATTTCATTTAATTATTTTTAAAATTAAATAAATTTATTTATGAAAAGTTCATTAAATATTAAATGACATTTTATGTATTTATTTTGTATTTTATAAAGTAAAAACAATTAAATAAATTTATTATTTAAATTATTCATTATTTAAATTATTTAAATTTATTAGTAATACAAATATTTAAAATAATTATTAATTAAAATTATTAATATTTAAAATTATTTAAATTAATTATTGTTTAAAATTATTTAAAAGTATTTTAATTAAAATAATTAATAATAATTATTATTAATAAGATTTATTATTAAAAAGAACTATTATTAATAAGATTTATTATTAAAAAGGACTATTATTAATAAGATTTATTAGTAATAAGAATTATGAATAAGATTTATTATTAATAAGTATTATTATTAAATTTATTAATTTATTATTAAAATTATTAATTTATTTTTTTTTAAAATTATTAATTTATTATTGAAATGAGTATTAAATTATTATTAAACTGATTATAAATTTATTTTTAAATTTATTATTTATTTTTTGAAATCATTATTAATTTTTTAAAAAATTATTTAAATAATTTTTTTTTAAATTATTTAAATTTATTTAAAAATGATTTATTAAATGTTTTATAAAATTATAAAATAATTAAATTAATAATATATAAAAATACATATTTTATATTAATTATAAAATAATTAATTTAATAATAATATATAATCTACTTTATAAATTATTTTATATTATGTATAATATTTTATTTATAGTATATTTTATTTCACATTATAAAACTATTTCTATATAATTTTTATGTATAATAAAAATTATAATAAAAATTATACATAATTATTATAAATATTATATGTTTGTATTATATATTTTATAATAGATATTATTTATTAATATAAAAATATATTTTTGTAAAATTTTATATAAATATTTATATAGTTACAGTATTTTTTTTACTTTATAAAATACAAAATAATTACATAAAATATCATTTAATATTTAATAAACATTTCATAAATGAGTTTATTTAATTTTAAAAATAATTAAATGAAATGAAATTAAAAAAAAACTGACCGATGAATAGAACCCATGCCTTCTCCTATAGCATGTAGTTGATATATCAGCCAAGCTACGAAATCGGTGGAGGAAATTGAAATTTAATTGTATAACAGCTAAGCATGAATTTCGAAGGCTTTTTTCTCCGAATTGACTGGCCATTCGACGTAATTACATTGAGAGTTGAACACCTTACTATTACACCAAGTCTTGAACCCAAATGAATTATCTTGGTCATGCCCTCTCCATGTTAGAAATCATTTTAATATTTATTTTATTTCATTTCCACAAACTATCCTCGATTTTAAACCTCTAATTTTTTAAATTAATTTGATGCAATGTTTAGTTATCTTATCTTAAATAGTCTCCAGTATATAATTGAATTAACTTAATTTTCGTGCTTCAGTAACATTTCTGATATTCACATATTGAATCCTTCTAAAGCAGTAAAAAACAGGAAGTCTAGCAGTATGAGGAATTGAGTAAATGATAAAAGTGTTTGACCTTAGCTCGACTTAAAGCTCACTACAAAACTGCTTTCTTTCTGAAATCTTGAACAGGAAATATACAGCTGCTCCAGATAACTCATATTATTTGTATTCAGAGTAATATTCAGTCTCTTCGAAACCGAAGGTCAAGATATACGCTTTTGAATCTGTACTTCAGGTATCTGAAGGGCTATTGAGTATATAGCTATATTGCCTCTTTTGGTCTTCCGTAAATAAATAGCCCTAGAGAACTATCTGTAAAATATCAATTTAAACTCTATAATTTCAAAAAGATTCTTTGTCTCTAATATGTATATATTTTTAGAAGTTAAATATTTTCAGTTTGTTTGTGCAGAATTGAACGGTGTTAGTATTTTAAAAGGTATAAAATATATTAGATTTTTTAAAAAAGTATCTAAACTTAAGAAAACCATAATTAAATACTTACAAAAAGAGGATAAAATAAATTGTTCATATGTCTTTATGCAGATGATAGGGATCGCATAAAAAATGCACACAAAAATATTCGAAAATTACTAATAACGAAAAACTTCGTCGAAATACTACGGAATTTTTTTATTCGGTGGAGAGGTACCGCATCAAAAAGTCAAATTATTTACTAAATTTATAAGAAATTATTTCCATAACAAAATAAATAATTAAATTACACATGGAAAATTTGTAAAAATATTTAATTTCTCATTGTATTTACAGATAGGTTTTCAAAATGTACATAGGTAATTCACTGCTATTCATCGTAATCCAAAGTGCTGATCTTCCTGTTATGAGTTAATTCAAAATCGCTAACGTTACGTGAAGATACAGTTTTAATTGATTTATTTTTCGGCACCATAAAGTAAGTAACGGGTTTTATAACAAAAGTTGATTGGTCATTTTTTAAGTGTCACGATAACCATATATGCATGATAAAAGCTATTTTTGAAATTTAATAATCCTTTCGGAAATGGGTGGCCGCGGTAGACGAGTGGTATAGGTATCGGATCATGGCTTGCCTTGTCACGAGTTCGAGCCCAGTACCAATAAAGACCCGCCGTGTAGGGCATTGATGCACGACAAATCGGTCTAGAGCTGAAACGTTCTCCCTTTGGTGTGGTGTGGTAGTTAGGAGAGGGAGTGCCATCTCAGATGTCGTCCACGTCACCTGACCATGAATCAAAATTACGTGATCCATCTCTAAAATCCCTTGTTTAGCAGAGCAGTGCGACGTTAATGTTCAATCAATCAATCAACCTTTCGGAAATTGCATCTATTTTAAGAAAATGCTTTTCCAATCTGTTGGAAAGCTGTATCCCTGCTTATATTTTATCCGCTCTTAAGGAATACGGTTCGTCTTGAACATCTTCATAATCTATCAAATTATTGATAACGTCACTCTCATTGAAAGTTTAGTCTTCAATCAAGCGCAAGTTATTGGCGAGTTGAAAGAAAGCAAATGAACGTGCATTGTCAGGTGACTGTTTAAAAAAAATGAAAAGAGCGTCTTGAAGTGTATATATGCACATTGCATTGGCGTAACGCACCCGCTCCAATCCCTTCCTCACGGAGGGGAGAGGCTGAGCTCTACGTGGCCCAATGCCTGACTAACAAAATATACGTATTTACCAAATTTATAAAATATTAAATTCCAAATTTGACCTTGCAGGGGGGCCCTAACATTCTCCGATGCACCATTGTACATTGAAAAAAAACATTATAGTGGTGCCAGAGCCATTAAAATTCATACACCCCATATAAAAAATAGCACAAAAATAAAATGGCACAAAAAAGGATCATGCAAAGGATCTACTGTATTTAGGACACAATACGGACAAATTGCACAATTTGTAAACATATATAGATTTTTTTCTCTGATACTAAGAAATCAATTTTTTGTTCCTTATACATTTCATTTAATCTATTTTTAAAACTTATTACATGTTTAAATTTAATACATTTTAAATGTTCATCAAGTGCTGCATAGCGGTACATAAACGAGTGTGAGGTTGTAAGTGTGTGTGGGGGGAGGATGCCAGCAGCCACGCTTTATCTTCCAGTTGAAAATATAAACTAAAAAAGTATCATTTAGCAGTTCGGGAAATAAGTATGTATACCAAATAATATTTTCGGATCTCACTTGGCATTCGTTTCTCTCAGGGATCTCTGTGTCGATCGCTGGATGAATAAATTTTATTTTTTTTTTTTACAAAAAGTTCGCAGGGCTGCTTAAAACATCCCCCCATATATATATATATATATATATATATATATATATATATATATATATATATATATATATATATATATATATATATATATATATATATATATATATATATATATATATATATTATATATATATATATATATATATATATATATATATTATATATATATATATATATATATATATATATATATATTATATATATATATATATATATATATTATATATATATATATATATATATATATTTTATAAATATATATGTATATATATATATATATATATATATATATATATATATGCATTAGACACAAATAACATAAAGATTGATTATGTTTGCAAGGCAAAAGTTAAGGGGACAAAGTTGGCTCAATTGACAAAAATCGGTCAACAAATCAAATATATTCGTTATAGCCTAAGTTATCCTTTATATAATTTTCTATAATCTCACAAGATATGATAGCTGTAAATTTTAACAACAAATAATTATAACTTTTACGTTCCTTTTTATTCGCATCCTAATGGCAAATCAGAACTGTAAACTGACTTATCTCAAAAAGATAAAATAACTAATTTGTCCTCATTTAAAATACTAACGTGTTTTTCTTTGAATCAAAATCTTTAATATTTTTTTTCTATCGAATCTTTATAATACATGTAACAAAAGATGATATGCATGTTTGCATCCTGTAGGTATATGCAATACATATTTTTAAAAAATAATTTAATTTAGAAATTATACAAATTTTAAGGAATTTTCATTAAGTATTCATAAAAAGAATTATTGTATGAATACTAATAATGTTATCACAATAATCTTACCCAGTGGTTCTCAAACTTTCACTACTGGCGACCCAATTTCCAATCATAATTTTTATCGCAGCCCTCCCCCCCCAAAAATAATAATGTATTGAATGCAATAATAATGCACATTTTAGGGGGGGGGTGATAATGCTACAATGTAATCATAATTATAAACCGTACAAATTAACAAGATAAGTATTAAATTTTGTTTATGTTATATACTTTTAAGAGTAATATATATTTTTATTTACTTTTTTACTTTTATGTGTTCGATTCACTATAAAAGAGTCTTTTTTTAGTAAATTTTAAATTATAATTTATTTTATAATTATTTCTATACAAGATAAAAACCACAATTCCAGTGAATAATTTAATTAAGAGAAATTATACTTACCTACTTTCAAGGACTTTTCAATTTTTCTTTGATAATTTGAGAAAAAAATCCAAAAAAACTAAAGAAAATGTTCAAAATGTGCGTCTCCTTAATGAAGGACATAAATCACAGACACTTTTCTCTAACAATACATGTACGTTTATTTCTTGCAAAACTGTCATATTTTGTTCACGTTATTGTAGGTTTGCTGTCGTTTGATGATCTACAAATAGCATTTTGAACTTTTCTTCCTTGTGCCTTTTTGACAAGGCGAAGTGCTACATTTTTAGCTTCATAATTTTTTTCATAGAGTTCTTTAGGCTGCATTTGAAAATTTCAATTAAACTCAAACGTTTCATGTCTATCGCTTTTCTGATATTTACTTTCGCTATCTTGATTAATTTGCATTATTTCAGCATGATCTTTAATTGCTTGATCAGTTTCAACTTCCTTCAATATTGATCACAGATGCCCATTTTTTTAATACTTTACTTATTTACATTAATAACCATAATAATTCGTACAACACAGCAATCAAAACCACAAGATCGTTTATGGGGAAAGTGTAGTTTGTTGTAAAAATAATTGTGCAAAACGTTTTTCATTATGCATTATATGTTTTAGAATACTCATAAAAATACATCTTAGCCAAATAATCCTTCAAAGTACTCAATATGCTTATCCATATATCACAAAACGCATTCACATGGGGGAAAAAGCCCCTGAAAAATTTTATTTGTAACTTTCCTAAAAGAAAAAGAGACGGAGTGAAACATACCAGTAAGTCTGAAGGTCAAATATATGGTAATCAAAAGTAGTATTTAAGGGGTTAAAAGAAACGTAATAAAAAAAACTCTCATCTTGGGATTACAGTAAAGCAAACAAAATGTCTTTTTTTTTGGTTATAGGATTAAAATAAGCTAATGAGCGTTTGAAGGGGAATCTTTTGTATTTGAGGATCACCAGATAATAATAAATTATAGCAGTGTAAATGTGTATATTTATTATGTCAGAAAGTATTTTGTTTTACTTCATTCCAAAAAAAAATTTTAAACATTTTATTTTCTATATTTTTATGCCCCCCTCGCAGGGTTACCGCACCCCCCAGAGTGGCACACCCCTCTGGTTGAGAAACACTGATTTAATCTAATTTTACTATGCATAGTTTACATACTAGTAAAATAAATTTTATATATGCATTCCAATTATTGTTGGAGGAGTAGCATTTTAAAATCACTTCATATTTTTTCTTCCTTTTTGAAAAATTAAATATTCAGCATTTTACAAAATTTTCAGAACAAAATCTGTTTTACATGATAAATACACATTGAAGGCAACAAAGAAAAGTTTAAAAACCCTTAAATTAAAAACTTTTGTGTAAATCGTGCCGTGTCCTCTTAGAAAAATAACTTTCTCCTAATAAGAAATGAAAGAGACTTTTGAATAAAATACAATTTTTTTTTATGTTTGAATTAATTTTAGAATATTTAATAAATAAAGTTTACTTAAAAATAATAAAGAATTCTACAATAAATTTGATAAAATGCTGCTGTTTTATTTAAATACATAAAATACGCAAAGGTTTCGAATAAGATATTTTATATGATTCGTACAAAAACATGTGTGCATTATGTGCTCCTGAATTTATACTGCTGAATAGTACTTTGATGTGTAGCATGTGTGTGTGTGTTTCAAAGAGTAATTGTTAATATTTTATTTATACAAAAATTAGTGCAGTTTTAAAAATGGTATTTAGCTTAGTAATTATGAAAATAATTAACCATAATGTATATATTTAAATAATTTTGATTAAAGATTTTTCTTCGTGAAAAATGTAAAATAACTTTTCTAATCAAATTTAAAAAAAAAAAAAAAAAACATTTTATTTTCATATGCAACATTTTGATTAAAAAATTAATAAATATCCTTAATCTAGAATATGTAGGTTGTTATTCAAAAGGCAGAAATTGTTTATTAATTTCGAATTTTAATTAAAATTCAGAACTTCAGAGATTTAATTTATTTCAATATATGTTGAGTTTTTAAAGATTAACAATAATTAATACTAAATTAAATAGTATTTCTAAAAATTTTCAAAAAGTGTGTTAACTAAAATAAAAATGTTTTTGGGTTGTTTTCAACATATTTTACAAACTTAGTCAACTAAATGTATGCAAAATTGCACAAATGAGCTCATTTATTTTAAATAGAAATAAAATCATTGTAATTAATTATTCTGTCTTTTTAAATAAATGACTTCAGTAGCGCAAAGAAAACAGTTTTTCTGGACATTTATTTGAAAATTGGACTTAAATTCAGTAAAGAAATAATTTTTTATGTATATGTTTGTAGTTAAATGATACATTCGGGATATAAATCATGATTTGTTAAACATTTTAATTAGTTTCTATTACAACTATTCAATTCAAAATATTAGACTTACTAAAAAATTGATTGTAAGGGTTCATGTGTATCACTTAGTAGGCGCTATTACGCGTTTATACTGTCTGAATACTGTTCATCGATCAGTAGGTAAAAACAAAGGAAATAATACGCTTTATGGGCTATTTGCTAAATGTCCGTGATGTTTATGTCTTTATTACGAAATAAAACCATTGAAAAGAAGACAATCAAAGCATTGTGACATAAAAGGCATGATACTTGTAAAGGAAAGCTATAGAAATGGATGAAAAAATGTAAGCATTCACAATAAGATGTGTGGCATATTATTTACACCTGTTAGAAAAAAATTAAAAAAATTTTTGAACGTTAAAATTATTAATTATTTCAAAAAATTAATTATTTCTTAAATTTTTATTTTTCAGAGGATATTCAAAACATGATATTATGAATAAACTTCTGTGATTAGAATTGTTTAAAAAATTTCATAATTGATACCACTGAAGACTTTTACTCAAATAAAATATTATTTGAAAGTCAGATTTTTAGTAGCTAGGAAGTAAGAAATGAACCGCATGAAAACCTGGAGTCAAACTGTACACAGTGAATTATTCAATCAACATATAATAGCGGAAAAAAGGAGTTAACTCAAGGAACGGAGAGTAAAATTTTTAAACATTTTTTTTAAATATCAAAAAAGGATCGTAAGAAAATAATCACCCTTATGAAATAACAAAATGTGAAGGAAATCTCTTCAGGAATCTGGAGATTCATAAGTAGAGAGTGGAGAGAACAAATAGCATATGCCACACAATTTATCACATTGGAATGATTCCATGGACTTGATTTTTAGTGTGCTCAAGTCAAAACAACTGTTTCTTTTGCACGCGTTTTGAGCAGAGTCTTGTGGTGTAAAGATATATTGTAACGGAGGTATACAAGACTGAAATAACTTCAGATCATCTGGGTATCCCACTTTAGTGCAAAACAAGATGTTTAGTTAAATATTGCTCCTAAATTGTTTAATGAGGTTATAACACTTTTTCATATTTTGGAGAAAAATTAATGTCGAGAACTTCGAAAACCTTCAAACTTTATCTAGAAATATAAATTCCGAAGTACATACTTGTGAAGTTTATATTTCTATTAATGGAAGATAGTTTTGAGGATGACTTTATTTTCCAACAAGACTCGGTACGCTAGCAAGCGCATCCTTGTTATTTCGTCATATCTAGACCCCATAGAGAATGTCTGAGGTTTAATGAAATGTTATATTTATGATTTAGTACCAAACAACAAAAAGGAACATGTAGAAAAACGAGAAATACGTTTGAGCAACTGCCAGCAAAAATAAATGCAAACAATTAGTGCATAATATGAAAGATCCCTTACATTTTGCTATTTAAGGCAAGAAGTACGACCCTAACCAATGATCCTTCTCAATGTTTCTCGCATAAATTACTTATTGTATTTTGCATGTTCTTTTAATATTTAGAACCGGTGTGAAAATTATTCCAATCAACTGAATTTTTAGGAAAAAATTCATTGCAAATCAATATGCCAAACCGTGCTAACTTTTTATTGAAAACTACGAAATACAGAGTGTTTTTTTCCAGGTATAGAAGTTTAAGTTGGCATTACTTTCCAAGATGGCGACCGATTTAACAACTGTCAAGTGATTTATTCTCAGTTTGGTTTGGCAATTCATCATGAATAGACTCACGCCTGAACAACGCTTTCAAATTGTGCAATTTTATTTCGAAAATAATGGTCGATTTTAATAAGCGAATTTTGTTTAGCGATAAAGCGCACTTCTGGTTGAATGGCTACGTCAACAAACAAAACTGCCGCATTTGGAGTGAAGCTAATCCACAAGTGTATGTCGAAACACCGTAACATCCAGAAAAACTGACGACTGTTTGGTGCGTTTTATGGGCTGGTGGAATCCTTCTTTAAAAATGATGAAGACCACAACGTTACAGTCAATGGTGATCGGTATAGAGCCATGATTGCTAATTTTTTTCATTTCTGAATTGAACAATCATGATGTTCAGGAGCTGTGGTTCCAACAAGACGGCGCAACATGTCACACAGCTCGTGCCACAATCGATTTATTGAAAGACACGTTTGGTGACTACCTAATTTCACGTTTTGGAACTGTGAATTGGCCTCCAAGATCTTGTGATTTAACACCGCTATTTTCTGTGGGGCTATGTAAAGTCATTGGTCTATGCAGATAAGCCACAAACGATTGACCATTTGTAAGACAACATTCGCCGTGTTATTGCCGATATACAAATGTTGAAAAAAGTCATCGAAAATTGGACGTCCAGATTGGACTACATCCGAGCCAGCCATGGCAGTCCTATGCCAGAAATCATATTTAAAATGTAATGCCACAAGATTATCTTTCGAATAAAAAGAAAATCATGTCAATCGAATAATACATTGTTGTTTTATTGCAATTTAAAGTTCTATACCTCTGAAAAAAACACTCTTGATATAGAAAACTGTATTTTCTAATTTAAAATATTAGTATTTTTTAATTATGGATAGATCAGATTCTATTTCAGACCTTATTCTGATATGCGCACAAAGAAAGAAATATATCTATATTTTTGCATGTATATTTTTACATATTAAAAATTTATCATTTTAAATGAACTCACTTCTTTTATTTTGTGTTTGATGACTAATTTGTCCTAAATTACCTAAATTTGTCACCGTTTATTTCTTGCCATCAATACAATCACTTTAAGGTATCCGACTACGTTCGGAATCGTGATTTTGCAAAATTAAATAAATGGATCATATATTAGTGATAGATCATATATTATCATACATAGTGTCACTTGGATTACAAAATGTATATAAACTTGTTTTAAGAATAATATTGCAATGAAAAATTATTTAATTACAGTATTTTGACAAAAAATGAACATAGAATGACCAATTTTCAAAATATTCTCCTTTTGTGAAGAATGCTTCTATTAGAATAATGTTTTGCCTACTCAGACCTCTGTACAGATTCTCAACCAGAGTTTTTGAAATATCTAACTTAGAAGTGGGTTTATCCATGCTTCATGACAACAGAGGGGAGAAAGTTTTAGAAAAAGACGCCGATAATTATTTCAATTGGGGTAACTCTCAAAATAATGTGAATTTTTCAAAATTCCTAGTTCAGACTCTCTGGAGAAGTCTTTATTTTATATAAGCGAAATATTATTATTTTAGAAGCATTTTTTTAAAAGGAGAACATTTTGAAAAAAGATTACTCTAAGTTAATTTTTTGTCAAAATATTGTATTTAAATAGTTTTTTTGTCAAAATGTCCTTAAAACAATTTTATACATGTATTCTAATCTAAGTGACACTAAATATCATGAAAATATTATTCTTTATGAGTTTTTTTAAACCACGGTTCCAAGCGTAGTCTGATACCTTAAAGCATTTTAATTGAAAATTGATTTAATAAAAGATCAAACGTAATATAGTGAATGTGCAGTAGTTAAGGACACGTTTAGTGTTTCATGTGGATGGTAAATTTCTGGATAGAGCTCTGAATAATTTATACTTTAGATAGACTTTAAATCACACATAAATTTTAGTAGAAATCGTGGTCTGGAAGTTTCAATAGTTGGTTCCAAGTGTTAGTGCTATCTTTCATCATCTATGCATCGGATTGAAAATTAAGAGATCCGTCGCATTAAAACTTATATGCAACGCCACAACGGTGTTTATTCTTACCAATCCATCCAAAATATTGATAAGCAATTCTTCAAATTTTAATTTTTTTACAAATTAATAATAAAAAAATAGTATAGAAATAAAACTATCATTATTATAGGTTTTATTTTAAATCATGCTAATTCCCATAATATTTTTCCAGGTGATGAATTAGAGGGTTTTTTAAGCTGAAAGAAATCAAAACACTTTAAAAAATCCTATACCCATAAATGATGACTTTCTAAATCATCTTCATAACATCCAATTAAAGGCTTTGTCTTTGCCAAGATATTTGAACATATTCATAGCCGTAGCTAATCTCTTATTTTTTAGAAATTTCCGTAACGAAAAATAAATATGTAATTCCCATATGCCATCCAGACATTTCAAAGAGCATCGGTGAATTAGTTTAAAAATTACGATCCGCTAATTTAGTATAGAAATAGAATCTACTTTACAGACATTTTCAGTTTTAAACTGTAGTGATTATCTGCAGCATATCTCAGCTGTTACATTTCATGAAACATTCTAAATTCTACTAAATATGAAAATAATGATGACGATTATAATTGTTTACTTTCTTTTTTCAATTGGGACTATGTATTGCTGTTTTCCCATTGCAGGCTTAGTGTTTTCCCATTGCTGGCCGCACTTAAAAGATACAACAACTACATTCACTGGTAGCTGTTGTATCTTTTAAGTGCGGCACCGTAAAGTTGGAAACCAATTTCTTTAATTTAATTCTGATGTCCAATTTCCTCCCAAGAGGAAGGCACCTAAGGTGTTGACAATGCAAAATCGTACTTGGATTGTAATTTTGACGAGAGCACCTAAGCCAAACAGCTACTCTGGAAATCTTTTACCCTTTATCTACCGACGATACTTATAAGTACCACTCATTTAAAAATTGCATCGACAAAAAATTTTTACGAATACTATGACGATACTTAGCAGGAATATTCTTTTAAATTCACTCTTCCAAGATATATGGCAGCACGGTTTTTATGATGAACATTTTACCGGGGAAAGCGAATAGTTTTATAGCATAAACGGCGTTTTCAGCTGACGACTTTTTCAGTGGATTACAGATTGTCATTTTTTCCCGCAAAAATAGATAATGTCAAAAGGTAAGAGTCTTTTATTTTTGTATGGAAATCAAGACCTTAGAAAACGATTTGACTAGTTAATTTATGTGAACAGTGTATATAATTATATTTACAGTTATTATCTTTAATTAATTAATTCGCTCTAACGCAGTGTTTCACAAAATGTAGGGGCTCCTCCCTAGGGGGCGTGATAAGCCGAACAGAGGGGCGCGAGCATATCAAAAGGTTGAAAACAACAACAATACAAAAAGGTTAAAAAAATTATTAATTTACTGAAAGGAAGAGAAGCAAAAATACATTCTGACATAATAAAAAGTGAAATACTTATTTTCACTGATATAATATACTTATAAATGTATAAGTTCTGCACAATGTATTTGGTCATTAATTCATCAACACTGAGTTAAGAACAAGTTTAATAATTATAAGGGACACCCATGAGCTTGTCATATACAAAATTTAATATTTATCTTGATTATTTGTACGATTTATATTTTCAGCGTTAAAGTTCATTATTATTGAATTCAATACATTGTTATTGTATGAAGGAGGGGTGGGATGAAAAATATGATTGGAAATTGGCTGACCAATATTGAAAGTTTGAGAAGCACTGCTCTAACGGGTTTTATTTCCTAAATTTGAGTATTTTGTGTATGCACATATCCTTTAATTTTCAATGTAATGATTCAAAAAAAAATATATATTGCATAAAAAAACTGCAGTAAATGATAATGCAGTATATATAGGATTAACATGTCGGAAAATCAAACGACATAGATACTGTCGATTTACTGCTCAATGAATATCCATTGATTTGCGGAGAGGGGTACAATGGGTGTACAATGCCTGCAATAAATCCTCTACACCATCTAGGTGTCATAATCATAATAAACATTATAGCGAAACCATATTAAAATCATATAGCTTTATTTTTACATAGTTCACATTAAATAGAATTCTAAATTTCAATTGAATAGCTTACTTTTATCAAATACATATCTGGCACAATTTGTTCAATGAAATCTCAGTCACTGTTGGTCTATTCAAAACTCCAACCTATCTAACTGAACTAAAAATCGTAAATTGAATTATTTCTGTAATGTGCGTTATCATACTATTGCTGAGGTCTGTTATTCAATATTTCATTCAAAGAATTTCAAGAAACGCTTATGAAATATACAGGAAATATAGTTACAAACAACTTTACTATAAACGATTATTTATTATTTTCATACATTCTGCGAACAGGTAAATCCAAAGCAACGAACTGCAAGTAACACAATTGATTATCTCCCAAAGAAATTTTCAAAAAAGTAACAAAAACCAGCTCACAAAAAAAAAGAGATTTTCTGTGTATTTTCATCAAAATAAGAATTCACTAAAAGAATATTTGTGTTTAAAATTGAAATAAATGACAAAGAAAGAAACGGAAAAGAAATACTTGGTGAAGAAACTTATATATTGTCTGTTTGAAATAAATCCAGTTATTCGTTCTTTGTTAACGCCTACCCTGGAAATCGATTTCTGGTACTGAATAGATCTGACAAGAAAATACCCCAAAATAAAATTTCCATTGTATGCAAATTCCGTGTAAAAGTAAAAAAAGAGAGAGATCCGCTCCAAACTACGCATTCAATCAGTCGAACATTTACTTGTTGTTACAAAAAAAAATATTGGTTTTAGAAGGAAAAAAAATCTGTGTAAAATTTGCAATTCTAATGATAAAGAACTCGCGCCAGTCTTTCAATCATTCTTACAATTTTGTTAGAATATCTTTGAATCTTTTTCTCGTATACAGTTTGAACAGTTATACTATACGTATCCTTTATATGCATGGAGAAGTGCTATGGAAATAGTTCCTATTTATTTTGCTAAGCTGTTTACTCTAAAGCATACAGTTTTTATTCCATAAATAAGAAAATAAAGATTTATGCAATTTGGCAGATACGGAAATCGAAAAATTACAATTCCTACACCATTCTTCCTCTTTATATATATATATATATATATATATATATATATATATATATATATATATATATATATATATATATATATAAAGGCGAAAAATATTTAAAGAATTCATTTTATTAGATGCATATTTTATTTGTAAAAACCTTTCTAAAAGATTTTTATGAGATCAATTTCTTCAAAATTTCTGAGGATCGTTTGGTTTAAAAATGTTATATCTGCTTTTCAAAGACTAATATCGTTTGCGTATGTTGTAGTACTGGCAGAATTAAGAAATAAAGGGTGTTTTTTTAGAGGTATAGAACTTTAAATTGCAATAAAACAACGATGTATTTTTCGATTGACATGAATGTTTTTTATTCGAAAGATAATCTTGTGGCATTACATTTTAAATATGATCAAGCAAGGCGTAGATTCGTTGAAAAGGCCCAAAACGAGATTGTCGTTGTTCCCGATTTTCATAAGAGAATTTTGTTTAGCGATGAAGCGCACTTTTGGTTGAATGGCTACGTCAACAAACAAAACTGCCGCATTTGGAGTGAAGCTAATCCACAAGTGTATGTCGAAACACCGTTACATCCAGGAAAACTGACTGTTTGGTGCGCTTTATGGGCTGGTGGAATCATTGGTCCGTACTTCTTCAAAAACGATGAAGGCCACAACGTTACAGTCAATGGTGATCGGTATAGAACCATGATTACTAACTTTTTCATTCCTGAATTGAACAATCAGGATGTCCAGGAGCTGTGGTTCTAACAAGATGGCGCAACATGTCACACAACTCGTGCCACAATCGATTTATTGAAAGACACGTTTGGTGACCGCCTAATTTCACGTTTTGGACCTATTGAAACAAATATTAATAATTTGAATCTCAGTTGTTTAGAAGTTTAGCTGCTATTTGTGGGGCTAAAGTAGCTCATGCAACTTCTTATCACCCTCAATGCAATGGAATAGTGGAGCGGTTGCATAGGACTTTGAAAAGGGCAATCAAAGCTCATAACAACATCAAATGGACAGTGACATTACCAACAATCTTATTAGGACTAAGAACTGCTCTAAGACCTGATACCAATCATACTATAGCTCAGATGGTTTATGGCTCTAATATCAGATTGGCAGGTGAATTTTTTAACCAACCCTCCATTCAAATTGATCCTGGAACATTTGTCACAACATTGCAGACTTTTATGGACGAGCTGAAGCCAACAAAATCTTCGCCTCCAAAAAATCAAAAGATTTTTGTTCATAAAGACTTAAAATCCTGCACTCATGTATTTGTGAGAGTTGATCGTGTAAGGAAAGCCCTGGAGCCCAGTAAAAGAAAGATATGAAAAATATTTCACACTGACAATAAAAAATAAACCTGTGAATATATCAGGGGATAGACTAAAATCAGCTTATTTGTTAATGACAGACTCTATTCCTGACAAAACAACAGTTTATTGTAGGCAATCAGATGAGAATTCAGCAGCTAATGACACTAACCTCTTAACCGATGTTAAGCCCACTGTTTTAAGACATGGACGATTGGTAAAGGAACCTGTAAGATTTCAGGACTGATATCTGCTGTAAATAACCTATATCTATCTCTATTTACTTATATCAAGTGTATGATATTTTGGTTTACTTAATTTTTACAAATATTTATAAATGTATGTCATTTCTCTAACATCAAACTAGTTATTGTATATAATATTACTGTTTCTAAAAGTATGTAACATTTGTACAAATATTTAATTTTGTGTATTCATAATGTATTGTTTAAAAGGCATATTTAAGAAAAAAAATTCTTGTTTAACATCTAACACTATTCCTGCCATACTTCTCAGTTCGTAACTCAGTTACTGGTAGGGGAGTAATGTTGAGACAAATATTATTAAGCTCAACAAAGAAAAATATAATAAAATTATAGAACATTATAATTTGAAAAATAATTAATTTTAAAATGAATTTTATATTTAGGCATTTGCAATTTACTATATTTTGTATTTTATGTAATCAAACTGTATTTATATTTATATTTGTAAATCAGGAAACAATTTCTTGGAAACTTCTTCAGATTACCCGATTGGCAACAGTCGGTATATTTTGATTAGACTTGTTGCAATGTTTTGGTGCTAGCTCAGCTAAGCCTAACAGAATAAACGTGCTCTTCGAATTCTTTGAAGCAACTTTCTATTTTTTAAATGTTATAGAACCAAACGTTCATAACAGACCTGTGAATCGGCCTCCAAGATCTTGTGATTTAACACCGATAGACTATTTTCTTTGGGACTATATAAAGTCATTGGTCTATGCGGATAAGCCACAAACTCTTGACCATTTGGAAGGCAACATTCGCCGTGTTATTGCCGATATACGGCCACAAACGTTGAAAAAAGTCATCGAAAATTGGACGTCCAGATTGGACTACATCCGAGCCAGCCATGGCAGTCATATGTCAGAAATCATATTTAAAATGTAATGCCACAAGATTGTCTTTCGAATAAGAAAAATTCATGTAAATCGAATAATACATCGTTGTTTTATTGCAATTTAAAGTTCTATACCTCTAAAAAAAACACCCTTTGAAAAGCTTGCAAATATCTTAACAATTAATTCCTATAATTCATTTAATTACTTATCTATATCTATATATTTATATTTTGACTTATATTTTTTAATAAAAGTATTAATGAAATGTAATTACTTCTAAAAAAAATGTTCTTATATCATGAAATTTATACTAGCTAAATTTAATTTTATTATCAAAAATCAAGTTTTGCAGCTTCCTTCCAAATATATATAAACTTTGGCGAAGATCAACAAATCGTTTGATTACTTTTGACTGAATTAAGTATTGATATTATTTATTATTATTATGAGGCAAACAGAAAATAATTTTAGATTTCCTGAATTAAATTGTTATAAAAAGAAATGTCTTTTGTACATTTCCCTTAAAAAATTCCTTTAATTTAACTTATAAATTTGTATTTATAATAAATTGTGTCAAAAATCTTTAAATCCTTGATAAAATAGCAATTTAGTTTTTCTTTATTATTCTTATTTTAAATAAGTTAATAAGAAGTTTAACAACAATGTACATAATTTAAATAAGTTCCGAATTAAAGATAAATAAATAAAAAACCTTAAGTTACTGAGATATAAACTTTTTCAATCTAGTTTCATTTGTTTAAATATTTTTTCTTGGAAGGACTTATTTCTAAAAATAAAAATAATAATACTAAATTGGGATTTGTTAGCAAACTTATTTCGACTTTCCAGCATTCAGTGTGGAAAATTTGATTTCTCATGTTAGAAAGTAGTATACTTTTATGACTTTAGGATGCGCAAACTTCCTTTACATCGTTTTTATGATCTCTCATTTTAGTACAATTTACAGTTACGACACCTCACAAAAAGGTGTTAAATTTCCGTTTCATACTATGCGGAAAAATTCTTTTTTTTCCGGTAGTTTTATTTTTATTTTATGTAGCAGCAGCATTATGCAATTTATACTTTTACTAAAGTTTTATTGAAACAGAAAAAGAGTTTCAGTTATGTTCTATTTTTCTTATCATTAGTTCAAAAGCATAGATTTTTTTCAATAAAGATAAGAAGACACATTTTAAGTTTTTTCCAAATGTAATTTCATTGAAATTTCATAAAGGAATGTATAAAATAAAGTTCGTTTTTTTTCAGGCAACTGTACGGAATCGATTCCGTCTTTACAATTTATTCTTCATGCTAAAGTTCAGTTTAAGGAAAAAATCTCTGAATTTCTTTAAATTAACATTCGTTGTACGCTCTTCATATTTTTGTATATGTGAATAATTAGGCACCCGCACGTTATTCATTACCGGACCATTTGGAAGGTATTTCATATTGTCAAACGAAAATATAATGTTTAGATATATATAAATTATTGACAACTTAACATAAAAATTCGATTGTATACAAATATATTCTTGACTATCGCCTCTTGATTTAAAGAGGATACAGCTTCTAAATAATAATTCCTTACAGTGAGGTATAGTTATCTTTTACGCTCCCGTATCCCCATCCCCAAGTAGATCACTGCAAAATCCATTTTTAGTGGATCTCTATTCAATAATATAATCATGTTGTCAAAATTCAAGTCTAAACTGGATTTTTCTTTATTAATAAGGTTTATTTACCCCCTTGGATAGCCGATTTCTGAATGAAAAACGTACTTAGAGAATTTCAATACAGAAAATTAACATATATAACAAATTTCATTACCGTAGGTCTAGTAGCTGGGAAACGGATTGTTTTTTTATCAATACGCCGGTAAAAATCCAAACTCTTCCATAGGAGTCGATTTCCGTAAAATCCTATTACGGAAGTTACGGATTTACATTCAACAAAAGAAACACATGCTTGCATCCATACCAAATATCATTACAGGAAGTAGTAGTTCGATAGCGGATTATTTTTCATAAATTCATCCCTGCACTCCCCAAGCCTCGCCGTAAGAGTCAATTTCCACAAAATCCATTCTTAGTGGATATATATTATACAAAAGAAACATGCTTTAAAAATTTCAAGTATGTAGTTCTAAAACCTCAAAAACGGGCTAATCTATTTAAACTTAAGCCCTCGAAACGACCCTTTGAAGTCGATTTTCACAAAACCCGTTTGGTAGCGGACCTTTTCTCCATGAAAGGAACGGACATACCAAATTCAAACTATATTAGTCTTATTGCTCAAAAACGGTAATATTTATCTAAAATGTCACTTAAGCTCTGGTAATGCCACTGGATTTTTGAAACTTCTTATGTAGAGTTTCACAACATTATAAAAGGAACGTGACTACCAAATTCTTGCATCTAATAATTCAAAAACGAGAATATTTGCTTCTTATGCCTCTTAAACCAGCAACTCCGCTTAGGAATCTATTTTCGCTAAACATTTCTTGTAGCATACCTCTACTCTTTGAAAAGAACGGGCCTTGCAAATTTCAAGCCTGTAGGCCTAATAATTCAAAAACGGAAATACCTATCTCTAACCCGCAATGCCCCTTGGGGACCGAGTTTTTCAAAATCTGATCTCTACTCCATGACAGGAGTATGCCTACAAAATTAATATAATACCGTATATATGCATGTATGAGTGTGTGTATGAGTGCGTGTGTGTATGAGTGCGTGCGTGTATGAGTGCGTGTGTGTATGAGTGCGTGTGTGTATGAGTGCATGTTTCTGTGTGTAAGTGTAAGTGTGTTTGGAGCTTTGGGTAAGAAAATTGGTGGGGGAATATATATAAGCATTGAAATGAGATCGTTACTAGTCACCTGCAATCAATTGTTGAGGTAGAGTCACACTTCGAGCAGAGGTACCTCCTTTACCCGCGTTGAGCAAAAAATGGAATAGTTTTTGGAGCAGCTTTATGCAATCAGGTTTTGTGGGAAACTGTATAATAATGGGACGGAGACACTCGAAATATTTCAAAAAGCTTACGGTGAAGGGATGATGAAACAAAGCTAAATTTTCACGTGGCGTAAAAGGCTCCTAAAAGGGTGGGAGTCCATTAATGAAGATGACTGCTCACGATGCCTCTCTAACTTCGCAAATGGAAGACTCACGGTAAAATAAGAGCTTCAAGTTTTGCTCTAGGATTGATGGTTAATTGTTTGGATGATTGTAATGGAGTATGAATTCCCAAAACAATCGTTCATCACACTTTAACTGAGGATCTTTAAATGAGGAAAGTCTGCGGGGCAATTGTATCTTGAACCGTGACAACATGCCAAACCATGCTCTGCTCATTCTCCCTCAGTTGCTGAACAAAAGAGTTGTAGTAATGCTACTTTAGCTACCGTACAACCCCTATCTGGCACCAGTGGACATGTTTTTGATCCCAAAGATTGAAAGGACTCTGAGAAGTACTCGGTATGAGAGAGACATAACAGGTAGTTCTTTTTGATGTGTAACATTTTTCCTCTCAATTGCAGAATTTTGTCGGAAGGATTTTGTCAAAAGGGACTGAAATGGGACACATGAAGTGACGTAAGCGCGCGCTATTTGATTTGACCAATGAGCGTACGTGATGGGGTCCTCCCGTTACCCGCGCTTCGGGGTCCAACTCGCGTGAGAGTATTTCTTCCCTACCCTCGCATCAGGTCCAAATCTAGTAGGTAGTTGTTTTTTTATATTGTTAAAGTTGGCATTTCAAAAGATTTGAATTCACATTTAGGATAAACTTACGATCCTTACGCTCAAATGCCAAAGTCCCAGGACTCATTGAGTAAGAAATCTGAGGTTAATTTATATGTGTTAACTATATTAATAATTATATTTACTGTTAAGTGTCTGAAAAAGTTCAACATTTTTTAGAGTATACGAGTAAGTAATATGGAATTATTCGAGTAAATATTTTAGTGTGTATCTTTTTCATACTTTGAGGTTAATTCCTGTCACTGTCAATAGCAAACAGAACAGCTCACTTGCTGTGACTTCTCACATGGGCATTATTTATCGTTAAACATGTGGACTGGATATTTCTAGTCAAGATATTGGGGACATATGTGTGTCAAAATGCATATTTGAAAATGAACAAACAGTGATTTCTGTGGGCGTATACATTTATCCGAATCAAACGGATAAAAAAATTAAAGACTTCCTGCATTTTGTACTTTTACCATATACCAAAGATGGTTCTGCTTTTTTAAAAACTAACTATCACTTGCTTTCCATGGTTTTGAGTGGTGATTTCAACGTTAACTTCAGTTTGACAGAAGTTTAGCCGCTCATAGCTTTTTTGACTGATGAACTAAAGACCGAAATGAATACAAATCGAAATATTTCGACAACTAGCAGTAGTACTGTTATTGACGATGGTTTACAACGGTTTTTAAAAACTTTGAACTCACAATTATATGTATCATATTTTACTTATCAAAAGTCTATTGTATCCACTCCTCTCAAAATTGAACAAGAATAAATATTTTTCCTAAAATATTGCATTTTAATCCTAAATAAAATTCTGCTTACAGATATAATTATTCGAAAGAAAATTATTTCCAATCATACTCGTTTCGAAACTGAATTCAATATCACTCAATTCAATCGCACTAAAAACTATGGGAAGCGAGTAATAGTTTGTTTTTAAAAGAGCAGAGCCTTCTTCGGTATATGGTAAAAGTACAAAATACAGGGAATCTTTAGTTTTTTGAACCATTTGATTCATAGAAATGTATATGGTCACCGAAATCCCTGTTTGTCCATTTCCAAGTCTATTGTATCCCCTCTCCCCTAATTGAACAAGAATTAATATTTTTGATTAAAAAAATTGGATTACTCCTTGTGTTCAAAAATAAATTTTTATTAAACATATAATAATTCGATAGAAATTTGTATCCAATCATGCTTGGTTAATTTTTTCAGGATTTAAGTTACTATCCCGTATTTATCACGAAAACCTGTCAGATGTTACACGTCATATGCGACTACTGGAAGGCTATTTTCTTTTTGCTCGACGAGGGTGTAATAGATACCTCAACTAGGAGTGTGACCCTACCTTAACAATTCCCAGCAGGTGATTGACACTGGTCTCATTTCTTAACTTAGATCATCGATCTGTTTCTTCCCCGTCTAAGCTCCACCCCTCCAGCCAGCATTGCCAACAGCAAAAATAATTTACCTAAGTTTCGGGACAGGCCCTGTATACAACGCACACAAACATATGTATACACACACACATATATATATATATATATATATATACTGATGGACAATTGCTAAGGACGGACATCACTATCATCCATAGCAACCACAAAATTAAAAGAAGCAAAATGTGGAAAATTAGAATAAGTGCGGGATATTAGTAAGAAGTATGAGTATGCAAATTTTTTTCCACGTCTGTTCATCACGTGATAGCGTTCATATGAGCTTTAAAGGTTTTGATGCGTGTGGACAGTTGTTGTTTCAAGTCAAAGTTTTACAGGAAAGATTTAATTTACGAACTTAAAATTTTTGCCATGTCTTCCCGACATCACATAGATGATTTTATGCGTGGCCAAATTATTGGAAAGTTCGAAGAAGGGCGAAAAAAACAGATGTTGCCAGGGAGTTCAACATCGCTCACAGCTTTGTTTCATGGCTGTGGAAGTCATTTAAAACTACTGGAATGTGTAGTAGACGGCACAGGTGTGGTCGTGTTAGAAGTACGACGCCTGCAGATGATAGATATATCGTCCTATCAGCAAAACGAAACAGGCGCACCACAACTCAGCAGGTGGCAAATCAGTTTCTTGCTGCCTCAGGAAAGCAGATCTCCCGAAAAACTGTTGCCAGACGTTTGAGGGGAGGAGGACTATACGCACGCAGACCTGTTGTGTGTGTCCCATTGACCAGACAGCACCATACTGCCCGTTTGCAATGGTGTCGTCAGCATCACAATTGAACTGAACAGGACTGGGCATGCGTACTATTCTCAGATGAGAGTAGGTTCAGTCTGTCATCGGATTGTAGACGCCAACTTATCTGGGGCGAGAGTGGTACTGCTTATCGTCCAGAAAATATCCAGGAAAAGTACCGATATCCGACATGCAGCATCATGGTGTGGGCCGGCATCATGATCAATTGCCGCATGCGCCCACATGTGGTTGCGAATGGGACTATGACGGGCCAACGATACATTGATGAAGTTCTACTTCCTCATGTTCGTCTTTTCCGTGGTGCTGTCGGTGATAAATTTGTTTTTATGGACGACAACGCAACATGTCATCGAACACTTGTTGTTCAGGATTGTCTAGACAGCAAGGGTATTTAACATCTCGTAAGACCAGCACGTTCTTTAGATCTAAACCCCATTAAAAATCTGTGGGATGCTTTGGGGAGGCAAGTTGTAGGTCAAAACTATCCTCCGACAAAGAAGAACACCCTCATCCGTGCACTCACAGAGGAATGGGATAAATTGCCTCAAAAGCTGCTGGATAATGTTGTGCAAAGTATGGTACGACGTGTGGAATGTTGCATCACCTTCCACGGTGGTCATATCCCGTACTGATACCTTTCTTTAAGGTGCCTGCTGACTTTTAGATGCATTTTCCATTTCTCCGTACGCAGATCAAATGAACATTTTTTTTCAGATATTTCACAGCTTTTGCACTTTCCAGAACAATAAATATTCTTTATTCTAATGTCTGAACAGTGTGGCAACTATACTTTATCCTACTAGACCTCATGTCTCGCTTAATGTTATGCTACGTAGCAATTTGTGATCCGTCCTTAGCAATTGTCCAGCAGTATATATATATATATATATATATATATATATATATATATAAAAACAATCACAATTATCATTTAAAAATTGAAATATATATATACCAAAACACTTCAGAATATCAACGTTCATAAAGCTCATGTAAATTAAGTCTACTGTATGTAGTTTTTAAAAACACTAAACATGAGTATAACATCTAAATAGTTGTTTCAAAAATATATTCAGTGAATCAGAGAACTAACTCTATACGATAGAATTATGCAAACAATGAAAGCTATTTATTCAAAACATATTGCTTATTGAGGTGTAAATTTAAAGCTCTTGTCATAAATCTCTAAAGTAAGCTTCAAGCAATACAAATAATATAAAAATGAATGTGAAATCTGTGTGAGTGATTAGTAACAATCCTAAACAAACATATAATTTTACAGAATTCTTACAGAATCAAGTTATTGAACTAAAGATATCGTGGACAAATAAATAAGAGGGTTGGATTTTATTTGCTAGATATGATAGTCTTAGACAATAATTTTAACATTCCCTATTTATTGTGTTAATTTATTATCTTTTTCTCTATCATGTAAATCAAAGACTTTAAACACTAACAATTTTGACAAGATGAGGACACCTTTTTTGACCCCAGTGATTTTTTTGATTTCCTTTTTGTGCTTATTCGAATTTCTTTTCAAAACATATGTAACTAAATGTTTCATCAGGGTAGATTTTTAGAAACATTTTACATATAAAATTGTGACAATTTCAAGAACAATAAAACTAGACAGCCGTTACTGACAGGAAGGCAATCTATTGAGCATTGCTCTTTTCATGTAACTACGGCTGATATTATGATTAATCAGCTCCGATAATGTGAAAACGAGTCTCGTGGTTCATATGTGCTTATTGAACATAATTTGACTACACTGAAAATCACAGACCAAAACCTAATATAAAGAGCATTGCCTCGTGAGTTATAAAAACTATGTTGTTGCCAAGTTTATTTGATGGCATTACAAATGTCATACATTGAGGCATTCTGAAACTTTAAAGATGACTATGTCTATAATTTTTGTTAGTAAAAGGCACTGAATTTTATTTATATTATTTTAAATTGATTGGCATTATCAGTATTATTTTTACCACATACAATTCACAAAATATTCATATGAATAATACATTTATCTGCATATTATAGATTCTGATAAAAATGTATTCAACCTTTTTCAGAATTGTCCTTTTACGTAGAAAAGGGATAAATTGATGTTCCCGATTGGTTATTCTTTGTAAATTGGTAATTCTTTTTCATATATTAAAATAATGTAGACTACACTTTAAAAAAAATTACCTCTTTGTACAATACAATAAAACACTTTAAAATATGCGAAGGAAAATACAAATAAAATAAACTACTAAAATTAAATATATAGTATTTATTATTGATATTTTAATCAATTCAACTAAATTCCAATAAAGAAAATATTTAATGTAGGAAATGAATTAATTAAAAATAGTCAACTGTCGATATCAACATGCCTCACTCTTCATCTTATATACGAATATGTACACACAATGGGTTGTCCTGAAATTTCGTACCGATTTTGAAGGAAAATTTAAGCGTAAGAGATATAAATTTTGGCATACATTTATAAAAATATAAAATAAAAAATGTATTTCTGTTCTACATCCCTTCTTCACCTTTCAGTCAACATGAAGAATCTTTCTTTCAGAATCTGAAGTTTTTCAGCGAAAAACTTTATTACGTGATTTTTATGTAGATCATTTCATCAAGTGGATTTTGTGATGATCTAAATTGATAAAAAAAATTAGAGGTTGCAAGGTCTGGTGTATATGGTGGATGAAGTAGAACTTCCAAATCGAGCTCCAACAAATGTTTTTAGGAAATCAGACACGAGAGATCACGCATTATCCCGAAAAAACAAGATGTCCTTTCATTCACTGTTTCAGGAAATTTTTGTTCAATCACTATCTTTAATTTGCCTAATTATGAAAAATATTTCTCTTAATTTGTCGCTTCTATTTTTAATTTAAGTAAGCTCATGATGCAAGATTTCTTTACAATCTCCCAACAGAGCATGACCTTCTTCGATTGAAGACATACTTTCGGACTGGCTAAAGGCTATTCGATTCCATTTTCCCCAAGATCTTTTTCGTTCAACGTTATTATAAATGATCCATTTTTCATCTCCCGTCACTCTTTGCTTCAAAAAGTGTGTCTCCTCTTTGCGTTTATAGAGCGAGTCGCAAATGGAAATACGATCCATCAGATATTTCTCCGTTACTTTGCGGGGAACCCATACATCAAAATGGTTCATGTAGTCAAGCTTTACAAAACGTTTCTGGATTGTGAATTTTGATATTTTTAACATTATTCTTGACCAGAGATTCTATCTGATCATAATCTGTAGTGAAAAATAATCCTTGGCGTTCTCTTGATCTTTAAGGCTGAAAACACCAGTTTTAAATTCAGCAAACCACTTTCGCACGTTTTTTAATCGCACTGATATCAATCATTCTGATATATTCAGATCTGTACTTACTCTACGTACCAAAATTATTCATGTAAATTCTACGAAAACCAATATAATAAATTGACGCTTATTTTTCTGCAATTTATAATAGTGTAACACTTAACTATATTTTAAACTGAATATTGTTCATTAAGCTAAAGGGTGTTTTTTTAGAGGTATAGAACTTTAAATTGGAATAAAACAACGATGTGTATCATTCGATTGACATGCATTTTTTTTATTCGAAAGATAATCTTGTGGTACTACATTTTAAATATGATTTCTGGCATATGACTGCCACGGCTGGCTCAGATGTAGTCCAATTTTCGATGACTTTTTCCAACATTTGTGGCGTATATCGGCAATACCACGGCGAATATTGTCTTCCAAATGGTCAGGCGTTTGTGGATTATCCGCATAGACCAATGACTTTACATGGCCCCACAGAAAATAGTCTAGCGGTGTTAAATCACAAGATCTTGGAGGCCAATTCACAGGTCCAAAACGTGAAATTAGGCGGTCACCAAACGTGTCTTTCAATAAATTGATTGTGGCACGAGCTGTGTGACATGTTGCGCCATATTGTTGGAACCACAGCTCCTGGACGTCATGATTGTTCAATTCAGGAATGAAAAAGTTAGTAATCATGGCTCTATACCGATCACCATTGACTGTAACGTTGTGGCCTTCATCGTGTTTGAAGAAGTACGGGCCAATGATTCCACCAGCCCATAAAGCGCACCAAACAGTCAGTTTTTCTGGATGTAACGGTGTTTCGACATACACTTGTGGATTAGCTTCACTCCAAATGCGGCAGTTTTGTTTGTTGAAGTAGCCATTCAACCAGAAGTGCGCTTCATCGCTCTACAAAATTCGCTTATGAAAATTGTGAACAACGGCAATCTCGTTTTGGGCCCATTCGACGAATCTACGCCTTGCTTGATGATCGTTTTGATGAATTGCCAAACCAAACTGAGAATAAATCGCTTGACAGCTGTTAAATCGGTCGCCATCTTGGAAAGTAATGTCAACTTAAACTTCTATACCTGGAAAAAAACACTCTTTATAATAATTGTTGATGCAAATACAGTGCAGTTTCTAATGATATAATATTATTATAATAATATATATAATTAAAAAAATGTTCTATATATTACATATATATATATATCCATGAGGGGGCTCACTCATCTCTTAAACAACCTTTACTATTCTACCGTATTAAAAGTTAGTAAGTGCGTAGATGCATATTAAAACATTTTAAGATATTTAAGTGGGAAAAAAATCTCCTTATAATATAATATATATATGCAAGTATGGATTTTTGAAACTTAGATAACATAATTACTTGGTATGACTTATAAATGTTACAGAAAAATTTGAGTATGCATTGCTTAGTACGGTTCTTTATAGATTAGATATGCCTTTATTGGAGTTTTGAAATAAACATGCTTGTATTTGTTCGTAGCTCACTAAAATTTCAATACTATTTGTAACGATGTTTAATTCAAAATTTATACTTAATACCTTATATAATACAGCGAATGTAATTTTATTTAAATATATAAAAATAAGTTACAAAATTAAGATTTAAAAAAACAGCTTTTACGTTTTTTAACATTTGGTTTGTTTTTGGATTTTTATTGACTTGTAGTGAGTGTATCAAATTGCTACAGGCAACAAAGTTTCCGTTGAGTCATGGTTTCGAATCGTGGTGTTTCTAACAAACCACCTGGTAGCGAGGAGAATACATAGTTCTATAAGTGCAACCTGAAAGTTCAGATGTTTGCATAGTTTTTGTATGTTTTGACGGTAAAGAGACGGTTCATTCATCTTAGTCTCTTGACCATGAATCAAAATTGCCTTTATTTCAAATAAAACCTCATATTGGTAATGACCATTGCAGGCCCAGTACATTCCCTGGAAGCTTGCATCTCTTTTTGGTGTGACATATATAAGTGGATACAAATTTCTACAATATAACTCTGAAGTCTAATGCCCTCCCCAGAAGAAGGCACCTGAGCTTTGACGACTTAAGAGGCTTAATCATACGACATTTGTGCTTTTGCTACTTAGGCAGGTGGCCAACCTGTAAGTTTGGTAGTACTAGGTCAGATCCACAAACCAAATATGTTCTCCAGTCGGCTGGTTCAAAATTATGTGGTCTATCCTCAATATAATCCCATGTATCTCCAGAGTGCGTGACTTTAATAACCAAATAACGAATCAAAACTTTTTGTTGATTTTATAAGCCAAAAAAAATTTAAGGAATTTTTACACTTGATTAGTGCTTATTTGGATTTTGCTATCTATTTATTTGTATATTATTTACGCTTTCAAATAAATAAAAATAAACACAGTACATTAAAATATATTTATAATTGTTAGAAAAAATTCAGCTTGTTTCTGATTTTTACACCGTATTGCAGGTTTTAAAAAGGTATATTATGAATACACATAAATCTTCCTAAATTATTCAAACAAGGATATAAAATATGCATTTGAATAGAGATTAACATAGTAAAATGTAACTGTTTCACAAAAATTTTACATAGAATGACATTTACGCTGACAAGTTTAAATTAAATAATATCAAATAAACTAAACATACGAGAGAAGTCTTACAAAATACATTAATCCCAACATGATTAATCTGTATAACAATATTTCAAGAAACATTTGAATTACAAATTCATAATTCTCATACAGAAGTTGGCTTCATACATTTGAATCAACGAAACAGATATAGATATTGTAAGACTTTAAATTTTAAAATATTATTTTAAAATAATGGAAATTGATAGTTCCATTTGAATACAAGAGGATAGAGTAGAAATAAGGCACATTTCATATCGTTGGTGAATGTAATAAAATGAAAAAAAACTCAAAATTACCATATATAAATACTTTTTGATGATAAACCCATCTCAGATTTTAATAATCCACAAAAGTTTCAACAGTACACAGATTTTAAAAATATATAGTCAGGTATATATTTTTACTATTTTATCTCTCCTAGTAAAGTG
Organism: Trichonephila clavipes; assembly: GCA_019973935.1. Classification (NCBI taxonomy): domain Eukaryota; kingdom Metazoa; phylum Arthropoda; class Arachnida; order Araneae; family Nephilidae; genus Trichonephila; species Trichonephila clavipes. Next base: position 79,303 of record BMAU01014979.1, read on the forward strand.
TGGATATACACATGTATTCTTAAAAGATATTGATCACGATTTTCTTAAAATTATCTTCTTGTCTTATACGAATTAACCAATTTAATATTGAAAAATCATATATTTATTATTGATTATTATTATTTCTGTTTGTATCTTTATCTATATATCGTCAATTAATCTCAAACTCATTGAGGCAACAGCCCATTAAGGCCAGAGTCTACTATGCCCATTTAAGTATATGTACCCATTAGGCGCAGAGGCGCATGAGTAGATGTCCCGATCAGGTGGTCGATCTGAAGCAAAACCCCCAGTGTTTTGGTCCCCAAGCAATCTTGGTGTTCATTTATCGACCCAATGAAGAGATGAAAGACTAATTCGTTCTTGGCCATCCCGGGAATAGAACCCGGACCTGCGGTGTAGAAGCGCCATACACTTGACAACTTGACGACTGGGCCTCTATATTTCGTCAATTAGTTTCAGCAAATTATCTAAAATACTTTACCTTTTATGAAAAATCATTAATTAATTAGTTCTTATAACAATTCTCTACATTTTATACAAAAATTATAAATATATTTATAATCTAACAAATTGCTAGCACTTTTTTTGGGGGTTTTCTCTTAAAAAGGCAAAACATGTACTAATACATAAGATTAATTATAAATAGGATGCCATTTTTAAAACATTATTCGATGCAGTTAATATTATTTAAAATAATGATTTTGCTTTTCAGAAATTTAATCGTATACAAATTAAAAGAATTGGTATTTATCTTACATGTTTTAACTTGAAATATACATCCCACTTAAATCTTAAAATGGAGGCCCTAAAAAGAAATATAAATTATACCTGCAATATGTTACAAACATTTATTTAAAAACAGTTTTTTTTTCTTAATCATTCTGTGTTTACAAAACTAAATTCATCATTCTACTCCCAATCAAATATCCCTTCCCCTACAACTTTTGTTCCCAATCCAACCAAACCGCTTTTAAATTCAGAATGTTTCTCCTATCTTTTATCTGACTAAATTAAAATTGACAGATACATTTTGTTTTCTTATATAATTATCAATAATTTATTCGCAACGGAAATCCAAAACCAAGTCCCCAAACCCGCTTTAATGGTCGGAAGCCCGTGATATCAAATAGGTCCAATCGTCCCTCCAGTAAAAGTAATTGCTACCGGATATTTTCCACGCGCGAAGTTCTAATTATTGTTTAGCTTGCATTTCAAACCTTCCGCTCAGCAGGAAAGCCAGAGGGAAAGTGCATTAAGTTAATTGGGACAGTAGCTGAAGACGATTCCTGCGAGTGCAAAATGCCGACATGTTAGGCTCTTAACTGCCTTCAAGGGACCAAGGCCATATTTTACATAGGAATTGTTTTCGGTGGTCATGGAAAAGCTTGTCCTGAGGCTGCTAACTTTTCATTATGAAAGTCGGAATTATCTTAACTGGAGTTCCGCTTGAAAATGCTTAACAACCCTTAGGGTAATGGGGAGAATAGGGAAGTGTAATCATTATTTTAGCTGCTATTTTCGTGTGTCAAGATTAGAAAATTTTGATTGATTAGGTAGAGTAAAACAAAGCCTCTTTGTAAAGACTGTTATGTTTTATTTATTTCGTGTTGATTAATGTTTATTGCATTAAAGAAGGTAAGATAAAGCGTGGGAGATTGTTTTATGTTTATACACTACACAATTTGTTCCTCGTTATCGCTTAGTGGTTTTATTTTGTTTGACAAGAGTACACTTGCGTAATTGCCGAATATTTATTGTATGATGGGATTTATTTAAATAAGAAAGATGCAACAAAATGAAACTTTTTATTAAAAAAGTAAAAATGTTCTTGAAACGTTTTAAAAACATATTTTCTACGCTCATTATCCAGCTTAATTTATTCATACCCTATTTAACGACATAACATTAGAAAAATGTATGTTTTGATTTTTTTTTTTGTAAAGGAATATTTAAATGGTTTTCTTAATTTAAAAATAAACAAATGGATTTTCATATTTTTTTAAATATTTTCAAAACTTTTTTTTCTCTTCAAAATATTATGGTTGTAAATTTTTAAAGATTGGAAATCATTGTTTAAATTGTTATAGCCCACAGATAATACCCGAATATATACTTAAGAATTCAAAATAAATACAATTAAAAGGTAAATGATAAATTTCTGGCACTATTCCTTAAATCTATCATTGAAATTTAAATACGTATCATAATTCTGTCAACAACGGACTAAATCACAATAATCATTGGTGAACAGCTATTTAAATTTTGTTAATTTAAATATAAATCTACAAATTTCAGTTTATTTTTAATTTAAGGAAGTTAAGGAAAAATTTATAAGAAGACAATAAATTCCATAGTACTTAATTATAAGATACTTGATTTTTTGTTTCATAAATAATTGTTTCTTTTGATTCAAGAAATTTAAATGATTAGCTAATAATTTGTGTATGCCTTACAATCATGTGTTACTTTGGCAGGATAGTGTACTTTCTGCTGAAACGTATAGTACGATATTTTTATGTTGAAAAAGGTAAAAAAAATTAAGAAATGTATTTATAACAAAGAAAAGTAATTGCTTATCTTATGAATTTCACATTAATTTAAATATAATTTTAAAAGTTTAATGGGAAGCAATTGAAAAATCAGTACATTGTTGCTTAAAATCTTTCAAGTCATTAATTCTACAGTATAACTACTAAGCTCCCACGACGATAAAAACACTGTATACAAAAAAGAAATATAAAAACCAATTTACATAGACCTTTTTTAGTACAATGCATTCATTTTGTATTTTGTAAAGCTTATGTATCATAACTATATAAATAAACCTACTCTTATATTTTATGCAATTGAAAACATAACATTGCTTAAAATTAAATCCATGTAATATAAATACTTCAGTAAAAAAAAAATATTTTTTATTACATCGGAAATATTTTCCTGCTAAAAGAGTAATTAACATCCATGAAACTTTAAAGTGTTCTAGAAATTGAAGAAATAAAAAAAAAGTCATAGGTAATAAATATAAGAAAATGATAACAAAAATAAAATATGTTAATGATAATATGCAAATTATGCATTAAAAGAGAATATCTAAAATTCATATTTTTATCAATTTTCTTAATTTAAGGAACATAATTTTCATCAGCAAAATAGTAATTAAAAATATAAAAGAACAAGTAATTACACTTCGATCGATAAGATATTTTACTAATACTGACATCCTTTAAAAACTTTGCCTAACTGATTTTGCAAATTTGCACTACGATGATTAAAACTGCCTCTTTCAGAAGTCTAATAAATAGATATTTTTGTGAATACTACCCTGGATTATGTACCATGGTAGAAGTAACAAAGTTATGGGTGATAAGCTTCGTATTCTCTAATTTGTTAATGAGGACAGTACGCTTGATAAGCGAAGTGAAAGGCTGTTAATTTGAACATTTTTAAGTTAGGAAAAAAGGACGAAAAAAGGGACATCAATCAAATACTGAGACAAGGTGTTAATTGGCAGAACACACTAAATTTGCTCAGCCTGATTAATTAAGGCTCTTAAAAAACAGAAATAAAGAGAAAATCGATTATTTCGAAGAGATAATTTAAGACTTTTTTCGCCCCTTTCTTTTTCCAAAAGCAAGCGTGAAGTATTAAAAACGGATTGCAATATTTTAATTCATTAATGTATTAGAAGATAAAGAAGAAGGTTTTTTTAAACACGAAGTTATGTTTTAATTCCTTCCTTTTCTAACATTTTATAATTCCCATTGAAACACATTCAGATTAAACTTTTTATATGGGCGCACGTAGAAATAGTTTTCAAAAAAAAATTGCATAAACTCTTGTTCGCAATTAATTGGAAGAGCATCTACTTTTTTGCAAATATAATATTCAACCCTAAAAGAAGTTTGAAAATTTAGGATTATTTAGTAAGCTATTACAAATGTACACATATTCTGTATGGTATTAATTCTGTTAATAATTATTGTTTCAATCAAGTAACCACTCATTTCAAAAACAAACAAATACATGTTTTAAAATCCATTTTAATATGAAACAATTCATTATATATCCGTCACTCCATCGTTCCTTAAACTGTGGGACATGTCCCCTTAGGAGGTGTCATAATCCTACCGGAGGGGGGATGGTACAGCAAAACATTTAAAAAAAATTATCGATTTACTGAAAGGAATAAAGACAAAATACATCCTGAGATAATAAAAAATACACATTTACAATTATATAATGTACTTATAAATGTGTATCAGTACTACACGATATATTTGATCATTAATTCATCAATATTAAGTTAAGAAGAAGGTTAATAATTATTTGTTATCTCCTTCCCCATTGGCTAGTCATGGACAAAGTTATATACAAAGTATAATATTTTACTAGATAATTAGTACAGTTTATAAATAAAGTTGTTTTATAACTTAAGCGTGAAAGTACACTATTATTGAATTCAATAAAAGGTTATTGCAAGGAAGGGGGTGCCATGAAAATTATAATTTTAAATTGGGTCGTAAACATTGAAACAGTATTTCTTGATAGCTTCCCTGAATAGATGGTATGATAAAGTCAATGCTTTTTAATCATTTTCATATTTTTTAATTTATTTTCATATTTTATAAATTTTCAATTTCTAATCAGTTTCTGATTACTGTTTATTTTGTTAAAATGTTCATATAAAGCATTTTTTCTTAGATCCTTTCTATTTTAGCATCCAAAATGAGATGATGCTTTTTCTACCCATTTTCCCATCATCTTAATTATTTCCGATTTCTATTTATTTACTGATTGAATCATTTTGAAAATACGGAAACTATTTTACAAGCTCGCTGAATGAAAGCAAACGTAATTGATAAAATTAAAATTACAAGTACAAATACGAAAAATCATTAAAGTATAATTTTACATGGTTATTTATTTGTTTGCCATATTATGGAAAATAATTATTAAAAATTAAGTTTTTCATTCCGTATTCATCGCTTTTAACCAGAAAAGTAATTTGGGATCAACCACTATCCATTCGTTAAATTACCTAACAATGTATAGGAAATATTCATTAAAATCAATGAATGCCTATGTTTTTTTAATCAATTTGGTAATTTAGTAGCCGGAATTATTTATCAAGATTTTTTTTCTGGATAATTCCATTAATGGAGCAAAGCATTTTCTCTGAGAGATGTTCTTAAGAAATAGAAAGCATAACAAAAAATAACAATATATATACAGTTAATTATCAGGTAAAACACATGCGCACAGAAAATATTCTAGTTCAATTACCAATAAATGTAAAATATTTTAGAATTTTCTGTTTTTAATTATTTGTTAATAACTAAAATGCAAACCTAACACTGATGGCTAAGTAAATATTATTTTTTAGGTATCCGACTTAATTCAGAACTATGATCTTCAAAAAAAATGTTTTAAATACAGTTTTTTTTGCCAGAAAATTAATATAGAATTACATATTTTGAAAGTATTCTCCTTTTATGAAAAATACTTTTATGATAATAGTTTGCCATGTATATAGATAAGACTTCAATACAGAACCTGAACTACGATTTTTGAAAGATATAATTTAGAAATACATTTATTCATATTTGAATTAATCAGAATAGGAAAGTTTTGACAATAAAACACTGAATAAATACCCTTACAATTGATAATAAATCTGAAAATATTGTGATTTTATCAAAACTCCTAGTTTAGGCTCTACACTGAAATTTTTTATATGTGTATGCAAGATATTGCTATAGTAGAAATATTTTCATAAAAAAAAAAGATTATTTTCAATGTATGTAAATCATTTTTGGGCAGAAAAATGTATTTAAAAAATTGTAGTAATACTCTGAAAAAGATTTATATTTATCCCGGTACTTCTCACACAGGGCATGCCACATCCAACACCTGACTTTTTTCAACGCTCCTTCTAAACTTTTTTTGGAAAACGGATAGTTTCTTGCGTAGCTGAATTTAAGGTCATAACCTTTGAGGGGCCTTAGTTTGTGCGCGAATTTTAAATATATATTTTCAGATGCCGCCTCTTCGGGTATATCATACCCTGCGCGTTAATCATCGTTAGTTAGTTCTGAATGCATGAACAGGTTTCAAATTTTTCTTATGCAATGGCATATTATTGTAGTTATGATGAAGAAATGTGATACTTAAGTAATTTAATAGATACAGTACTTAATAGATAAAGTACAACAGTATTTTCGGAAGAAGAAAGTATATCTGTGGTGATGATGATGAGGAAGAATCAAATGATGAATATAACAGCAAGTATGATTCCTTCACTGAAATCGATCTAGATTTAGAAGAGGAAGACACTGTTGAAGAAAAATGTTTTATATGTAGAGGCACACACACAAAAACATTTGGGAAGAACGTAAGTTTAAAGGTGATAACTGGTATACATATTATTCACTTTAAGATGAACTTTTGAAAAAAAAAACTATTGCTGGAACAATAAGAGAAAATAAAAAAGAAATTCCAAAATTTTTCAATCTAAAGAATTGAGAAATATACTTTTATATGTTTAGTTTTAAAAAGATACAGATTTAAAAAAATTAAGATTCAGTGAAAACATCGCACTCATTCACGACGAGATTGAAGGAGTGTATAAACAATGTACTGAATGTCGTTATAAAAAGAACAACAAAGACTTAATTTACGTGTGAAAAATGTAATAAATATTTTATTTGCTACTGTTCTTTCTTTTTAACTTGTTTATACAAATTTTACGGTAAAAACAGAATGTAGACACCCTTGGGTATGAGATACTCTGCACGAGAACTTTCTCAGTCATTTTTTTCGCATGAGTGATGTGGCTTACATATATTATTTCAGGTGATAGTAAAAATAAAAGAATCACGTATTTATACACTTATTTTAAATAACAATGCCTAACCCAGTTAGGTAACTTAAACATAATTTCCAGTTTAATTTATAATACATCAAATAACCCTTATTTAACAATTCGACATTTATTTAATACTGTTTTGTCATCAAAATAGTTTTTAATTTTTTTTTCAATGAAAAAAACTAATTTCTGATTCGAATTTGAAACCATTTTAATGCATTTTTCTACATTTATTTTGTTTAAAATTCGATGCATAATCAATACCAATTCCATTTCAATAAAATGCTTTTAAAAATATATGCCACCGAAACCAACACATATGCATTATTAATAAGATTACTCCATCTAAAGAATAAATTCATTCAATCCCCTCTCTCCCAGTAATCCTTTTATTTTATCTAATAAAATGCTATTTCATCAATACATAATGAAGTTACCTTTTCCGAATAAAATCATGTGATCGTTAAGTAATGGAAAATGAAATATGCAAAGGAAGTGGCAGATAACAAGTTATGACAAGAAGTATAACAAGTGATATGGGCATATCATTTCCTTGCGGAGCTAAAATATTTTCGATTACGAATAAACCAGGTCCTCCCCATGAAGGGTCTGAAATTCCGGAAACCTGGATGTCATCATTGTGTGTGGGAAGGCACACCTGCTTATGACAGGTAGAAACTATTCCCGATTCTCCCTTGTACAAGTAGATGGAAGAAGATGGAAGCTTACAACTACTCAAAATAAATGCTAGTATTGGCGGATTCGTAGAACGGAATTTTGTTTAAGGCATCCATGAGAGCGTGAATAATTCAAACAGGCTATTCAATTATTTTTCTATGCATAAATGTAGTGAATGCCGACATCTTCTATTCTTAAGGGACTTCAGCGAATGGTAATGATATTAGGTAGGGCATTGTGTACAAGGAAATATACAGATGCGTAACGGATAAAAAGTGACATGTAATCTTTCTTGAATTTGAAGGTGCTTATATATGCACATAATTTAGGTTCATAATGTTTCGTTGGGATAAAAAAAACTATTTTGTTATACTTCTATATACATTTTTTCAAAATAGAAAAAAAAAGTTTTTTGTATAAAAAAGGGGAATTTTATTCTTCTGATATTTTCATCCGTCGAAGTTAATTTTTGCCATTGACCTCCTCTTTGAAATATTTTAATTAGATTTGAAATTAAAAAAAAGCATTTTATATAAATTAAAAATGGTGTTTTAAATCTTGTTCGTCTTTATTTTTTTATTATTATGTTTATCGTATTAATTTTTACATGGAATGTATTTTTATAGAATGTGTATAGGCATTGTTTTCATTTTACAAACTATAAAAATGTGTTTCAAATAAGGAAAAAAAATTGGAAGTTTCAAAAGCATTTTAAATATGATTGTGTTTATTTCTTTTTCAAATTCATTTTTATCTTAAAGATTAAATATTGAAAAATGAATTAGAATAAAAAGGCTTATATTAAAAGGTTTACTTACATTCAGAGCTTTTAATACAAGGGAATAGAATTTGTGAAAAATCGTATTACAAACATTAAGAACTCACAGAATGTAAGCAAAGAAAGTAACACATTGGTTCTCAAACTTTCACTACTGGCGACCCAATTTTCAATCATAGTTTTTATCACGCTCCCCCCAAAATATAATAATGTATTGAATGCAATAATAATGCACGTTGTGGGGCGCTAAATATACAATACGATCATAATTATAAACCGTACAAATTAACAAGATAAGTGTTAAATTTTGTATACATTACTTTTAAGTAATATATATAGAGAGAGAGGGAGAGATGTAGATATATATATATATATATATATATATATATATATAACTAACTATCTATCTATATATATATATATATATATCTATAACTATCTATCTATCTATATATATATATATATATAAATATCTATCTATATATATATATATATAACTATCTATCTATATATATATGTATATATATATATATATAACTATCTATGTATATATATATGTATATATATATATATAACTATCTATCTATATATATGTATATATATATATATATATAACTATCTATCTATATATATATGTATATATCTATATATATCTATAACTATCTATCTATCTATATATATATATATATATATATATATATATTACTTTTTAGTTCGATTCACTATAAAAGCGCGTTTTTTAGTTCGTTTTAAAACTATATTTTATTTTATAATTATTTTTACTATACGCGATAAAAATTACAATTCCAGTGAATAATTTAATTAAGAGAAAATATATTTACCTACTTTCAAAGAGTTTTAAATTTTTCTTTGATAATTTGAGAAAAAAAATCCAATAAAACTAAAGAAAATGTTCCAGGGGAGCCTGCCCTTAACAAATTACAAAATCACAGACACTTTTCGCTAACAATACAGGAACGTTATTTTCCAGCAAAACTGTCATATTTTGTTCACGTTATAGAAGTTTTGCTGTCGTTTGATGATCTACAAATTGCATTTTGAACTTTTTCTTTCTTGTGTCTTTTTGACAAGGCGAAGTGCTATATTTATGGTTTCATAGTTTTCTTCATAGAGTTATTTAGGCAGCATTTAAAATTTTCAATTCAACTCAAACGTTTCATGTCTATCGCTTTTCTCATATTTACTTTCTCTATCTTGATTAATGTGGATTATTTCAGCAGGTTCTTCAATTGCTTGATCAGTTTCAACTTTATTCAATAGAGTTCACAAGTGCCCATTTTTTTTATATTCTGCGCATTTACATTTATAAACCATAATAAGTCGTATAACACAGCAATCAAAATCATATAATTGTTCAGGGGGAAAATGTAGCATGTTCATAGGAAAAAAATTTGAACAAATGTAGTCGCGCAGAGAACTCGATCAAAACCAACAACTTGATTGTAAAAAAAACGTTTCACACTCTTAAAAAAGAGGCATATCTGTGTCAAACCCATTTTAGTTCCCATTAAGACTGTCTAATAGGAGGATACTGTCAAGGTTACTGTTTAAGAATAAACAGTTTTCCCATAATTAGCGATTTCATGAGCCTGTGTTGACTCTGCAGTTCTAAAAAATAATTGTGTAAAACGTTTTTTATTATGTATCATAGGTTTCAGAATATGCATAAAAATACATCTTGGCCGAATAATCCTTCAAAGTGCTCACAATATGCTTATCCTTATATCATAAAACTCATTCACATGGAAAAAAATAACATAAAAATAAATTATTTACAACTATCCTAAAAGAAAAAGAGATGGAGTGAAACATACCTGTAAGTTCAAAGGTTAACTATATGATAATCAAAATTAGTATTTTGGGGGTTAAAAATAATGAAACAAATCTTTCATCGTAGGACTATAGTAAAGCAAACAAAATGTATTTTTATATTTGGTTATAGGATCAAAGGTAGCTAATGAACATTTGAAGTAAAATCTTTTATTTTTGATGAACACCAGATGATATATATTAATGATATTAGTGTAAATGTATATTTCTTATTATGTCAGAAAGCATTTTGTTTTACTTCACTTCAAAAAAATATTTTTAAACCTTTTATTTTCAATATGCTCGCGCCTCCCCAGGGGGGGAGTTGCGCCTCACATTTTGAGAAACTCTGGAGTAACATGAAATTTTCATGAAACCTGTTTGGCTGTTACTTGATCAAGAGGGGAAGAATGTAACACCAAATCAGACTTTCTGTTGATCATCTGACGTTGGATCAGAACTACTAGTTATAAAAAAAATATATGTTGGTTAAAGCGGATTTTAGCAACAAACACAAAAAAGGCCAATGTTTTATCTCAGCACAAAATAATTTACCTGTCTACCTCAAAACATACATTTAAATAATTATTCACATATCATGTCCAAATATTTCGCTATAGCACATAATGTAGGTATCAATAGTTCGTGAGCTGTTAATTTCTTACTTCAACACTTATTTAAAAACGTGTATGAAAACTTTATTAAAAACGTGATAATAACTTTGAATTAGGTTTTAAATAGTGTTCATTAAATAATAAATACTTATCAAAATCATTAAAAAGAAAACTATCAAGATTGTTATATTTATGTAAACAAGCTGTGCATTTATTGCACATACTTTCTGAAACCAGAGGAAGTTTACATTAAGGGATTATATTTTTGCATCACTGAAAATACTCTCAAAGTGTATACATATAGAAAAGTGCAAAATTAATTTATACATTTTTGCTTATAGATAACAAAAAGATAAATTAAGTAAATATATATATACAAAAAGTTTAAAAGATTTTAATATTATTTTTACATGCTTCTGTTATAAGTTGTCAAAATTTATCATCAGGTACTGATCTATCCCAGTATAAATAATAACGCAAATGTATGTAATATATATTGTAGTTAATATCTACTTTGTTATAGTGTTCATTGAAAGTAACAATTTAATTAGAAATAATAAGTTAATATGAAAAATAAAAAATATATATATTTACGATTCTGTGTCAGTAAACATAATTAACATAAATGATAACTCCTTATTTTATTAATTAATTAAAATGAGATTGTAAAGTAATGTACAAGGCTTTCAGAATTAACTGTGTAAATTTAGAGGATGGTAAGGATGATAGTATAAACACATTAATATAAATAAATATAAATGTATGTGTGCGGATGTGCATAGATAGATAATGAACAAGATATTTATAAATGAATGGTTAATTGATGAATGCTTTGGGGAACAATTTTGAGTAATTAGGTTTGATGAATGAAAAATGCTCCGAAAAAAGCATTTGACAACTATGCATCGTAAAAACTGGTGTATAAAGCGCACTTTTAATACAAAAGTTAAGATCGAAATTTACGGATCAGCTTTAAACTTGGGTACAAAACTTAAAGCTTAAAGTAGAAAAAAATAATAATAATAAGCATAGAACAAAATTAATTAGATTCTACATGTATCGAAATACGGCTTATTTAAATGAAGTTATATTCTTTATGAACTTAAAAAAAGGGTTGTAGTTCTGAAATAATACTATTTTTTTTCTAAGACTTGGACTAATAGCTCGTATAAATTACTCCAAAATATAAAAGCATTTCACACGTATATTTTTAGATACCTTTGTAAAAAAGGCGCGTTATACGGAGAATATACCTAAAAAAAATTGAAACTTGAAAGCACAGGTGTGCGTTATATGCCAGATTTTATTTTAAGTAACCAATTTTTATTTCCTGACATTATGTAGTTTGTATCGTTCAATGTGTTCCTTCGCCTATTAAGTCATATATGATTGTTTGTTGTTCGTCTTACCAACTCCTTGAAATTTATACAAAGAAGTTCAGAAAAAGCATGTCTTTGTTATATATATATATATATATATATATATATATATATATATATATATATATATATATATATATATATATATATATATATATATATATATATATATATATATATATATATATATATCTGTTGATTTTAAATAAATCAATAAATCAAGATACAACCTCGAAATGTTTGGAAAAAAAGAAAAAAAACTATGTTTTCCTTATAGTTTTTAATTATTACTTCTTAAAATGGTTATATGCTTTTAAAAATGGAAAATGTTTATTTAATTTTAATAACTCCAAAATTATGCATTAAACATGTTTTATCTAGAGCATTAACACAAGATCTATTCTTTAAAAATGCGCCATGTATACAAAATAATAAAAAAAATATAATTGATTTAGTGATATAAAATTTAAAATACCTCAAGACAGACAAAAAAAGAATGTTTTCTTTATTATATTTTATGTATGTTTTTTATAACAAGCACATTGTATGTGTCGGAGTTCCTCTTTTGTAATTGAAAACAAATACGAAAACTTTTAATGAAGCATGCGAAGCAAATTTATTCAAATGTTTCTAATTTAAAGCAATTTATATAATAAAAATAACTAAGTATTTATTTTAGACTGAACGAACAGAAAATAAAAAGAGTTATCGTCATTAAATTCAGTTTATTCCTTATGTTTCTGCGTCATTTGTACATTTAAACATGTAACAACGATTTTCAAAACTTACTATAATATGAAAATGAATAGAATATGTATTTTTATCTACGAAACCTTATAATGATTAAATTGAAAATACTTTAATGTTTATAACATAACTCAAATATTTTACTTATTATAATCATCCCGAACTCTTCTCTCTTTTCAGACCTTTTTGCTGTTTAAATTCCTTGTTAGTCGAGTTAAATTAAAAATAAAAATTGTTTATTTGTATGTACAGTTAAATTAATCAAAGTTACAATTTGAATAAATCTCTCTAAATATTTTTTTACAAAATACCATGCTTTTTTTCTTTCAAAATTTATGAATTACATGATTAAAGGATTTTAGAGAACTGGATTTAATTAACATTAATTTAAAAAGAAACATCAAAATGCATTATTTTAAATGAATAAAAATTTACTTAATTTTTCTTAATTTTCAAATATTTTTAAGTATGCTTTAACAAACCATTTACATATGTAGTTTTATAAAAAAATTAATCCTGAATATTTTGAAACAACTTAATTTGAGGTAAATTAATAACATATCAAGCATTACTATTTAAAAAACATAATTAATTAGTTATTAAACATTTTATAATGCATGAATGTTTTAACTATTCTTATAGTTATAAATTTCTGAATGTTTTAAACAAATAGCATTATTCTTTTTCTTTTTTTGTAAGAAAAATAATGTGAATGCAAATATTCAACAAATTCTAAATAATACGTGTATTATGATGCATAACTCATAATCTCAAGTGTGTGGTTCACAATTATAGTAAATATTACATTCTGAAGATAAAAAAGTTAGAAAGAATTCCAAGCATCGAAGAAACATCAAAACAAGTTTTTTTTAACATTTCAAAAATAAGTCTTCAGTTGTTTATATTTGCTTTTACAGCAAAAGAATGGGCCTACTTATTCATTTGATCTCAAAGGCCACGTAAAGCTCTCAGTTAATGAATGAATTTTTTTTAAATTTATTCTAAAAGATTAAGCAAACTGGCAATTCCAACTATTTATTCAACCTTCTCTCTAAGTATTCATTTACTTTCTTGTTATTTTTTTACAGGTAATGAGTTAGTAGAAAATTTACAGTTGAATATTTCATTTCTTTTTCATTGCTGCTAAAACGTATTGACCAATAACATATTTAACACAGTTAATCTTGAGCGAATATCTGCAAATTTGCTATAAGATCTTCGCTTCAGCAAACATTTGCAAGAAAAATTTCAAAAAAGAACAATAAATAAATACACTGTTTGCAATGTTCTTTCTTTGGAATTTTTGTACGAAGTATATTTGAAGTAAGAATGGTGTTTTCATCTTTTATTGCATTTTTTGTAGGGATTAAATAGAATTGATTTTAACTATGTATATAATTCTAGAATAAACATGGAAAAGTATTTGCTTTTTCATATGGAATGATCAAAAATAATATACTCAAGCTTTTAAATAAGGGTTTTTAACCTGTTTAAATGCGAGCAAAGAAGAAATAGAACAATTCCAAGTTTTGTTATTGTTTTATAAAAGTGCTTTGTTTGATTAATTTTTAATAGTTAAAATTAGCTACTTGTGTATGTTCCCCTTGAACACTAGGTTTATGTTTCTATTTACTCAACGAAAGATTTTTTTCACCGTTATGCGTTTCTAAATATCTACAATTTACATTTACAATGTGTTATAATTATTTTGAATCAGAAATCTCATGTTATACCTCATTATGAAAATGTTATGTATGGCTTGGAGTAATAAAATTCAAAAATAGACGTTTAGAGACTACTTGCAAATAAGTCACTTTCTAGAACTCCAGTCAAATTATATAAAATTTTGGTTTTTTTATAAGTTTTAATCGACTACAAATACTCGTACAATTATTTAATGCTAAAATTAAACCCATTACGTTCTGTGTGTTCATCTGGGTGTTGTTTTTGTAAATTTAAAATTATTGTTTCCTATAACTATGCAATAATATATTAAATATACGTGGGTTACAAACTTTTAGAAGCGGGCCCGAGAGAAAAAGAGACGGGAGAGTAAATAATGTTTAACTTCTAAAATTTAGAGCAAATAATTGACCTAGGTCAGGGATGGTGAACCTTTTTTGAATCTAAGTGACATTTTTACTAAAAAAATGTATAAGAAGTTATAGACTTGCCGTAGAATAATTTTGACTTGTGATTATTGGTAAAATAATAAAACTTAATACTAACAACTCAAAATCCTTTATTTACTACGAAAAAACACTTTTTTGTGCTCATATGGTAGTAAATGTTTTAGTTATACATGCAATTAAAATTATAAAATAACATTTGTTGTTGCAGATTATAAATGACAAAGATTTCATCTCTTAAAATAATGACTCGCAAGCATTGGTAGGTGAAAATATGGTTAAAATGGCATGGGACAGCTTCTTCAAACAGTTATTTGTGTCTGGAATCCAACTCCATGTTCCCAAAATTTTGTTACTGGCATTTTTACTTGTTTTGTTTGTTAATATTTCTGTGTTTTAATTAATTCCACTTTTCCCCCCATTTCCATAAATATTTTAATCTCTATTGAGCTGGAATCAATCATACAAATATAGACGAATATTAGACTGGGGAATCAATCAGTAGCATTTCAAAAATTCTTCAATTTCCAACCAATCAAATTGAAACAAGTTCAGTTTATCAAATGAAGTCACATCAGGGGACATAATAAACTTGAGAGTTTACGATAACTTTTTGAACTGAGAAAATCCCGCTGAAAATTCCTTGATTAAAGAATCAATTACATACATATATTCTTCAGTAACTCTTTCTTTTTCTTTGCCTGGCTTCTCATTTACACTTAAATCTTTAATATTTTTCTCAAGCTTGGGAAGTGCTTGTGTAGTTTCTTGCAATAATAATAATAAAAAAATAGCAAACAAGCGTGCTCCTCGCTACTCCGTCTCTTAAAACTCACGTCGTTTGTGATACTTCATAGTGAACTTTGTAATTTTAAATTAAAATGCACAAACGGTGTTGATCGGTGACATACCCTAAGTATTGTACCGCGTGTCATCAATGGCATGAGTGCCATAGGTTCGCCATCCCTGACATAGGACAAAAAATATGAATCAGGGATTGCTAATTACTGGCAAAATGAAATTTTCAGTGATGAAGAACATATATTTATGTGGAGCTACGTAGGAAAGGTAATGAGAACGAGATGACACTGAACATGTGAGACCAACTGCCAAAAACTCCCTGAAGCAGGTGTTATAAGGGATTTGTACGCTAATGACAATGGAAACGTAATTCTTATTCTATACGGGATGATCTTAACCACATATGGGATTTTTAAAGGCAACCGCTTAATAAAATGATATTTTGCTGAATTTTTAATCATTTGTTTATTTTCCAATTATATATATATATATATATATATATATATATATATATATGCTTTAATCTGGTAAAAATTTAGCTATTGTTTTATTTTCCAATGGCGTTTTTGAGAAGAAATAACAACTTTTCAAAAAATTTTGTAACAATGATATAGTAGCAGAAATTATCCTATCTATTGAATTATTTTAGTTTTGGATTTGCATTTTTTTTTTGTATAATTCCTGAAGACAGCTAAATAAAACTTTCTATAGGAAATTTTGGAAAATTTCTATGTTTGATCCGTGCTTAAAAAAGGTTTTTCTAGACTTGTACTAAGTTTAAGACATCAAAAATTAAACTAGCAGTTAATTGATCAATTTCATTCTCTCCATTTTACGATGTATTGAACAACTCTAAGCCATGTTAGAGGAAGTGAGCCTTAAAAAAAGAATACATCTTTTCTTGGACTACATTATTCCAAAATCATACAAAAAGAGTTTGTGGTGTACATCGTTTGGTGTAGAAGGTTTCTAAAAGTATTTGTGAGGCATTCTTTGTTGTCAAATAAGTGAAATACTCATTTCGCATATTTGCATCAAATTATTGAAATTAACCCGATCACTGAAAATCTTTCAAGCACAAAATAAAAATAATTAATTTAAAGCTTTTTTGATGCATTAAGAAATCCGATACGCAAAAAAATTAGTTTCCAACATAGGAGAAAAAAGTTAATTACCCATTTTAATTAATTTAATTAATTAGTAACGTAAAACGATAACAGAGTCAGTACCCTTTAAGTCACTGGCACTGATAATTACTTTGTAAAATTAGAATTTTGAAATAGCTTACTCTAGGAATGAATTAAATCAATATATTTCAGCGTGAATTCATTTTTATCCATTTTTCATCACTTCTTAAATTTCT
Source organism: Trichonephila clavipes (assembly GCA_019973935.1). NCBI lineage: Eukaryota > Metazoa > Arthropoda > Arachnida > Araneae > Nephilidae > Trichonephila > Trichonephila clavipes. The sequence goes on from BMAU01014979.1 coordinate 96,490, forward strand.
GCATCATGTACTGCTACAATTCATCTAGGCTTTCCTATAACGAACGAGTTATAGATTTAATAATAATGTAACGTTACTTCGTAAAAATAGTGTTACGATACAACATAGTCATTGAGGTTATTCCCTTAGTAAAATTCCCGTCTACACTTTTTTAAATTTTAATTTCAATGGGTGTTCTTTCTGATTAAAGAGAAACATTTTTACAAGAAGTTTCATGCAAAAATGTAATTTTGCTTAAATTTACATTCATTATTAAATGAAAAAAATGTTTTTTGAGTTCCACATACTTTTTTTCCAAATTATTCAATCTTTTTTCCCCTTTTAAATGCATAATTTAAAAACAAAGAAACAAAAAGAGATAAAAGTAAACTAGTTAACTCTAATAAAATATGTGGGAAAATAAAGAAAATGACTATAAATACAGATTAAAAATAGGTTTTATCCTTCAAATATGTTGACGTATTTTATCAAATGTCATTTAAATTAAACTAAAAAAATTCATTATGAACATTACTTTCCATAGAAAAAAATAATGTTAAGTTTATATATCCCTATGTAAGATGTAATAATATTAAATTTATATAAGCTGCATTTGTTAGTAAGCATTACGTTTCAAAATGTAACATAATTACAAATTCTTTCAGTACTACTTACTTCTATCAGCTCTACTCTGTGTATACTTAAATCATAAAATTAATTTCATCATTAGAGTAATTAAAATGCAATGGTTAAATAACGTCTAAAGTTAACAACATTGCTATTTTAATCGTTCTATGTCGGCATACCCTTACATTTTGGGAAATAGGAATAGAATCCCCTCTCTTTTCAGTGACCACGCAATAGTGAGTGAAATGAAGTAGTAATTTCAAGCAGCTGTCTCCAGGAATTCCATTTTCTACAGAACAGCCCTATTTAACGAAATAAACTAGGTTAAAGAGTAGAGGTCACTAAAGTACAAAGTTGTTAAATCTATAGGGTGGGAAATACGGTGGAAACAACTGTAGTGAACATTCACATGCTACGTAATACAGTTTAAAACAAGTTATATTACTTCTGTCCTAAAGTAATAATGTATAAGATATGATTAGATTATTTACCTATAGCTCATGATTTTTTTAAAAAAAAGCTCTATTAGGGAAAATAATATAACAATAATAATTACAATAATGTTATGTGCTTTCAGCCTAATAAAATTATTTTAAATATTTTTTTAAATATAGTCATCACTATGCATTTGTATAGTTTAAATCGTGTTTAAAACAGAGCTAGTATGTGTTTTCTTAGTTACTAAATGTAATTCATATAAATGTACCGTAAAATTTGGCTTATAATACTCACCGGTGTATAACTTGCTCCTATACATTCAAACTGCATTTTTTTTTTAATTTTAAGATATAATCATCATTTAACGTGCAGCCCCTTTCTATGAAAGAACCTGAAATATATATGTATAATGGTATCATGTTTTAAAGTCATTCATTTCAGGTATTGTCCCAAAAATTTGAAGAAAAAAAATAACATACTTCTTGGCTACAGTCATTTAAACTCATTAGGTATCCCATTGCCATTAAATAAGCAATATTCAAATCGTTGTAGAAGTAAACTTTTTTAATGCTTATCACTTTCTTTTATTTTTGAAATTGTTATTCTTATATCTGGCGTATAGCATGCACCCTGAAATTTCGATACCATTTTTTATGTTAAAAATGCATGTTATATAACGGATTTTACGATACATGAAGTTTAAAACAAAATTATTTTGGTTCACACACTTTCATTGAATTCATATGATTATTTCTGCCTTTTTATGCAATATTCTGTATTATTCAATTCCTAAAATATAAAAATTTCAACAACCGTAGTTTATCACTAAATGAATTAATTTTGTTCATCAGAATTTTGATTATTTTCTCTCTAGTGAGCAACATTGGCAATCGATTTATCGAGTATTCATATTTGATAAATGGAATATTTTGACTTATTACACACCGAAAATAATTAAAACATTCACTTTAATGTAACAGCCATTGATATTTCTTTCATTAAATGTTTTATATGCATTAATAAACTAAATTATTGAACAATGTATTCAAGATTCTATGACGTGAGGTTGCGCTGTGCTTTCACGTTACACTTTAACTAAAACTATTTAAGTCAATATTCGTTAGCATAGTTTCTAAACTCTTCTAGAAAAGCATTTCGTATATCTTTTAAAGATAAATCAATCAAATGTAATCCCTTAGCATCCTGGCCATTTATCGATTAGAATATCCATATCGAATTTGATCCGAAAGCATTCCAAATCACGACATCTATCAATGAACTTTACCCATTTATTTCCTTGGTCCTCAATTACATACGCGCAACGATGCCCCACCTAACACGTCGTGAGCTTAGATAAATATTTATCATTACCATCTTATCAGTACAAATATAGACAGCATGAATCGATGTAGAACATTGGAATTTACAAGATTTGTATAGTAAGGCGAGGTTGTAATAAGCTTCGACTCAGAATAGAAACTTGAAATTTGTTACAAACTGTTTTGAATAGAATAAACGGATTTTGTAATAAGTACGTGCACCGAAACGTGGAACATTTTATGGAAAACTCATCAAAGGAATAAAATTAGATACTAACATATTAGGACTAATTATAATAGATAGACAGAAGGAGAATGAAAAGAGAGAGTTCGTAGTTTTCGTAAGTTGATGAGATAAATAAATGAACCCTTTTGTGAGATATCAATATTGCGGAAAGGGTTACATAATTTTAGCTTCTAGAGTTGAATTATATAAACAAGTGTTATTTGTTTTCCTTTTTGAAAGTTATTGTGAAGGTTACTATAATTAATAGTGACTAAATATTTCAAACTATTTTATTTGTTATCATTATATATATTTCAAAATATTTACTTTCATACAAACTGATTCATAACTTTAAATAGATTTATTTAACAAGTTATTTACACTAAGAATTTATTTCCATTTAATAAGCTATCTAAAACCAGAAAACATACTAGAATATAAAGAAAATAAACATTACATCAAACGAGAATTTACTTAAAAATATATTGATTACTATGAAATTAATACTCCTGGTCCTCCAATACTTACATCTCGAAAGAACCATAAAGTTTAAAAGGGAAATTAAAATTGTGATTAATTTAATTTGTAAACTGACTCTTTAAATTATCGAGTCTTTTCTGAAATTGAAAAAAAGTAGTTAAATTTATTATTAAACTATATTTGTCAGTAAAAGGACACAATTCTAACAAACAAATGCAAATTAAATAATTAAATTTCTTATGAAATTAGTATGTTTCAGCAACTGTACTGTCAATAACAACTGTCTTTAATGTGAATACTCCCCATTAGAGAGAGAAAATATTAAATTCAGTTTCTAAGAAAATTTTCAGAAGAGTGGTTCATTTTACATGCATTAAAACTATGATTAATAACAGTAAATTTAATACAGAAAAGAAATAGTTCATGGGGTATTTTACGTGGGAGGGCAGTTTTGTATTAGTGAGAATAATATTTTGAAATGTTATGTTACAAATACACAGATATATAAAAATTCTAGAAGTCGATTCAAACTTTTAGTCTGACAAATAAAAGCATAATTTAATAATTTTTTGGCTTCTGAATATATATTTTAATGATTTTTTTTCATTATTAGTATCTTGTCAAAGTACGCATGGATTTTTTTAAAAAAAATTTGTGATATGATTGAGTAACTCCTCATTTTGCCTTTACCTCAAAAAAATAATAGTAAAAAAAATATTAACGACTGAGAAATAAAGGAAGGAATTATTTCATGTAATTCCTAATAAATAATGTTTGAAGGTTTTCTTCCAGTCATATTTTCATAACAATCCTTGTATAAATAAAAAAAGACGTACAGACGTACACGCTTAAAACAGCGGGATAGAATTACAAAACATTCTCGACTATTTTTTGGTTGGGAGAAAAATTAAAGTATTGAAAGTCTCAATACAAAGCTGGATTTTCCACTGTGAAACTGAAAATTTTTGTGACATTCCAGATCCTTTTGAACTATTTCCACTGACCTAAGCCGGAACATATCAAGCAATAAAATCAAATGTCTGCCCTAAATTTTATCTAAAATGCTTTTCAATGAAATGAGAATATATAGCAATTTATTTTCCCTTTATTTTTTTCTCTAACACATTGGAAGCCTGGAGAATACATAAAAAACTTCTAAGTTTAGAAATTTAATAACTTCTTAAATCTAAGACTGCTTAACTTTGCGCAAATAGAAAGAACTATACTAAATGCTGATCGGATCATCTTTTAACATTGTAAGTCACTATATGCTTTAAAATTCATTTGAATATATATATATATACATTCCACATGACTATGCTTAAGACGAAATATCGGTTAACACGAAATAATTCAACGGTCTCGATAAACTACTATGATTTTGCATGCGTATTTTTCTCTTAACGCGAAAGTATAAAAAAAGAGGATATTGAAACTGAGCCGGCACTTAATAAAAGGTTTGAGAAAATTTCTTTGAGATATTGGATTGTCCTACTATATTATTGGAAGAATTCGTTGTAGTAGATGATGATGATGTCTGTAAAGCCCTAATTATGGCAGAAAAAGACATTTTAGAGTTTATTCAATACTCAAAAAGTCTCCTTGATGCAGATTCTGATGAATACAAGGTGTGACACGCACACACACAAAAACGAAACTAAGTGTGTAGCTTGAAAAAAAGTGGAGTTGGCAACAACTGTTTTAGTGACGTGATACCACGTTCTTCCTCTATCGATGCGGCCAGTTTTGCCTTAATTGATCTCTGCAGTTGGAAATATTGTGTCATTGTGAGAACACCTGAAACTGCATTATGCAGGAAAAATGTCACAAACCAACATCAAGTTTCTTGGAAAACATAAGAAATCATGCACGAAAACTGTTCAGATATTAACCAAGGCTTATGCAGGCAAGACTTTGTCCCATGCATATGTGTTTGAATGGCATACGAGTTTTGCAGGGATAATTGACAGAGTGGAAGATGATAAACCTGCTGGGCGTGCCAAGGTCAAAGTTTAACGACCAAAACATATCCAAAATTCGTGATATGAGTGGGTACCTACTCAGACTAGTGGTCAAACTGTTAATCAACTCTACTACATTTAAGTACTAAAAAGACTTCGAGAAAAAGTTAGGAAAAAAATGCTAGAATTGGGGAGTGATAAATGGCTGTTACACCAGGGACAATGCACCATCTCACACGGTCCTATATGTCAAGCAGTTTGTGACCAGCAAAAACATTACTCTGATGGGGCATCCTCAGTATTCGACTAATTTCACCCCATGCGCGACTTTTTTTTTCTTATTTCCTACATTTAAATCGTGTTCCTAGGGAAACCACTTTACCTCATTTGAAGAGGTTCAGGCAAAAATGGAAAATCACCTGAAAGTCTTCCAAAAACCTCGTTCCAGAATTGTTACCAGCAATGACAGCACCAAATGCAGAAGTTGTGAATGCTGAAGGGAACTACTTTGAAGGTGATAATTTCATGGAGAGCTAATTCTCTAAGTACAATGATTGATATTGGAGCAGTCTCTTTTTAATGTCACACCTCGTAATGCAGCTTAGGTTCCCACGTCATCCGGAAATAGGAACATCATAAAAAAATACGTGCAGTTATTTAGATGCACATTCTAATTATGAAATGAATAAAAAATGGATGACATCGTACATTTAGTTAATAGCTTGATGCTAAAAAAGTCAATGCAAAGAAATATATCAGATTATAGTTTTCAAAACTGAATAGGTTTCTTTTTTTTTTCAAAGAACCTGAAAATTGTGTATTATATTTCTTTTTTTCTCTTGAATGTTTATGTTTCATTATTTTTATTAAATATATGCATATATACATATCTATGTAAATAAAATGTGCTCTAATAAATTTAATTTTGTTCAATATAGGTTTGTTTTTTGTAATATCCTTTAACACGAAAGGTCATGAAAGATTTTTTAATTCCCCTTAGTTTAGTGTTAAATTATTTTCACTGTATATATATATATATATATATATATATATATATATATATATATATATATATATACATATAAGTATGTATGTGCGTGTGTGCTTAACACTCAGGCATCTAAGTATATGTATAAACGAATGCCAGAAGAAAATAAAAACAATAACAAAACATTTTCAGACAAAATTTTAAAAAATAGTCAATTGAAGGAAAAATTAGAAAAATGTCAACATCGAAATCCAAAGTAAAATTACGAGCTTAAGACCAAAATATGAGATTGAATTTATTTTATGGATGTAATTTTTCACATGGTATGTTAATGCGGAAATGCACAAAAATCAAAATTGTATATTGGAAACAATATAGGAATAAAATGAAATTAGGGAATTATATAATTAGTTTGAAATAACTAAGCAAAATGCTTAATATATTTCATAAGAATAGCACTGTAACTAAAATTAAAAGAGTGGGAATGTAGGCCATAAAAATTCAATCATTCAAATAATTCAAACCATTTTACACAAATATATCATATATAAATATCTATGTGTGGTTGTGTGTACATGTGTGTGTATCAATACATACACGTACGTACCATGCACCAGAGATAGTGAAAATTAAACTTTCAGTATCGAATGAAAAACCAGAAAGTATCCCTTTCTAATGGTATTCTTTTACTCCGGGTGTACATGAAAAAATACCTCAATTAAGCACTTTTGTTAAGAGAAACCAAAACAAGCCTTATTGTTTACAGAAAATCAAAATTAACGGTTGTAAGTCCCCAAGGTGGCACATTACAAAATTTTTGATCCATTTTTTCCCTGAAAAGACAGCTAATGATATTTTGGACTACAGATTTGTCTTTTATCAGAATTAGTAGAATAATCTGGTGATTCCATTCTAAAATAGGCTTTACTCTATTGAAACTTGTCTGCTTTCAAATTTTTAAAGGACAAATTATCACACCAGTGTATTAGTCGTCAAATGCTACAGTTCTTGCTCCCTTCCGTGAGACTTATTTCTAGTGCTATGCCAAGTTCATGTTAGTATTTGTTCTACCTCTATCAAAAGGTGCTAATAAAATTAAATATATGCTGAAATACTGTCTTTCAAAGCATAATTCCAGGCATGCTGAAAATAATATAATATGATTTATATAGTAATGGCCATGATATCGCTAGTGTTTCTAAAGTATCTTAGATCGAATATTTATAACTGATTTAAATTTGAATTTGCATTGCTATATCTGATTTCTGATAGAACAGCAAAGATATACTTCATTTTATTTGCATTTAATGGCCCTTCTTATTGGAAATATCTATTTATACATACCAATGTTTTACAGTTTTTTTCAATCAAAATTTGAACTGTATGAAATCCACGAGTACAAATTACTTTTCGTTTGCAATAGAGAACTGCTAAAAATATAAATTTCTAACTATAGGTATAATTTGTTCAGTTGCTTATTGCAGAATTACCAAAAGGTAAATGCAAAAAAAATTTACTTTTTTGGACCCCTATACAGCGAATAAACCCGTTTAACGAACAAAATGTCCAGTCCCAATAAATTCATTTAAACGACGTCCGACTATATATATATATATATATATATATATATATATATATATATATATATATATATATATAGAATGTAATTCTTAGATTGATTGGAGAAATTCACCGTGTAGCCGTTTATCATATTATGTTTTATTTCAACATTCAGCGAAGAAGTCTGCACTTCAATCCATGACAAAACGAGTCTTTTTTTCAGCGTCGATCAGGAGCCAGTACCTCGATTTTTCACGTGGTTCCTCGTAAGTTTGCCGGAGTCGAAGTCAAAATCCTTATGGGGAAGGCGGCTTGATTTGTTCTGGTAGGTTTTACCCCAACTGACAATTGGAGGGTTGGGGGTTCATCATATACATATGTATATATATATATATAAAGATTTGCCCCCCAATTTTATACGAATAATTAATTTCAAATTAATGAATTATTTGAACAACCGAAGAAAAAATTTTAATTAGTTTGGATTATAAAAAAATTCAAATGGCATAATTTTTATTGTCTTGCAATGAAAGATATTAGTCTTGTAAGCCGCAAATTCGATTGAGAAGGATGCAGCCCATTATTAAACATCACAGTTGCAGATGAGTCAGGAAAGTAACCTACCGCATGTTTGAAGAGGACATAAACTTCCCTTAGCTCATCCCACTCTACAATGCAGAGGATATTTTAAGATATTCTACCATTTGATCGCTTTCTTGAGAGAAGTGAGGTTTATATTATACGTTAGGTTTTGCAGATTTTTTTTTCAAAATTGTTAAGCATGTCAGATTGTTGGATACAAATGCGTAGGGGTTTTTAAAGAGAAATTGCTAATGAAGCTCCAATCGAAATTGTTACATTTTCTATTTCTTTACATTGTTTAGAAACTGAAAACATACCTCATGCAGCAGGATGTGAATAACGCAGCACTTTATTCCCTACATAAAGTCGAAAAAGTACTCTCTCGAGTCAAGAATCGAAGCGACAGTGAAACATCTATTAGTCAGTATTTTCGGTTAATTTGGGCATGATAATTTTGTAATAATATATTCAGTTGTTGAATATAAAGTGTGTAATTTCTGACTGTGAATTTTTTTTGTGTGTAGTTGCTTATAATAGAATTTCCAGAAGGTAAGTGTAAGAAAATTTGTCTAATTTTGGGGACTCTCGATTATGAATAAAATACTCGGTTCTTATGAATCCGTTAAATCGGAGTTGAACTATATATATATATATAAAATATATTATAAATGTTAAAGTTTTTGAAAATCTTTGTTAGTCTTTCACGCAAAAACTAATGAATGGATTTTAATGAAACTTTACAGTAATATAGTTTATAGAAGAATAGAACATCAGAATAAGCACATAGGCTATAATTTATAGCATAGACTATAATTTATAAAGATTTGGGAAAAGTGTCAAAAATATAACGATATTTGTCAAGTAAGTAGGACAAAATTATGTCTTCTGCTAGCAATTCTGGCATGCGCTGCAAAAAAAAACCACGTCTGAATATATCTATCTTTTGTTTGTGAAAAACCTTTTTTGTTTTTGGCTACGCAAGATGCTCGCTTCTAATTAATTCCACTGATATAATGCCTATTTTTTATTTCAGAATCAAACTAAGTTTTGAAGGGAGAGGTTGTTATAAATCTCTCTTTATTTTAATGTTTTTTTAACATCTTATTAAGCACATTTGTTAGTAAGAAATTGATCTTTTTTTCCAAATAAATGCTTTTATCAGTTCTGATACTTAAAAGTAAATAAGCTTTCTCTTTCACACTGCATCATTTGGGCAAATTTTCAAAATTTATGTGTGGTTAGTAGTTAATTATAACGCTATAATTTTAATTGAATAGGCAGATATAATTATTTTTACACTTAAAAACACAATAACTATTGTTCTGTATTTCTTGGAATGTGAGAGTGAGTGAATATTAATGTTGCACGTTTCAGCTACACGAGGGCTTTTGGCAACGGATCACGTAATTTTGAACCACAGTCAAGTAACGTGGACGACATTTGAGCTGGCACCCATTTCTCCTAACTACCACACCACACCAACTTAGAAGGAATATTCTTTGAAATCCACTCTTCCAAGATATATGGCAGCACGGGTTCCATGATGAGTATTTTAGCGGAAAAAATAGTTTGTCAAAACTTAAGTGTCTTATGTTTTTGTATGTTAATGAAGAACTTAGAAAATGATTTGACTACTTATTTTAAGTGAACGGTATATATAATTAAATTTACAGTGGAATATCTTTATTTAATTTATTAGCTCTAACGGATTAAATTTCCCAAAGTTGAGTATTTTGTTTATGTATATCCCTTAATTTTAAATGTAGTGATCCAAAAATTTATTGTATGAAAAAAACTGCAGTAAATCATTATGCGGTGGACAAAGTATTAACGTGCCTCGCTCCCCTACAGGGTGGGTCTTACAAAGCTCTAATAAAGCTCGAGTTATGAAAGTAGCTAGGCATTTGCCAACTTGACTCTATTGTTAACATTTCGCTATGTTTTTCATTGGATCGTCATTATAATTTAAGAAACGGCGTTGCTTGCAAATATTACAATTTTAACATAAAATAAGTACTACAGAAAGTAATATTAATGTATTATACTTTCAGATAAAAATTATTTCCACTATTTTAAGTGTTCATTACACAAAACTTTTAACAATGTGTTACTTTTGCTGAGCAGAGATCAGCTTAGGAAGGTATTTTCAAAAATCAACCCTCAAGAGTGTTACGGGGAGTTATAAATAAAAAAAACATTATCCTTTTTATCAGCTATTAGACCTACATACTTAAAATTTAACAAAGGTGTTTTATTTCTCTCTTTTTTTTTGTTACCTGCGTTACGCCAAAAGCTTTTTTTGTTTAATTTGCAATTCACGTAAAATTAACTCATTAAAGACTTCTTTATCCTTCAATCTGTGTTGTTTAATTTTTCAGTTCACCCGTGCAAAGAACGGGTATACCAGCTAGTAGTATAATAAAATAAAAGTGAAAAAGTACTAAAACCTTCAATGCCAAAGAAGAGAGAAATTGGAGTTCATGAGACAACAAATGCAGATACAAAAAAGATATTTGCATTTAACTGGTGACCTATTATGATTTCTAAGGTCGTCGCTGAATTAAGCCAGCGATTTAGTGTTAAGCAATTCTTTATGGATCCACCTTCAACGTACAGCATAAGCTTTCGACTCAATAGAGGAAAAAAAATAGAGTCATGTTGAAAAGTTAAGCATATTTCTAACATGTGAATGATAAACCTGACAATATAGTATACTGAAATTATGAAAAGAGAACATTAACGTATTTCTCAAGGAGAATATTAAGAAAATTTTCAAGAAAAAATTTGGATAAAAACTTACATGATATAATAAAAACCATTATAACCGAATCGCAACTCTCTACGCTAAGTTCCTGCAGAAAATGGCGTTAAAATTGGAAGATCAAAACAAGACGAAAAAAAATCGTTGCGTCCCTAGATAGTTATTTTGCAATTAAGCTAAGCACTTAAGATATGTTAAAATTATTTTAAAAAATAAACTAAAAGAAGAAATTTTAAATAAAATAAAGAACTAAATTAAAAATAAATTTAATATGAAATAGAAATATATTTAAAAATAAATTTACTTCTATAATTAAATTCTAAACAATTATTTTGCAAAATTTTACAAAACTGTTATGTTTTAATGCGTTATCAGTAACTTAAGCATTGTTTCCTTTTAAAAAAATTAAGATAATATTTTTAAATATAATTAGAGGAGTAAGAGTTACTACCCCAGTAAGACATTTTTATAATGTTAATATCAGACGAGACTCTTTTATCAAATACATAACTATATATATATATATATATATATATATATATATATATATATATATATATATATATATATATATATATATATATGTATATGTGTGTGTAAATATTTCTTTAAATCAATATCATTCTAAAACTGTACTGTTTCCTTTGAGTAGATTACCTTCTGATTTCAAACCAGGTTTAGACACTTAACTGCGGCGGCCTCAAATCCGTACCCGCGAAGTTGCAACTTAGTTCAATTTAACATATATTAATACCCATTAGACCGTAAAATCAGTCTTTAGTCTAATGACTAGCTAGAACCTTCGACTCGACTTAAACATAGCAGGCTATAAAGCTAAACTATTTTAGTCAGATGAGTAGTTCTCTGCTTCTTTTATCCTACTTATAAAGAATTATTAGCTCAAATGCTCAAAGAGCGAAAATCTGTTTTTTATTTCAAATATATAAATAGCGGTGATGTTTACAATTAAAATATTTTTTTATTTACATTCAATTTTAACCCACTTGTTTAATTTATTTGCTCTCTTTATATTTGTACATCTTAATTCAATATTTGCACCATTGTCGCATTCCTAAAATATTAGAAAATGCACATTTCTGGTTTCAATTAATTTATTTCACCTTTTTTTAAAATTAATTTCTAAAAGAATTAGTCATGGATTGTGTGTAATAAATTTTACACCAAACACAGCTCAAATTTTATGTTTTGTAAATCACAGTTATTCCATTTTATTACATCAAAAAAGAAAATATTATTATGAATTTTATAATTTACTAACAATTTCAAATTTATTAAAATAAGTAATTCCTTTTGTGAAATTATTCCCAGGAAATCAAGATTTTCGCACAAGTAAAATTGCATAAACTCGTAAATGTGAATAACACATGTATTATTTAATTTAGTATGCATTGCGTCTTAATGTTAGTTAGTGTATTCCTGGAAATATAAGAAATTGTGTGTCCTCTCTACTTTTTAAGAATATTAGATACAAAAAAGTAAGAAGGAACTTAAATTACCAAAGTATAAAACAGGAATGATGTATGATGCATGCAAGATAAAATATATTTAACATACTGACTTGCGAGGTTTAAAAATTTAATATCTAGGGATAAAATAAGGGTTATAAAAATATAAATGTATGTTAAAGTATTTAGATTATTAAAAATCGCAAAAATACCTGTGTTTTAATTAAATATCAATTCACTCAAAACAACTCAGTACGATTACTGTATATGAGTAAATACGTAAAGCAAAATTTTTTAGTTACTTTTTTATAACATTAGTAAATATGGAGAAGTCCTCGAATTTACTGTTCAGCAGTCTCTCTCACAGCCTTACTTTCTTAACTAAATACAGTTTACGATAATGTTCTTTCTTTCCTCCCAAGCAATTTGTTAGTTTTAATAAACATGATATGCCACCAATTTCTTTCTATATTTTATCCTACTTGTGTTTCATCTTTCTTTTTTTTCTTTGTAAAGTTTCGTCTAAACGAAATACATACCATTCATTTTTTTTTTCTGAAATAAAAATTATTTTGCTCACTTTATCCAAATTTGGCCATTTAGCAAATAAAAAGCATTCTACCATTTCATTCGATAAGCAGTATATATGCTTATCTTAAACTTCCAATAACAAACAAAACCTCTATCCGAACCGAAAATCGCGTACACAAGTCATGTCAAATTTTCTTCGAAACTCAAAGGTAAGGAAAAATGAAGAGTGGAAAAAATAAAATCAAAATATATCAGCAATTCCACGGGGCAGTTCTCCTCTCCCCCCCCAAAAAAAAATAAAAAATAAATTTCTAAATATTCCTTTTGTGAGTTCCTCCTTTCGAACTCGGCTCACATAAAATTTTCCCTTTTCTACCAAGTTTATATCCGTAACTCAACCAGAAAATCTTCTCCTTCTCCTTCTATTCTGGCACACGAATTTTCAGAATCATAATATGCACTCCTTATTCTCATCTCTAAGGCGGAGGGAAGGACCATACCTTACCATAGATACTAAATTATTGCAAGGCAGAGCGGGGAATCCTGAAAGTTATAGTTATCGATTCCATTGTGGTAGCACTGCGCGAGGGACCATTATCTCTCTACAACAGGACAGTTATTATATATTTCAATGATTTAGCCTTCAAGGTGCACGCACGTTGATTGCGACAAGATCCTGACAACGGCTCTCCTGAGATTTGCTTGAGAGTGTATGTGCGCCCTATAACAATTTGAAGAGAGTGGTATTGGTTCGTAGAGGCACCTACGATTGTGGAATTTCAATACATTTTGGGGAATGTGGTTGGGTTTATTTCGTTAAGGCAATGAATGGATAACGTGTCTGGGTCCCATATCAGGTCATTTGAATGATTAATTGGAATTATTGAAGTACCAGGTATGTGTTATTGTTCTCTGAGAATGAATGGTAATTATTAGATTGAAGTAATAAAGATACTTGAAGTAGATGAGTAAGAGAAAGGTGCAATATCATTAATGATTATGAAGTAATTATTATTTTTATTATTAATTATTATTAGTAATTATTGTTTTTTTTGTCTCAAATATTAGTAGACTGATTAAAGAGAAATTCATAACATCTATATAGATAAGAAAGGTGTAATATATTTGTAACAATCATGAAACAATAATTTAAAAACTAAAAATAAATACAGCTATAATACTAATATAATTAGTAGGATTGTTTCAAAATAACTTCACAAATTAGAAAAGAAGCATTGTAAAAGATAAAAGTTCTTAGGCGAACTATCCAATATAATTAGAAAATAGTATATGTCTTACACAATTTCTTTCTAATAATATTTCAAACGAATTTATTGTTATGTTTTTAGAAAATAAATAAAAATCAGACATGTTTTTAAGTAATGATACTGTTAATTTAAAAAATAACGACATATAAATAATATAAAAGCATATTTGTGAACCTTAAAAATTTCAGAAACAGCAATAATTATAAAATTAAAATCAGATTTAAAATTTGAGATTATACCACATCAATCCATTTAATAATAGAATTTAAATAACAAAATAGATTATTAGATATATTATTAGATTAATCTTATTAGCCAATAATAGACCATTTTTATTAATTCAAGAAAGTAGTGCAAGATAAACAATATATGTTACTAACGTTATTGTACTTTAATTAAACTAAAAACGAAACATTGCTAATGAAATATATAGGGTTTTTTTCTAATTAGAGCTTTTGACTAAAACTTATAGAAATCAATATATGACCTGAATTAAATGAATTTAATAATTGCAAAAATCAATTGATCGAAGCAATTTCAATTTATAGTTGAAAGTTTAAGTAAATTTGAGTTTATGTTATTAAAATATGTATTTATAATATTTTGAATACAATGTGAAAGCGCAAATAAAATTTCATTCGTATAGAGTACCAAAATGTAACAAAATATATAACTTTCTTACAGTTTCAGAATTATTAATAACTAATAAATCTTTTCAACTGAAAATGAAAAATAGTATCAACAAATATCTTAGAAATTTTGATATATATTTCAAAATTGTGTAGCCTTTAAAAAATTCTTTAAGCTAATTAAAAGTTTTAAAAAGTAAATGGTAACTATAAAACTGTATCTCAGATTAAAATATTCCATAATCATCTTCAGTAATACTAATGATGATATTCAATGCAACACACTGAACTCATTTCTAATTACAGAAAAACAAGACAAGATGTTAATGTAACCAAACTTGAAAATATTTAATTAAGTCTGTTTTTTTAAACATATATATTTTAATGTTTTTATCAAGAGTGAATAATTCTGAATCAAAATATTGTACAAAAATGTCTTCATATTTAATAAAAATAGAAAGTAGTAATAGATAATTAAAGAAGTAAAATTAAATATTAATGTAATTGGACAATACTTTACAATTAATTCAAATTAGATAGTAGACATCTAACAGTATGGATTTTGGAATTAATGTTTGTTCCGGTAATGATGCAGAGTCTCTAATTAAACTGTTAATATGAGACGCAATAATGCTTTAGAGGTCGAATAGATTTATACAAATGGACATACTGTCACAAACAGAACAGGAGCAGCATTATTACAGAAACTGCAATAAGTAACTGTCAATTCAAATTAAGTGCAATTTAATCGTTTCGTTTCGCAGTGATAGCTGATTTCAGTACATTTGTTACATTAATAATTCTTCTAAAATATATGTTGAAACACGAAAAAAATTACAATTTTTTCTTTCTTTTTTTCGGTTTTGATTAAAGTAATGCTAACGTAATAAAACTTAATTCATTTTCATTGGCGCTACACTTTTTGGCTATGCATACATCAACAGATATTTTTTACAACAAAATGCACTCATCAAAAAGGAATTGTATGCTTAGTGTATTTCAAGGAACAGGGAAGGGAAAGATTGTTAAAAAACCTATATAAATTCATTTTGATTAATATTATCCGAATCATTCATTTTGTTGATAAATTCCTTTTATATGCTTGTGAAGTAGAAATTTGAAAATTTAAATAAACAAATGTTAGACCTTGTAAACATTTTTAGAGGTGTAATCTTTTCCAAGCTATTTTTTTAAATCAACAATTGTTTGGGAAATTATAACTGGTTTTAAACATAAATGGACCCTTAAGTTAGTGAAAAGCGAATTGCAGCTAATTACCTTAACACAAGTTATCCTTAGTATTTGATTGTACTACTTATAACTTATTAGGGTACTTGTTAAGATATTGTAATAGTTACTAGAATAATAATGACATTAAAAAATTAATATTAATATTTTCGCAATTCTTAATACGTTCTAATTCATCATGTACAATGTTTATATATTTTTCAAAAATAAATTCCTTTAAACTTTTTTATTTATTTATTTTTTGTTTGTTGAACACTACTATTACTTAAAAAAGGCGATCATATATATATAAAAAAATGTACAAAAAATGTACTAAAATGCAGTTTAATCCAAAAAATATATAGTTAATGTGTGTGTCTCAAATTGTAAATTAATTAAAAGTATAATAATAAGTTTGAAATTTTTTATACATAGCTAATTTCAAATGCTACTTCAACCACAAGTGTAAAATGTAGGGAGATAATGGGGTTTTGTTGAATTTTGTCATGTGTATTAACGTTTTATTTTTTCCTTCAAAAGAAAATAATTCATTGTGAAATTGATCCCTATAGTTATTTAAAATATATATTTGAGAACATTTTTTTAAAAACAACCACGTCGCAAAATGGAACAGAAATTTAAAAATTTCTAAAATTTCTTCATTTTTTTAGATTTTTTTATGATTATATCAATAAAAGAAAAATTTCATGGTAAATTATTTCTTTGAAAAAAACTTTATATGACATAAAAAAAATGTCCATATGCGTAGTAGAAAAATTGTTCAGAAAATAGTGAGTTCCCTTATGCCAGTACTTCTCAAACTTTAAATATTTGCGATCCAATTTTCAATCATTATTTCCCCTCTTCTACTATAAAAACGTATTCAATGCTATAAAAATTGTACTTTGATGCCAAAGCTACAATACGACTTAAGCTATAAACTGTACAAATTATCAAGATATTAGATTCTGTATATATCAAGAACGTGGAAAACTAGTGAATGTTAAAGTTGTTTTTTAATGTATCGACAAATTATTTATCAAAAGTACAATATTTGTACATTTACAAGTATATTATATCAGTGTAAATATGTATTTGATTTTTGTTATGTCAGAATGTATTTTAATCTGTTTCCTTTCAGTAATTAAATATTTATTTTAAGTGTTTTATTTCATTTTTCAATATGCTCGTATATCCTACATAAGTATATGAAGTCTCTCTAGAGAGGTTTGCCCCTAAGTTTGAGAAATGCTGCCTTATGCAATTACTAGGAGAGAGATATGTTCAATTTATGAAGAAATCTAGAGTGTTATATAAGAAATATGCATACATTTGATTATTTTACTTGTGAATATCTCTTTAAAAATAGCTGACTTAAAAGAACTGGAATTACAAAGGAATGAGTCTTACGAAGGATACAAACAAAGTGTTCCATAATTTATGTTGTTGATAAAATAAAAACTAGCATATTATAATTATATTACTTTGAAACTTTGTATGATGTATATTTTTTAATATGTTTCACAAAATATGTTTAAAAAATGCTTTAGAACAGCAATGGACAAAAATAAGTTTTGCTTAAAAAGCATCACATAGTAACATAATATTTCTTCACAACAGACTACTTATTTTTGAAAAAAGTAAATTTATAATCTAAACTTCTTATTTTTATTTTCATAAGAAAATTATTATATAAAAAATAATTTCCTATCAAAATATTTTTAAGAAAAATAATTCTATCAATATTTATTCAAAATATCTAATTGGAATTAAAACTTACTGAGTTTGCCTTCAATCCCTTTTAGGAAAGTTTGCAAAACTTAATTTTTGATCTTTCGAACTAATTATTTCCAGTCATTAAGTTTTAGAATTGCCTAAAGCTTAGATACCCGTATAGTTCTTAGAAGTCATATATGCTTTTGTGATAAAATCTCATGAAAATTGCTATCGACAGAAAAAATCAGCTAGAACTCAATATGTCAAACAAGTCCTAAGGCTTCTTTAGAACTTTTCTGTTCAATTTTTTTTGTACCCAAGCGAAGAAAACAAATGCTCGTAAGAAACAAAGTGCTCTTTTATAAAACAACGTCTACGAAATCAAAGCAAACACTCGAATTATTTCAGCAAACAGAGTGAAATGGCAAACTTACGGTTTCTTTCAGTCATTGTGAGAATTCGGCAAAGTGAACAAAAAGTCTAACTCTTAGGGCTTCTTAGTAATTAAATTTATTTTGTGTTCAATGGAATATTTTTTATCTAATACTATCCTACCAAAATTTCTTTTTTCGGTGATTCTTACGTCTGAATCTTATTATTCGATTACGAAAAGAAATTTTTGTTACTTTCTACAATAGAAACATGTGAAGTGTGCTATGAATATTAATATCCGTTGAGATATCATAAAGCAACCTCAAGTAATTAGAAAATGTAAGAAAAAAATACTTTCTACCAAGTAATGCAATCAAAGAAAAAATGAATTAAGTTTTTATAATGAAGATAATGTAATTATTTTTCGGCATCCTTCTCTTCTTTTTTTGATGCTTTGATTCGAGTTTTAAACTCTAAAAACACACACACACACACATGGCTTAAAATTTATATTTTAGTTTTCGTTAAGAAATATTTCATTAGTAATTTTTTTAACCCGTTAAAATAAAAATAAATAAATATGCATGGATTTGTGTATTTATTTTTCATCATTATTCCATGACTTTTTTTTCCTTCTTTTTTTAATCAAATCAGGTAAAATATTTTCTTAATTCAAGTTTCATTATTGAGAATATTAATTAAGTTGAAAAACGGTACTATTTTTCGATTACAGCTTGTTTAAAAATGTATTCGCATCTTCTACTTCTAATATCCATTCACTTTCACAAGGATACAAGTAGGCTTGTGGGATAGAAATATTTTTAAAAAATATATCCTTGCATTAAGATATTATTTTCTCTTAATTTATATGTATTGAGTTAAATTTGATTCAATAAAATTTTTAAATAATTATACGCTTAGATACTATAAAATTTTAAACTATATACAAATTTTGATTGGAATTCCTTAATTATATCTTTAATTTACTCCAAAATTTACTTAAGAGTTTATTATAAAAATAAGTAAAGGATAATGAAAATAATATTACTTAAATAGAACTCAAATTTTATTTTATAAAATCTTTATTTTTAAGAATGCAACATCTTGGAAACAACCTAAGCTATGGATTCTACTGTATTAGTATTATTCTTAAGAATACTCATAAATTTATAAATTCAAAATTTATAAATTTCTAATAATTAAAAACTAATTCTGGATAATTATAATACTCTAGGTATTTAAACAGACATTCGTAAATGGCAGAATAGTTTTTGTACAGCTTATAATAGCTAAACAGACCCGTAAATTTACAAAGCATTGTTATTAATTATCAAATAAATTTCACAATCGCAAATGCTCAAATTATACAAATACTTTTAATGAATTTGATATTTACAGTAAGTGTTTAAAGGAAAATATTTACACAGAAAAATAGCGAGAGAAGTAGATACATTTTTAATCCTTCAAATAATATCCACGTACTTATTGAGACATTTTATAAACATAGTAATACACATTTTTAAAATTCAAACATAAGATTGAATTATTTTGTGAATATTACGGTTAAATTTATGACATATATTTTCCATATAACAATAAATGCAAACATATCAATGCACGTAATTTTATAATCTCTCGTTTAATTAAGCTCCTGTAAGGTTTACGTAAATATTTTGAAAAAAGTTTACATGGAGTAAATAAAGTCTGTGAGAACACATAATGAAAGGAGTTTTAATATTCGATTGAATCATTTTACGAGTATATTTGTTATTTAAAAGGGTTTTAATTTTTTAGAAGTAGCATACTAGCAGAGTTTAACTTTAATGTTAATGATGATTTTAAGAAGATAAGTTTCAATGTTTACATGTTCTGTTTCATAATTTTATTTAACTGCTTTTTCTTATTAAAAAAGATAATTTTATTCCGTTATACTTAAAAGTTATTTAAAGTCAAACAGTGTACTGGAAGATAGAAAAGTGGCAAAAATTTTAACTTACTCAGGCTTTAGGATTGTGTTCAACTTTTGCCCAATTAACAAATGAAAAGTGCTGTAAAGAAATTGATAAAAGTCGAACAAAACCAATAATATTTGAAAGATTGACATATTAATATTAGAATCTAATACACTTAGAATTGTAGAATAAAAAATCATCGAGGGAGAGAGACTGTATAACTGTATTTTTAGAGAGTTTGAATATCATTATCAAGTTATTAGACCTATGATTACATTTAATTATATGCAACATTTACTTAACCTTATAATTCTCGGAAGAAATCTGACCATCTTTAGATTTACCTCAACTAAAAGCTTAAAATTCAAAATTTGAAAAGTAAATTCTTGTAATGCAATTCATAAGTTGATATTACGAACTATGTATTGGAGTGGATAGCTTAAAGATCGAAATGTAATTGTATACGCGTATAGTCAATGAAGCTATGAGTGTAATGTAAAAAACTTTTTTCATTTCATTTAAATTGTTTGTTTAATTATTTTTTATAAACTTTATTATTAATGAATTCCTAAATGATGCTTAGTTTTACTATTTAAAAATAATTGTTTTAAACATGAGCATCCTTTAAAAAAATTTTTAAAACTCATATAAAATCTTTTGCACCGATAAAAGCTACATTCTGCTATATAATGACTCTCTACCATATAAAAAATTCCTAGTGACATTCATATTACCGATATAGAATTTCATTTTCGTGTATGTTACGTGTGCGAAAATAATTAGCTTCTTACTTTCATATTTCTTTATTTATTGCAGTTCTTCAGCAGTCTTACGAAATCCATGTTTCGGACCATTTTGTCATACGAGGCAGCACAGCAATCTTACAGTGTCAAAGCCCGCCAGCTATACGGCCATTCATTAAAGTTATGCTTTGGCTTCGTGAGGATGGTGTTAGTATAGGTTCACCTGGAACAATAGGTAAGATTCCAAAAAATTATTTCAATTGCACACTTATTCAAAAATAATGCTAAATTAAAAATAATTTAAATAGTTTAACTAATTTATAATATTAGGTTGGGAAAAGGAATCCATTATTTTTACAAGAACTTCAAGACTTTCACTTAACATGTTTCAAAATAACAATTCTGGTCAAATATGCACAGTTTTGTTCTATAATTTGTTGCCATTTTAAAGGTAGCTTCGTAACGCCTCTTTCATAAAAGTCTTGGTCCCTATAGGCAAAAAACTATAGTAATCTATTTCCATAATCTTCTCATGATACCAATTTTTTTTATCATAAAGGAAGTTTTGCTGTACAAGAAAAAACTTGATAATCGTTTGGCTCTTGGACCAGAAAACATGGTGGATGCATTTAATCTTCTCAACCAAACTCTCAGAGTTTCTTTTGAGTCAAATGTGTTGTTGTTGTTCTCGTGTCCATGAATAAATGCAGTATATATCACTAAATTCCATCGAAAGTCTTGATCACTATCAAATGTGTAGCCAAGCAATGTTCTGATGGAATGTAACACTTTTCCTTTTGGTTGATTCTAACCATTCCTGGTCAATCACTAGTTTCAAACGGTCAAATTAATGACAGTAGAGATCCAAATTTAGTGATTGATCACATGGACACCACTCATAGTAAATTATTCCTTTCCAGTTCCTCTAAGTGCACAGCAAAATGTTCCCGGTTTGCCTCCGTTTGAGCTGCTTCACCAAGCTTTGGCCAGGATCATTTTCTCAAAGAGTTGTCATTCATTCCTGCCATTTCTTCTCGTTCCCAGTTAACATCTATTTAAAAAATGGGTTGATTTCATTCCTTTTGTCCAAAGCTTCACATATGGAAGTTCGAACCATCATGTGTTTTGTGTTGATTAGTGTGGCACCTAAACATCAAGTTCAAGTAGAATCTAGCTTTGTGCAAATGGTTTAAACTGTTTTATGGTCTTTCTACAGCACTTGGGTGATGTTACGACAACTTCAACTACTTACATGCATGTCAACCTCGATAATTGCTGTGACCTTTCAGCATTTTCAACGATGGGCATACCTGAACCCAATCAACGAAACCTAAATTGAACGTAATTGGCCGTTACAGCACTCTTCGTCAAAGAAACACCGTAAAACGTACCAAATTTTCTCTTTGTTGACTTACATTTTTAACACCCTATAACTCAGAACTGAATGTACCAAACAAAAAACCGCTTAAGAATTCTTAGGGCAAAATATTACATTTCCATCTAGCATAAATCTGAATTTGTTTGATGAACACATTACAAGATATCAAATACTACAGCCAGAAAAATAATTTATTTTCCCCCAATCTAATATGAATCATGATGTTGATCATCTTTGAATTCTAACGATCAATTTTTAGTTTTACTTTATGATAATTTAATAAATTCAATTATAACTTAGTGTTCGTATAGTAAAAATAATAATAAATTTTGTATCATTTTCAAAATAATAAACAATTGTTGCCTTTTTTATTTAATAGTAAATTTCCTTGTACTCATCGCATGGTTTCTGGAAAACCAATTTGCTGAAAGATAGTTTCATATTTTAAGTGAATCACACTGCAAAGGAAATCTAAAACTTTTACTTAGCAATAACAATTATTTAAACAATATGTGTGTACTAGAGGTTTTCTATTCAACACTCCCTATTCATAAAACATTTCAATTATTCGTTCATATACCGTAAGATTTATATTTATATATGTATCTCTCATTTTTAAACTTTCTTCAATACTTCATTCTTAATGTTAGACTTTTTTTTTATTTTAGTAAGTTCCATGTGAAGAAAGAATTTCATAAAAATTTGGTTTAATTTTAAATTCTCCCTGTATTTTGAATATTTCTGTAGGAGTAGGAAGAAAATGAATTAAATAGAAAGCATATTTTTTATGTCGGAAAAATATTTTGAGTCAAATAGAAATAAATAATATACAATACAAAAATCTGAGAATTATAGTACTCTTAGAATATATTAACATATATAGAAAACTTTTTCTATATATTGAAAAAAGTTCTGCATTTAAATATATTCCTTAATATAGATAAGATGATCCTTAAAGTAATGAAAATATTTTTTAAAAAAAACTATTGACACACACATATATAAAATATTATGTAATTAGATAACAGTTGCACTTGGATTTTTCCTTTATTTCTCATTTTAGATATATATATATATATATATATTTGTCTCATATTTTTAATAATATATTCTTTTATGTTCCGTATTTCAAATAAAGGAATTGGAAGAATGTATCTTTAACTGATTTATAGTAATTGAAATGTAAAACTTTTGTATGAATAAATTATTAAATAATTCATGTTTATAAATTTTATTTCTTAGTGCTAAATTTTAAATCCCCCATAAATGTACATTTTTAATTTATTTTAATGCTTGGTTCTAAGTTTATTTTCATTTCCTGAGTGAAATAGCTATGCTCTTAAGTCGCATATTCTTAATTTGTTCTGTGGCTTAGGATGGTTATAATTTATTTTACTACTTCTCAAAACTCATATCAAAATTAAACAGAAAAGTCTAGTTATGACGAATCCCTTTAACTTTTCTCAAGTGATAAGAAGGCAATGAATCAAATTACGATTTAACGTCCTTTAAAGTTTTTGAACTAGTCGCTCTTAACCATTAAAATGATTTCATAGCAGCTTATGACCCAAAGTGTCTCTTTGGCGGACCCTTAAAATTACTTTTCAATACCCAAGGTGATTTCAGATCACTGAATGTCTTTAAAACTATCTTAATGACTAAATGCATTTTTCCTTTGCTTCTCGA
This sequence comes from Trichonephila clavipes, assembly GCA_019973935.1. Taxonomy (NCBI): domain Eukaryota; kingdom Metazoa; phylum Arthropoda; class Arachnida; order Araneae; family Nephilidae; genus Trichonephila; species Trichonephila clavipes. The sequence continues at coordinate 120,379 of BMAU01014979.1, forward strand.
TTTAAAATCTGCAAAATTCTGTCTGATAATGATCAATTTCTTCCGTAAAGTGAATGATGTTCCATTTTTTCTTTAAAAAAATAACTTTATTGCCTATTTCGAAAGTATTACATCCACGATTTTTTTTCAATTCCTCTACTATTAGTTCACATATCCCCTATATATATATATATATATATATATATATATATATATATATATATTGTTCAAATTTTCAATAATTAATAATGTTATTTTTATTCATCCACTTAAGTCCAAGTACATTTTTTAAACTTATAGTGGATGACACTTGATGTTAATAAAGTTTTTTCAAATAAAAATTCATTAATTAAATTTAGTTAATGACTAAATGGTAACAAACAAAAGAATAGTCCAACACCATATATAAAAAAAGGGAAATCTCTCTCCGTGTCCTTATAGAGCATCAGATAGCGCGTTAGACTTCTATTCCAAAGTTAATGAGTTCGAATCCCATATGAAATGGCCTAATTTCTGAGAATATGATTTCTTTTTTCATACTATTTCATTAGAATAATTAAATTTAAGTAATGAATAAATAGTAACGAGAGAATAATAGTCCAACTCCATATATAGAAAGGAAAATGAAAAATTGAAAAGAAAATCGCTTTCTATTTTTCCATTTAATATGGGGATTTTGTAAATAAATGTACATAAATATTTATATTAATTGTAATTATTTCATAAAAAGTCACTAAATAATTTTTTTTTGTTAAACTAAGTAGGAATTGACTTTTTTTTGCATAAGAATGAATATGAATTTCTCATACATCTTACTGACTGGATGAAAATAGCTAACATTATACAATTCCCTAGGCACTTGAAAAGTAAAAACTCACGAAGCTAATAAATTGTATGAGTGCCTTAGAAACATGTAGTTTACAATTAAAACCAGAACTACAGCCAACTTTTTTTTACATGGTAGATGCTTTCGTAAGAAAACCATGCAAAAATTGTGTAAAAAAATGTATACGACGTATGAAAAATTTGGAGTATCTTCCACAGGTTTAAAAAATCATGTAAGATGAAAAATCTCTAAATATTTTCCCAAAAGAACCATGTAAGAAAGTAATAATGGAAATACATATTTATAAAGCAAGTATAATTTTAAAATGGATGTTCTGAAGATGTCGAAGGACAAGAACTGGGCAAACGTGAAAGAGAACCTCTAGAAAAGTTGTTGTAGCTCATTTTAGACTTTTGACAGGGCATGGTTGTCCGAGATCTCATTTCTACAGAATTGGTATCGCCGACTTAACGGACTGTGGGGCCCTGGTCAGCCTATGGCCCTTGAACATTTCGTCGTGTGCCCTGCCCTAATTAGTCTTAATTCAACTGTCGAAAAATATTGGAGAGTATCTGCACTAATGGAATATGTGCTATTGTAGTGTGTGACATTTGTAAATTAAATAAATAATTTATAAAACAAAAACAATTTTTTTTATTTTAAACAAAAATTTAAATTAGTATACAGTGGAATTTGAGTCAATAAGTTCAGACAACATATGAAAATTTAAATTGAAATTAAGAGTAAGACTACTAACAACTATTCACCGCTTTTTGATAGCAAAAATGCACGTTATTACGAGCTGGATAAATAATTCTACCACCAGATGTGTTGAATATGTTTAGGACAGCTGTCGGCTTAGATTTAAAAGAAATGCCTCTCTTTTCTTTTCTTTTTTTTGTTACATAGTCTGTTATAAGCAATTATTTTTATTTTCCAATTTTCAAGTTGTTTATATAATTATTCCTATCTTGCTACACAAAACTTAAGATCCCGTTAAAATTTCGCTGCACATTAGAATTATGTATTCACTGCACATTAGAATTATTACGCTGTCAGAATTTTGAATAAGAAAATGATGTTACATACTTTTAGCAAATTTTAAGCCCTCGCGATTTAAATCAGTTGTTGATAGCTGAACTTCACCCTTTACTTTTACCCCTTTATCGACTTCATTATCACAAACTGCCATTAATTTTATCAAGTTACCCTGCTCCAAAGTGCAAAAATCATCAGTATTTGTGGGGGAAAGATCCGTACTACAATAAAGCATTTGTGCGAAAAAAAACATTATTAAATTCGAGCACCGTGTTATTTTGAAATCGTGTTAAAATGAGTTGGGATAATTTTCTAATTGCTGAATAATTCGAGTAGCTTTATTTGAACTTATTTTTACTTTATTTTAAATAAATGATTTAATTTTATAGTGCGAGAAATTATAAAATGACTGCAATAGAAAATAATATTTTGTAATTTGTAAAATGGAAAAATGTGTTATGTGTTTTTAAAAATCAAAATTATAAGGTGTTACTGCAATAAAGATAATTAATTCCGACATGATATATTACTTTTTATATGACTAAGGAATAATAATAGCAAAATTAAGCAGTTTTTCTTGCCAAAATATAAATTTATTCTAGAATAAAATTGAACTTTTAAATTTCTAGACTGAACATTTTCCAATTGCTTAAAAATATGATTCATATTTGCAATCAACGTTCTATAAAATATGGTAAGTGTATTTATTTCCAGATGAAGTTCTTAAATATTGCGAGGAAAAATCGAAATATAAAGGACCTTTGGAATTTATCTTTCCAAGTTTAAGCAATAGCGCTAATTTCTAGCTCTGAATGAGGGATAAATAGCAATACTTCTATACAGTGTGTCACTCGCAATCTCTCGTAGTTGTTGGAATGCAGCAAACCGTTCAACCCGGCAGCTCCATTTCTGATTTGCAGTAAGGTTAACCCCTTCAGAACCGGGGGAAAGAGAAATAAACTTTTCCCAATGCCTACACGTTCGATAGTATACGCACGCACGGGACCGGACGAAATTCCCCGCTAAGCCTAGTTTTATTTAAAAATACATATAAAATTTTTAATGCTATCAAGTAATCTAAAATTTTCAATTTAATATTATTAATAGTTCCTGAAAATATACATTACAAAAACTTTAAAAAAAACCCCTTCAAACTTTAAAGAAAACGTTTAAAAAAAGTATTTTTGTCGTCATGATATTGAAATAAAATAGACGCAACATTTACAAAATACCATTTTTCATATCTCAAACGATACATTTACTCTAGCATAATCTTGTTATAGCTTCAACTGATACAAATCTTTTAAATTACAGCTAATACGTCGTTTTTTTTTATTTTTAATTAATCTTTATACTGCAGATCTGATTAAAAAACTCGGAACTGAAAATACATTTTTCAAGTTCAAAGTTCTGTGAAACATTATTCGAAAAAAAACGAACTTTAACCGCCATTTAGGGCTCGTAAAAATTAATATAAAAAGTTCCAAAATCAGATCACACCGGTGTGATCATGGGCCTCAGAGAAGGGAAAGATCAATCAAATATATGATACCGTGGATCCTGGAGGGAGAAACGCTTGATCCCATATGTGTGATCATGGTCCTGAATGGGTTAAAAGGAGGGAGTGGTTGGCTTTTTGTTTGCAGAAGGTGTGAAACCTGCAGAAATTATCCATTCCATTGCAAGTGCAGTTTGGTGAAAGCTATTTATCGAGAAGCAAGATCTAACAATAGATAGCCTCAAACAGGGGAGTATTTCTTTATATGACGACGAAAGAGCGGGCAGTCCATGAATGTCAAGCCCTGAGGACAAGTCATTGATGGACGAATATAGTGATTGAAGTTATGGCTAGTATCCAGTGCGAATATCAAACCTTCCGGAAACAAGAAGCAAAATACTTCTCTCATTCTCTTTTTGTACAGATCGACCATGTAGCTGCCGTGTTGAAGGGTCTGCTACACTCGAACTAGTATGTGGAAAGAAGAGGGACACGTTGCATAAAAGTGTTGCCTAATTCCTCCTTATTCAACGTTAGATACTAGTGCTGTTGCCAAACCTTGGTCAGATAAATTGCTAAAGTCCCTTTTATTTTTTGACTTTTCCTCGTAGAATTCAGTATATTAAATGCATAGGATAAGTATTAAGAGCAATATATGCTGAATATGAAAACTCTTGATAGTTTTTCTTTTCCTATTAACCCCTATAAAATGAGATAAAAAATTAAGAACGCTTTGGCCTGAAGAAAATTAATTTTACATTTGAAAAATTCATTATCAGTTACTGTTTTTACTCCTGAATTTCCATAAAACTTTAGGGTTACAGACCTCTTGTTGCTTTCGCCAAAACCTTGAGCTGTAAACTTCCTTATGTGTAATTCACAAAAAGAAAATTTAAAAAATTAAGTCAAGATTTCATATTTGTATCCCTGTTAGTGGTTCAATCAAAGCTCCGATACTTACAAAAAGTAACAATTTAATTAACTCCTTCAGAACACTTGAAGATAACTTATACCTCACCCAGGTTACGTTTAGTAAAAAAGTTACAATTTATTTTTCTCATTATTAGAAATTCTAATTTCCATAATTTAATTCATATGCGAAACAAAATGAATTATTTCAAATTTCGTTATTTTTTATAGAGAATTTAAACTTAAAATTCTTCGTTATGCTTAACAGAAATGTAATTTATATCAATAGATAAATTCACTTTTTGTATCACGAAAATAAAAATTTTTTTAAAAAAATTACATCGAGATTCTGTTCAATCATTTTATCTCAGATTCAAACACACATGCTCAATAAAATCAAATTAGAAAAAAAAATAATTGCTTACCATGGGTAGGGGATATCTTTATCTATTATTACTTGCATTTATTGCTCTCTATTTTGAATATTTTTTTCCTTTTGAAAATAACTGTGAACATTTAATATTAAGGGGACTTGGCACCCTTCAAAAACCTAAAATCGATGAAAATATCGATTTTTCAATTTTTAGTTTAAAATGTAGTTTGATACCTTTGGTACAATTGAGGGAAGTTTTGAAACGATCTGATTATTTTAAACGCAGTAAAATGCATTTTAAATATTTTGACAGCTCTGTCAGCAGTTTAAATGCCACGCCCACCTCAATGTTTACATTTTTTTACTTGAGAATAAATCCATTATTTTACATTAAAAACTACAGAGAAGCAGAGGAATCCGTTAAGCTGTGACTGTAACTATCAGCAAAGTTGTTTATTTACATTAGCTTTGCCATTTTCGCTTGCTGTGTGATTTTTAGTTTCATTAGTTTTTAACTTCATAGAAACCTAAAACAGCATTTTTTAATGCTACTTCAATCATAATTTTTAATGCTACTTCAATCATACATTCATTCATTTTATTATTTCTTATCTCAATTATGCCTCTTAGAAAACGTTCAGTACGTGCTTTGCAAATGAATGAAAAGCGATGGTGTAAAGCGAAAGTTGATTGTGAAGTGAACAAAAATTCAGTTTTTTCAAATGTACGCCTGGAAAAATTGAACACTGTGGTAAAAAAGGATACCTCTGCTATTGGAAATTATATATTGGTGGACTTTAACCAAGTTAACAATCTTCTTCGAAGTGCAAAGTGCCAATATTGTGAAAAACAAACTTTGAAACTGGAGCTTGGAGCCAAGTTGGGATTTTCATACAATTTAAAACTATTGTGTAGCAATTGTGATGAAAACAAAACTGTTGTAAACACATCTCTAAAGTCTGTTCAGACCAGCCATGATGTGAATTTGAGAATAACTCAAGCTTTTTCACATATTGGGAAAGGTTATTCAGCTATAGAAAATTTTGTATGGTGATGAATATAGATCCTTTTTCATCAACTACATATGGGAAGTGTGCGAGACGGCTGGATAATGCATATACTCTGGCATCTGAAAACATATTTGCGGAAATCCACCGAGAAATTAAAAATGTGTACGAGAATGGAGCTGAAATCACAGACTTAAGTGTTAGTTTTGATGGAACGTGGCTAACTCGTGGTCACACTTATCGGTGTAGGATGTGTTATAGATATGCTCACCGGATATGTTGTTGACTTTGAAGTGATGAGTAAGGTGTGTCGTCATTGCTCTGTGGCAAAAAATAAGCTAGGCCAGTCAAGTGCTGAATTCAGCATATGGTATGAAGGACATAAAAGCGAATGTGATATAAATCACTTGGGCTCATCTACATCAATGGAAATGGAAGCTGCATTAACCTTGTGGAAAAGATCCACATCACTTGGATTCCGTTATATTACAGTATTATCCGATGGTGATTGTAAAACGTTTAACTACTTGTGCGAGAAAAAAGTGTATGGACCTGACATTGTGATAAAAAAGGAAGAATGTATTAATCATGTTAGTAAGCGGTTAGGAACAGCTTTGAGATCTACTGTAAAAGACTGTCGTGCTCAAGGTATTTCTTTTAGGTGGTAAAGCTCATGGTAGTTTGAAAGAAGCCACGATTAAAAAATTAACTACTTACTACCAAAAGGATATTTTGAGAAACAAAGGGGATGTGAATGCTATGAAAACAGCAATATATGCTACATTGTTGCATAGCATTTCTACAGATGCTAAACCTCAACATTCGAAGTGTCCTGCAGGAGAAAACTCATGGTGTTTCTACCAATCTGCGATTGCTAATGGGGAAAAACCTAACAATCATAAATTAAATGTAGGAACACCAATAAATGAAAAGTTTCTTCCAAAAATTCTACCGATTTATCAAAGACTTGCATCTAATGAATTGTTAGAAAGATGCATTCGATGTGGAACACAAAATGCAAACGAAAGTTTGCATAGCATGATTTGGGCAAAGTGTCCGAAAGAAATTTTCGTAAACAAAAGACGTGTTAAGCGGGCAGTAACAGAAGCTGTCTGCGAATACAATAAGGGTACAGTACGCACCATTGTAGAAACACAGAAAGCATTAGGTGTAGCTACTGGAGGTTCAACGAAACAACTTGCTACTATTTTAGATTGTCGAAAACAAAAATTTAGAAAACCTCGTCAAAATGCCAGTAATAAGCTGGCTCTTAAACTTATTAAAAAAGCAATACATAAAAAAGAGTTATTAGCTAGGAGGAGAGAAGGAATGACTTATGGCGCAGGCCAATTTTAAAACAAACCTGTTTTGAAAAAATAATACATTTTAGCATAAATTTGTTCTACTTTATTTTATTTTAGATATTGATTTAAGTAGCAAATTATTTTTATAAAAGCTTTTTAAATTTTCTATTGTACATTTCATGTATTTTTATTACATTTATTTCATGTATTTCATTTATTTTTTAATATATTTCATAGATGTTTCTTGTAAAAATAAGTCACAATGATATTTCCTATTTTTCGTAATTTTGGGCTCACAGACAGGCACTTTAAAAAAGCTTATATTTTTGTTTAATATTTTGAAATTGAATTGTATTATGTTTTATTTTAAAGGTATATATTTATACAACATATTGAAAAATTATTACAAAATTTAGACATTGTTTTGATATATATTTGCTGATTGGTATTCTTAAAAATGCATTTTCTCAGTTCGCGTTTTTTCATGAAATCATGGTCTTTAAAAGTACAAAACTTCTACAGATATTTATCAAACAACTTGAATTTTGTGTGTATCTTTATTACAATGTGCTTAATTAAATTAGGATCCATTTTTCAATATTTTGAATAAAAAAAAAAAAATTTATAAAAGAAAATGTAGCAGAAGTCATGTTTTTTAGCTTTTTTCCATTAATGTTTACATTTTATTTTTTTTTTTTCCAAAACTAATTTGTTTGTTGTAAAATCGATCCCTAAAGTTATTACTCATAGTCTAATAAATCCAAAAAATTTTGGTGTCAAAATAATGATAATTGTAAAAGAAGAAGAATTTTGAAAATCGGTAAAAAATTTTTAAAAACTTTAAATTTTAAATTTTTTTTTAAATTTAGGAATTTTTTTCATGGTGAAATTTCTTAGTTTAGTAGTAACTGTTAATAATATACAAAAAAAATATTTTAAAACCCTTAAATAAAAAAAAATTGAAAAAAGGTGCCGAGTCCCCTTAATCAAAATTGGTTAATGCTTGTGTATAACCAATATCTAATCTTATTTTAGTAAATTTAAATGGAGGGCCTGTAGACTTTTTGTCTAAAAGATTTTGAAAACAAATGCTAACTCTAGTTAGTAACTTTTGAACACACAAATGCTCTCACTCTCAAATACTACAAATTTAACCATGATTACAGCTCATACATTTAATCATAAACTATACCTTCGCATCGAGCACAGCATTCAAGATATCTAATTTCAATAAGTCGATTCCTAAGATTTTCAAATGGAGCTGAAGATTTATAATTACCATTGCAGACTTAGTACATTCTCCGGAATCTGTTATCACTTTTTAGTGCATACCAATTGCCTCAATGGGATTTTGACGCTCAGTTTCCTCCCTAGAAGGCGGTACCTGAGCTCAGACGAATCGCAAGTGTATATTAGGAATGTAGTATTACCGAGAGCACCTAAGCCAAACAAGCGCTCTGAGGTTCTTTAACATTCCGCATATCGCATAATCGTACGACATGGGATCTGTCGATTTTTTGCACCAAAAATGTGTCCACCAACTTAGGCTGGGATTGAACACACAAATTTGGGCTTACAAGGATACCAAGTATTAAATTCATTCCATTGAAAGAGAAATTGGTATTTCGCTCTTTCTTATGCTTAATTTATAACGATGGAATTGTCTTGAAATAAACTATATTAAAAGCATGATTACAAAAGTTCGAGTAGCCACAATCTAAACCCTTCTACAAAGGTAATGAAGTATTACTAAATACCTTATTTGTTCCGTTTAAAGAACTTGATATTCCTTTACCTTTCTTACTTCTATTTAATATTATAAGACCAAAAGAGGAAAATAAAAAATAAATAAACATAAAATTTGAGTTTTACGGTAGCACTTAAAAAGCCATACACGTGTTTCAAGCTCAAATAAACTTAAGTACACCATAGCTTCGCTACAATCCCACTGCATCATGAAACTCCCCTTAAAATTAAATTTTCATTGGATCCCCTGAATGAGTAAAGTATTCCAATAAGTTCCACTGAGTAAGTTTCTAGCTCTCCCCGAACCTGTCAAGAATTCTACTGTTTACTCCACTTCAAGTAAAACCTCTATAAACTCGACAGAGCCTATTGACTAATGTGCTCCTCGCTCTAGTCTGTCACGTGTCAATATTTATTCACCAACATCGAGTTTTATGTGGACATTGCAGTGTTTATAGGGGTATTTGATCTTCAACTTTCATGAAATGTCACCGACATCAAACTTTTTACTGTCGTTTTTATAGTACATGTGTATAGCATTTATCCAGAAAATTCCTTCTGAAGTCGGTTAAAGCGAAAGTTTGTTTTTGGCTGACAGCAAATTTATGTCGGTCTGTTTGGTACTTTTTAAAGGAGTTTATCTTTATCCACTGATCTTTTTCCAAATACATGGATAGGAAATTGTATCTATCAAAAGGGTATCTTCCATTTATGTTCGCGAAAAATGCCGTTTTACTGCCTTTTTAGTATTCTGGGAGCAGTTTGTTGATCATTTATAATTTTTAACCATCTATTCTGTTTTGTCATAAAAGTTAATTGCATCGTTATGTATAAAATGTTCTTATTCCAAATTTTGTCATCTAAATGAATGGGAAGACATGCTTTAATAAAAGTTACTTATAGAACAGAATTTTAATGACTACTAAATTTCTTATTGAAAGAAGACGGAGCATCTTGCTAAGAACTTGGATTTTATTCCTTATAAAAAATGAAATATATGCATTGATAAGAAATATTTTAAAATGTCAGCAACTGTTTTTAAAAACAAATGTATGAGAAAACAAAAAATATTATCATTAAAATCTTTCTTAGAACATGACAAGTAAGCTTTAAATAGTTATGGTACGTTTTAATCGTTTTTGGAATGTCTATTAATGTCCAAAAATATGAAATAAAATATTTTTAAGCATTTGTAACGTCCCAGAGAACTTTAGAGCTTCGAGGTTCGAACAAGGATCAGTCATAGTACTTTCAGTATATTTTTTTTATTATTTTTACTTAATCACACAACACAACTAAAAGGAGAGAATGAACTAAACATTAAAACTGGAAGAACAATCGCTTAGAATTAATTTAACTTGTATAAATAAACGCACTTATCTGAAAACGAGAGCACTTTTGACTATCTTGCTTGTATTCTCTTTAGATAACTTGCTTAACTATACGACCTCTGGTCGAAATCATATTCACGGTTCAATCTCCACTTTCAATCATCAATCATACTCGTCTACTCTAAAGCAAACGCTTAAATAGAGGTTCTCATTTGTGTAAATGTCGTCTTCTTCACCGAGAAAGTTTTACAAATGAACTCATAGTTATAAAGATAAATTTTACCCAAGAGGAGTAATGAAAAAAATTACTGGCAGACCCATTACACACTGAATAATTATCATCCTTAAGAATTTAACGAAAATGAATTATTATGCTATACCTTTAAATAGTTAAGTTCCTCTATGGGATTAATTTGCTTATATATGTTTCGAAATATGATCACTGTATATTTATACATTATATTTATGATACATAATTCACTTGAAAAATAATTGAACTTCAAAAGCAATTTTTTTTTATTTTAAAGCCATAAGTTTAAACATAATGTTTTAAAAAGATAAACAATAATATTGTTTTCCCAAATGAATCAATCAGTAACATTTAATTTGCTCCCTAAAAATATTAACAATGCATGTGGTAGTCTTTGCTTGAAATTTAAACTTGCAAAAAAAATGAATTATTAATGGATTTTTAAGCAAAATAAAATGTCACAAAGGAATTTATAATGGATAAATATTGTGTACACAAAAATTATAAAGTATCACATAAATATAAAAATGCTGGAAGGTTTTGTACGTAACAATTATAGATTTCATTTTTGAGTATATTTATATCGTTTCAGAAGCAAGTATCGTAAGCATAAACAAGTTTTTTAACAGAATACCAGACTTCACACATTAAATAAAAATAACTGGAATATTTAAAAAGAAGTAAATTTTTAAATGTTTAAACTCATGTAAAATTATTCAAAAAATATTGAAATAAAAAATAAATAATCTACTATTTAATATATTATTTTATTTCTAAAAAAATATTATATTAATACCGAATAAACTAAACCAAAATGCCACTTAATTTTACAGAAACATAATAGAATATTCCTAAGCATCAATACATGCTTCCAATTCAACTGGATGAATTTTTTATGACTAGAAAACACTGCATATAGTTAATTTTTTTAGCATATGTTTTCATTAATATTTAAAAATTTTCGTTTCGTACAATGCTTGAAACTAATCCATAATATACAATGAAATACTAAAAGTTAAGTGTTAACAAGATGCATTTATCAAGATGGTAGTAGAATCCTGTAAAAAATGTACAAATAAACAAGTGCATTTATTAGCAGGGCTTTTAGATGAAGGGTATACGCCAAAGGAAAAAAAATAAATGTACTGCATTTAATCTTTAGATTTTTTTAGCAGAACAAAAAAAGGTGTTACTTGTTTACTAAAACTTTTTTAATTGATACCTATTTGTGAAAATGTAATTATAATGGATTAAATTAAAGATAAGTTTATGATTGTCATAATCAAAGCTTACTTCTAAGTAAGGTAACGGTTATATTTTAAGTAACCGAAATCGGTAATGTTTTTGAGGGATTAAATACCTTATAATTATTTTAAAATATTTTATCATTAATTTAAAATATATATAGCTTTCCCCGCAAAAAGATGGAGCTTTTGCTTAAAAACGTTGTCATTATTAAAAGAAAGAGGGAAAAGAGAAACTCATCGATTTACTTTTTTCGGATATTATTTAGCTCAAATAATTCAAAAAGAAAAAAAAATGTTTTATTTTAAGAAATAAAATCAATACTTGGATGAATTCACCACAATAGACGTAATTTTAAAAAGTAATCCCATTTCCTAAAATATTTTTTGCAAATATCCCAAAAGAGAAATTTCAATAGCATCCATTTCTCGCTCGCGATCTTTTCTGATTTGCTTCTTTCTCACAAATTTCCTAGTATGTCATTTACTCACGCAATACAAACATCAAGATGCACGCAGCCCAAAACCAACAAAAAAACTACAGTTTGTATAGCATAGCAATGCAAAATGTAGAGATATATACGCTTTATTTTCCACAATTCAATTTTTTTCTAGAATGCGCTTTGTTTTGAACAATTTTCCTCGTTATGTCGTTGATAGAATGCGGGGATTCCTTTTAAAGTGGAACTCGTAAGGCTGGAATTTCGAGATTTCCTCAGAATCAGACTTATCGTACCCGGGGACATTTTCCTATGGTAACACGCACATGGCGAAAAAAAAACTAAGTCGCAAAAGCACGGAGCCCTTGAGATTTAAATCCGAAAAGATGGAGACACAAAAGAAATAACTGTTAGACTCGGTTTTTCCTCGGGATACAAACAGATAACATGTGAGAAAAAGAAATTGTTGCTTTGAAAAGATAAAATCGGGAATCCTTGCATTTCTCTGTGATAAACGACAACAAGAAATAAGAGATGGAAATAGTAAACAGAGTATGAAACCCTTTTATTAAATTATTCAAATGTTGTTGTTCAGTCTCACTTTGTATTGAACAGATCGAATCTGATCACGCAATCTGTAATCCAATTCTGCTAGCATGAACTTGGGTACATTTTTTTCTGTTTGTTATTGAATGCACTATCTACTTTGATAGGAAAAGTCATACGTATAGAAAATTACAAATTCAAAAACAAAAAAAGAAAAGAAAGAAAGAACTGCTTAAGTTTTAAAGTTTATTTTCATAATTTTAAAATAAAGTTGTTCGGAAGACTATGACCATACTTTAATTAAGCTTCAACTGAAAAGAAATCACAAATTATATATCAATTAATTAGGTATTTGTGACCATATTTTTCAAAGGAAAAAAATATCGTTAATAATTATATATTGGTAAAAATAAATTAAATCAAGTAACTATTTTCACTTACTGCATTTAATGTGTGAGAATCAGATATGATATGAATTTATTCTTACAGTTAATTTAAGAAAATTCTAGTAAGTATAATAAGAATCATTTTATACGTAACATAAGAAGCATTCCTTATAAAATAAAATTGTCATAATTTATTTTAATGGGATGCTTCTTATGTTGCATATAAAATGATACTTAGAATACTTACAAGAATATTCTTAAATTATGTGTAAGAATATATTCATATCGCATGTAATTATCATATTAAATGCAGTAAATGAAAATATTTTAAATTCTTTGACGTAATATTACCCCCCAAAAAAAACATTTTCTAAGAAAGATATGATGAAACCGCATCTAATTTAATGTAAAGAAGTAATCTGTCTTTAAATTCAAATTCCTAACAAATATACAGTGAGAAAACTCCAATTAAAACATTTTTCTATAATTTATAACATATTGTTTACTAATAATTCTAATAAAACTATAATTACTTAACTTCAAAAAACGAATTTAGTTTTGTGGAAATCTTAGGAAGTAAAAGTATGATTAAGGAGAAAAATACGATTCCAGTAATAAAGCACATATCTATTTTAATGTAAATTCAAAGAAATCTTTATAAAAACATTTTTTTTTGGATAAAAAGTATTCGATTTAAAAAACCGTAAAATGGTATATTAAATTATATGTTAATGTTTATTAAGAAAATATTTAACAATAAATTTAGAGAATATTCTAATTTTTTACATAGGTATTTTTAAAATCATTTAATTAACTCTAAATGTATTTCATGATTTGCAATTTTTTATAAAAAAAATATGAGTTATTTATTAACTTGTAAACTATATGTGAGTAAATAGTAAAATGAAAAAAAATTAAATATAAAAATTAATAACAAAAATGAACGTTAACAAAATGTTTGCATAAATTCTGTCATTTTTCTTCGATTTTAATCGTGAAAATTCATTAATTCTAGTAAAAAATTATACTATTGAAAATGTCACTTATAGAATGGTTCACTTTGTGGTATTGCTCCACTTTAAGTAGTTTCAGCTATCATTTTTAAATTACATAAAATATTAATTATTTAACATGTACTAAAATAATTCGTTACAGATGATATTAAAAAAATCTTATCTTAATCTTAATTTACTTACTATTCACTTTCTACTCTTAATTTAAATCGATTTTTTTTCTTTAGCTACTTTTTTAAATTAAAAAAAAAGTATTTCTCAAGTATACAGAATGCAACACTTGATTATTAAAATAATGAAAATTCCTGTGTGTGTACAATTCTTCTTCTCTATCCATATAAAAATTTTAAAGTTTTCTGCTACATCATTTTTCCTTTATTTTTTCTCATGTTGTCTAATAATAACTTATTTTAAGTTACCTATAGTATAAACTTTAAGTTAATGATCTAATCTTCTCATATACTATAAGCAAATTTTATTATTCCCACTAATATTTGACTAAAAAAGTTATAAATAATACAAAAAACATTGATGGGATTTCTCTAAAAATCGGTTAAGATATTTTAAACGCATTTAACATGGATTTCCAATAGGTATCTACTGTAGTGGCATTAAATTCAGTTAGTTTTTCTGTTTTAGAAAAAATGCAACAAAAATTTTATTAGTTATATTAGTTTCTGGGGAAATATATATATATATTAGATACCCCCTCAATATATGCAAACGTAATGGTTTATATTTTACATCGTGGTTAGAAATAAATAATGTTAAATAACGTTATACAATGGTACCGCTTATTTTGTCTTACTCTTAATATCGTATCCTTGGCAGCACATTTAACGAACGATGAAATAACTTGTTATGGTAGAAATGAATAGGAAAGTAGGCTCTGAAATTTAATATAGCACTCACAGATGATATATATATTTATCATATTGTATCTGAACAATGAAATATTCCATTATTTGTTTTCCACTTGGTACAACCTTTGTAATATCCATTAAATATAGAACTTCCTTCTGAAATAAAGTTTTTCCTTTAGATGTGTTATGTCCTTATTGTGCAAATAAGTGAGAGCACAAGAAAATCAATATATATATATATATATATATATATATATATATATATATATATATATATATATATATATATATATATATATATATAATATATATATTGAACCTCTATATATATATATTTACTTACATATATATATATATTTATATATGAATATATATATAAAGTTGAACCTCTATTACGAACCTCTATAGTGGAATTTTTCTTTATAATGAACCTTTTACTGGAACTTTGAACATTTCATGAGTTTCTTCATTAAATAACCTCTCTATAGCGACGTGCATTTTCTATATAATGAACTTTCTTGTGATTCAATTTTTGTTCTCCCTTTTTTAAAGTATTTCTTAAAATATTTCAAGTATTTCTCTCTTTAACACATTTTATGTCGGTCATAAATCTTAAAATGGTTTTACTAGATCCTAGCAATAAAATTCTGGACGTTTTATCCAAGAGTGCAACCTTTAACTTCCATTGCCCAAATCTTCAGAAAAATCTTCGATATTCTCTTTCAACCTCAAAGGACTTGTCCCGTGTTCTATTTATAAAATAATGTATGTCCAAAATTACTCTCTTGTATGCTTTAAATTATAAAATGTCCATAAAATTCATTAATTTTAGTATAAAAGTATTTTCTTAATATTGAAAATAGTTTTTCTTTCTTTCTTTCTTTTTTGATGGATAAGATATATAAAATAAACATATGTTAATTCTAAAAATGGTGTGAATAATTGTCTTTTTTATGTATAGTGTTCGTGAATTTAAAATTTGTTTTATGTTGTCTATAAAGTATATTCAAAGATCAACCACTGTATAATGAATTTTCCATATAACGAACTTTTTCCAGAATTTAGTGACTTCGTCATATAGAGGTCCTACTGTATCAATTACAAAATACATAAAAATATTTTTCTTTAAAAAACATTAGAGCAAAAAACGCATATAAAACTCCAGTAAAATATGTTAATGTTTAGATTGGTAACAAGAGAGATTTAAATATGTGTGTCGAAACATTACTCAAATCAATATTTTAATTAGTTTGTATGCTTATCTGTAAAGGGTTATATTTAAAGAAATCATTAATTGGTTTTATATAATTTAGCACTATATCCGAAATACTTTGCTGTTAAGCGCAAGTGTAGAAACCAGCTTTTCTTGGTTAATATTTTTCTTTTTTTCAAAAATATAATGGTTCTAATTCAAAATTCAGGACCATTGTTGTATAAGTAATAGTTCAGTTTACAAAAATTAAATAAAAATTTATTTATTAAATCAATTTTGAAGTAATTTAAACTTTCAGCAATGCTGAAATATTTTTATGCAATATTCTTACTCCCAAATAATAATATTCTTCGTAATCCCAAAGTATATATGTACATGCTTAAAACATCCCAATTATTATCTATTCAAAAAATCATTCATACGTGGAAATAAGATCTCAGTTAGCCAGATTATTGGATGATTCAAATTACAAATATAAATAAATTATTGTTAAACCAGATCATAAAACCGATATTTTTTTTCCAATTTATAATTCAGACTCTTCTATTATATTTTAAACTTGCATTTACTGTCATTTTAATTTCTTTTAAACATAATTTTTAATAGATTTACTATTTTTAGCAATTGCCAATGAAATATTATCCAACTTCGTAAATGATATTTTTCTTATAATCACACACGCAACTTATGATACTTGTAACAAATAAGTAAACACAAAATGTCAAAAAACAGCTCAAGAAAAATAGGGGAGATTCAGAGGATTTGGAAAATAATAAAAATAAAAGCTTGAAGAATTCCCGTTCAAGAAATTTATATATAACACGGATTTCAAAAAGTAATGATAAAAGTTCAAAAACACACATTACAAAGATGTTTCCGTAGCCTTAATACATTATTCATTAAATATTGCTTTGAAATGTTGCTTTAAAAATAACTTTACGGTTGTGGTTGTTTATATAGCTGTCTTGATTCCAAGCGAATGCATATTATTAATATAAAAAGTGTTTTCTGTTCCTTTTAGATGCAAAGTTTTCAATATATCTATCTAGTTTCTTTTTTACCTATTTTTCAATGTAAATTTTTTTTTATTCAAGAACTGCTCAAATAACATAAAGTCGTGCAGTTTTTAAGAAAGCTCACATCCTTATTAATCCAAATTCAAATAAATAAGCCACACAGAAATTTGTATGAGATCTAATTAAGCTTGGGTAAGAACAAACGGGGTGGACTAAAAACTAATCAACAGGAAGCAACATCAAAGAGCGAACGAAAAATTAAGGAGAGAGAAAAAATTAAGAATTATAACAACAACGTATAAAATGATTTCTTGGAAAATTAAAATGTTTTATTTCATGATAAGGCACCGAGATGAGAAATTTTTCTCATTTCCTAACACCATCAAAAAGAATCATCATTTTTTTTCTGCTCGTAATAAGTAATCTTGAAACGAGTTTTTCATTAGCACTCTTCTCTCGGAGCTGTCTGTAACCGCTGTTAAAAGGAATCGCTAAAAGCAAAGAACACGGCACAACAGGAAGATAAATTTAAACTTCCTAGCCACACGTTTTACGCAATTTGCAACGATAAGATTCGCTGTTCGCGCAATTAGGAGAGCTCCGTGAAAGACGCTATTAAAAAGCAGAAGGTTTCGGATCATTAACTCGCTATTAAAATCGCTAACATGGTTCAGTCAAGCGTTGAGGACAGATTATAGTGAGCTTCATCTTTCACTCTCTTCTTTGGATTTAAGCGTTTCTGTATTGAGTGTTTTCCTGCCATTGAGGGCTTTGTTTAAATTAATGGATCCAGCCTTTTTCGCAAGAGAAAGAGTTTTTTAAATGTTCAAGTTTTCAAACAATTCAATTCTTTAAAAGGAATTTTTCCTGAGTTGAATATTTTCTGATTCATAGTAACTTCGATAATGGCTAAATTGTTACAAAACACGCTTACTTTAACTCTATTGTTCTTCACTTAAATATAGTTGAATAAACACTATCATTACACGTTAACTGCTTATTATTTCTTAACGGGAGAAAATGTTATTATTTCTTTAACCAGATTAGTTCAAAATGTTTGCGTTAACTAGTCACGCGATATTTAACGTATATCAATAATAGCACAAAAAATGAAAGAATTTCGCTTTTACTCAAATAAAAGATATATTTATTCAAAACCACACACAATCATTTTTGAAACTTTAAACATAAAATAAATAAACTTTTATTATATGTAAATATAGAACAAAAGATTTCGATTATAAATAATCTAATGCATATACACTCTGTCGCAAAAAAATATATGCACCCAGAAGAAATTGAGCTACATTCACGAAATTTGGTATGCATGTAGTGTATATGAAAATAAACAAATGATTAAAAATTCAGAACAAAATATCATTTTATTAAGCGGTTACAGCTTGCAAAAGGTTAAAAATCAGTAAGTAGTAAAGCCACCTCTGGCAGCTATACAAGCCGAAATTCGGCGTGGCATCGATTCAATTAGATCACTTATGACCCCTAGTGGAAGATCCTGCCATAGTCTTTGCATCTGCGCAGTTAATTCTCCTGTATCTCGGGACGGCTGCAGTTGCCTTCCCAGCGTTCCAGACATGCTCTATTGGCGAAAGATCTGGTGACCTGGAAGGCCATGGTAGGACGTCATATCCTTGAAGACATTGTTGGGAGAGTCGCGCAGTATGTGGACGAGCATTATCCTGTTGATAAATGGCACCTGGGCGACTTGATAGCATGGGTAGCACAATCGGCGTTAAAATATCGTCCACGTATCTGCAAGCTGTCAAAGTGCCTTGAAGGACCACTAAAGATGATCGTGTGTCCCAAGAAATTGCTCCCCACACAGTCACACCTTGTGAAATTGCTGTATGCCGCTCGACAATAAATGCGGGATCGGACCGCTGGCCGGTGCGCCTCCAGACACGTGTGCGGTGGTCATCATCACTGAGACTGAATCGGGATTCATCACTGAAGATGACACGTCTCCAGTCTGTCACACTCCAAGTTGCCCGAGGTCGGCAAAATCCAGTCGACACTGCCTATGATGTGGGGTCAGTGGTAAGCGTCTTAGCGGACGTCGGCTCCTCGCCAACTTCGGTCAGTCGTCTCCTTATGGTTTCTCTTGATGGCACTGGATATCTGGAAGGAGGTAAGTGGCGTTGAATCGATGCTAGCGACGTTGTTGGTGCCGAAGTGGCCACTCTTCTGATTGCACGATCCTCGCGATCATTTGTGTTCCTGGGACGTCCTGACCCTCCGCGACGGTACACTCTACCTTCTGTGATCCACTGTTGCCAACACCGAGCAACTACCATATCGCCCGACCGAGGTGGCGGCCGATACGTCTATTCGACCCACCTGCTTCTCTGAGGCCTATTATACGGCCCCTATCAAAATCCGTCAGCTGCTCGTACTGCCGCCGGTTACGTCTTAGAGGCATCCTAAGTCTCAATGTCGTCTATCAAAGTCATCAGATTCGTTTGGATAGCCGTATGGCGCTCGTACTCATGCTTTTAAACTCTCCCAGTTGCGCAACTAATATGCGCATAGCACACTTAGCCTTGTCTCATTGGCTTCGAAATTTTAATCATTTGCATATCTCTTACCAGAATACATTTGCCGAGTTTCGTGATTGTAGCTTGATTTCTTCTGGGTGCATATATTTTTTTGCGACAGAGTGTATATATATATATATATATATATATATATATATATATTTTAATTGTTACAGCAAATTGCATAAGACTAGCATGTCTACGATAAGTACTACAAAATGATTGAAATGAAAATTTGTTATGAAATGTTTTTAAACAAAAATGATAACCAAAAAATATACACTTAAGTAAATGAAATACGTAAAAGTTATAAAATAATAGCCTTAGTAAAACTTTGTAAAGGAATAAAGAAAGAGAGAGAAATAGTAATTTTGTAAAAGAATTTAAATGTTTCCTTAAACAATTTTCCTTAATTCTATTAAATTTAGAAAAAATTGAGGAATTCTAATTAAAAACAAAATAATAAAAGAAAATTATCTAAATATTACTATTTTTTAGAACTTTCATGCCGTTGAAAGATTATTTTGAAATTAATTTGCATAAAATAAAAACAGTATATTAAATATTCTTCAAAAGTTATTGTTAAGGTAACTGACTCATTTCCGGCTTATCATGATTCGAGTCTGGTGCCTCTCGGGACAAAATGTGCAGAAAAGGTTTGTCTACGTTAAATATGTCGAACCTCAAACTGTCTAACAATGGTGTTGTGTGGGTTCCAGCTCAGGTGGCGTCCTCGTCACTATTCCATGTGTTAAGGTATAAGAAGGCTCTGTTTCAACAGCGGCGTTGTGTAACTGTCACCCCGGGAAGACGGGGGAGTGATGAGTGGAACGTTAGAGAGTTTGAGCAGATTTACTGAAGTGTTGTGAGTTATGTGAGTTGAGGAGCATAGGGTGTGAGATTTTAGTTTGTAATGTATTAAATGTGAGACTTTTTAGTTTGTAATGAATAAGGTGTGAGTAGAAGTTTATAAATAATGTTATTTGTTATTGGAGAGAGGTAAGTTTATTTGTAGTTAGCGTAATTCAGTACAGTTATATTTGATGTATTTTAAACATAAATTTGACAACAATTTTAAACATCATGCATGGATTTTAACCATGTTAGTGTTTGATAACACTTGTTAATATGAATTTTTAATAGATTCAAGTTCTATGCGTAATTAAATTTATTTTGTCATCCCCTAAAGTAAAATATGGCAAGTTTTAGTGCATTAGTTTATAGTTTTAATTCATATAGTTAGTAATTATAAGTGGTATTTATTGGAGAGGAGAAAAAAAAATTTAGAGGAAAGCACAATTTTAATTTACAAAAAAAAACCATTTAATTATTTATTAAATAATATTTTCTTTATAAAATAAGATTTCAAAAATTTCTGTTTTAAAGTCATTATTCTACATTTTAAAAATGTGCCGTAGAAAGACAAATTCGTCAAATATATCTTTCAATATAAATACATTATTTTACTTAATTTATTCAAATGAAAATGCCAATGATTAATAAATAATTTCATAGTATAACAATTGATTTTCAAAATTTACTTGGTTCAAAAATATTTCATTTCATTTCAATACGGAATAAGTTGTTTTAAGAGAGAATCAGAATGTTATATAAATTATCAAATTAATGTCAAAAAACTTTATTTCGATATCTGAGAAATAAGCTTTTATACAGATATTCATATTTTACGACTAAGTTGAAATAAAGTAAAAGCTTAATCAAATAAGAAACATGTTCGTTTAATTATTTATGTTTTAAAAACTATTAAAAATTAAACACGTTAACTTCCTCGTTCCACGTGTAAAACATATCTACATTATAAAATCCCCAATACCCTGTAATTATTTAGTATTCATTTTTTTTCAAATTGCACTACTAGTCTAAAATATACCATCTTTTTGTAGAACATTCATCAAATAATGAACACTAAATTGAACATTTTTAACAATTCTGTTTGAGTTTTCTCTAACGTTACATTTTAACAAAGGAAAAAGAACTGCATTATTCACTTGTAAAACTATTTTTTTTAATATATGATCATGTTTTCTTTATTTATTTTAATAATTTTAAGAACACCTTATTCTTTTTTGTATCATTATTATTTTCTGCATGATATATCAATAAAATAGTTTTTATTATTTAAGGAAAACAAAATGAATGTCTTTCTCAAAGATATTAAAAGTGTGTTTTTGAATAAACTAGAGGAATAGCATATAAGCTTCATAGAATTATTTAAATGTATGATTGAAAGTAAATGATGAAAAACATTTATCAGGAAAAAACATTATTTTCAGTATTAATATCAAATTGTGTTAAAACAAAATAAAAGTGTATTTATTTAAAGAAAAAAATAATGTGATGAGGAATTTACAAGAAAACGTGAAGTAGAAACAAATATTTCAATCAAACAAAAAAGGGAGTCTTGCTTCATGAGAACCTTAAAATCTAAAAGTAATTATTTCTCTCATTGTTACCATCAAATTATTACTATATTTTGCATTATAGGAAATATTATACTGAAATAAAATATTATTTAATGCATTGCTTCAGCTTTTCAGTTTATATGTAATCTTCAATTATTTTTCCTTAAAATGTCTTCACTACAGGTGATAAGTATAACGTATTGCCAACTGGTGAATTATTGGTGAAAAATGTTGTGCCAAGTGATACTCTGATTGGTTATCAATGTCAAGTACACCATCGATTGATTGGAGAAAGTAAACTTAGTTCTACTGCTGGGAAAATTATCATCAGAGGTAAAAATGAGATTTAATTTAAAATATATTATTACTATATTTTGCTTGTATTTAAATTTATTTTTTCAAAATTTAAGAACATATTTCACGAAATTTGTTGAGACTTTCAGTCATTCTATTTATTTAGGATCACTCATTAATGATTCATTAAAATTATTTATGTTTATGTTTTAATACTTAGAATAACTTCCTGTGATTGAGAGTCAG
Source organism: Trichonephila clavipes (assembly GCA_019973935.1). Taxonomy (NCBI): domain Eukaryota; kingdom Metazoa; phylum Arthropoda; class Arachnida; order Araneae; family Nephilidae; genus Trichonephila; species Trichonephila clavipes. The sequence continues at coordinate 142,876 of BMAU01014979.1, forward strand.
TATGGTTCGAAACCACAGAATGCTATTTTGCAAAAGTAGCTATTTTAAAATTGTATAAGATCCAAAAGTTAATTGAATTGGTTTTTTTATTTGCTTGAATTAATACTTTACTGGAAAAACACTAATTACTCGTGATGGACTGGATACAACAATGCAATAGATTATATTTTAATAAAATTGAAAAATTCATTTTTTTTTTACTAGTAAGGTACAACAGCGTCGTTACCTGCCATACGAATAATTGTAGATAAAGGCTATGGCACAAATAATTGTTAAGGTAATTGGTATTTTATCAAATATCAATAATTTAAGTATTATTTTGTGACACTTAATTTTTTTTGGGGGGAAGGGGGGAGTCTTTGATTTAATGCATGTTATAACTTATGTATAATGGAATACAGAAATTCAAATTATTTCATTTTAAAATGTACATAGATAAATATAAATATTTATACTTTACAAAAAAATTAACTTTCATAAATCCTTTGATTTGTATTAATAAGTTCATTCTATAAATATATTGAATCTCATGACCAACCTCCAAATATAAATATCAATTCGCAAAAGCAATTCAGATACTCTCAGAAGCTTTCAAATTAATTTAATGCAATTTAAAGCAATATTCATAAATATAAGTAAATTTCTACTATTAAAAATACTGTAGCAACTTTTATAGAAAACGATAAAATATAAGAATCTTTTTTCTAATATTTTTATATACAGCTTAGCAAAAACTCTTTTCAGTAAATTAAATATGATGGTGTTTGATGGATTAAATAAAAAAAAAAAGGTGAGAAAAAATTATTTAGTCGTATAATTTTTGAGACTAACCCATCTAACTTTAGAGACAAAATTCAAATTAAGCATTTCAAAGATAAAACACTCGAAAATAATATTGAATATTTACACTGCCATCCATTTCAATAAATGCCACATCTCCATTTTAGAACCCCACACTTCTCTACCACCCACAATAACTGAATCACGCCCGATTATTAGAGCTCGAGAGACTGAACGAGTTTTCCTGCCTTGTGTGGGTCAAGGGTACCCGAACCCTACTTATAGATGGGGAAGGAGAGATGGGGATAGAGTGACCTCGTTTCATTTAGGAGAAAGGATACTTCAAAAAGATGGAATACTCATCATACAACAAGCTGCCATTCAAGATACTGGAGTATACGTCTGTGAGTTGAATAACTCTGTTGGCCAAGATAAAGCAGAGACAAAACTTTTAGTTTCAGGTATGATGAACTTTTAGAACATGTTGTAATATAAGGATTTAATTAACAACGAATATCCCCGTAGTTAAAGAAACCTACATATATTTCAAGGAATTTTTTCACTTCAAATATATGTCATGCTTTCTAATAAGTTTAAATTTCCCAAAATTAATTTCTTCAAATTACAAACTCTCTACAAAGAAAATTAGTTTTATACGTAATTGTATTCTTAAGCTTATGTATAATACTCAGATTCTTTAAGTTTAAAAAGTTTATAACTTTGAAATGTAAGCTTAGTTTTTTATTTGTGACCAAACATTTACATACTTTGTAAAAAGAAGTAATTCACCTAATTTGTCCTTATATTTCAAATGCAAAATATGATTATGGATAAATTGAAACATTTCCCTGGGAAATTGTTGAGCATTAAGGCACGACGTGAATTGCTTAATTGTGTTTTATAATAATTAAATGTTTATTTTTGGCAATGAGAAATCATAATATCTTTAAGAAATTCAAATAATTAAATGTTCGTATCATTTAAAACTTACAATTATTCATGGCTCAAATAGTTCAATTTGCCTTTAAGAATAAACTTTACAGATTACAACAGAATCGTATTAGAAATAAACTCAAACCATCTTATTACAATTCTGCTTGCTTAAAACATCCATTTATTAATTCATTTTCCTTGATTAATATTCATATTTATTTTGTAACTAAGAAAATAATTAATTAATTTCTGTTTATAGTACTTGATTATTTCTAAGAGCCAAAGTTTGAATAGCACTAGCATTTATTTTAAGTCAATCAATATTTTAATTCATAAAATGAAAATATTATTTCACTCGGCTATCTTAACAAGGATTTCTTTCTTAAATACTCATCATACAATAACAAATATGCAATCTAATTTTAGAATCTTAATTCCTATTTCACTATATTTGTTTTTTATTTAAACATTTACCACGCTCTGAACAATCATATTTGCAATAAAATAAAATACCTTAACCATTTCTGAAGCTTTAGATCTTCCAACTGATTAAAATCATTTTAACAAAATTACATTTTTAAAGACAGGAACAATAGTCCTTTCGGAAACGACAAACTAACTTTATGAGAATTTTCCATCTAGAATGATTCATAACATACAGAACACCAAAATCATCTATCTTAATTTAAAAGAATGACAACCAAGTGAAAAATATCTCAAATTCTAATCACAAATACATTTTTTTTTAAAATATTCCAATTTGTCTATGTGATCAATTACAAAAGGAACGTCCTGTGATTAACGCTCTATCATCTATTTCTACAAGACGATAAATTTTAATATAAAGCTAATACATATTAGTTCTGAGACTTTTGAAAGTGAGACAGCATTAAAAATGGCATTGTGTCTTGCACTTATTTTTCTTAGCTCCATTGTCAGCAAAAATCGATCCGGAATCGCAGACGGTGGACGTTGGAAAAATGGCTACTCTCAGCTGTAGAGTGATGGGTCATCCGGTTCACTCTGTCGTCTGGTTGAAAAATGGCAGTCCATTGGTTGCGAATGGTCCCATCAAGCTTGTCTCGCGGGACATATTACAAATCAACCCCATTCGAAGAGAAGATTCGGCGATGTATCAGTGCTTCGTTAGCAACGACCAAGAAGTTGTGCAAGGATCAGCAGAATTATTTGTTGCTGGTAAGATTACGTCTGTTGTATATTTTCCTAATTCTTCGTAAAAGGAGATAAATATCTCTTTAGGTGCTTTTTGCGCATTTCTGTCTTTTTAATAGAAAGCTGAAATAAATATGCTGTTATCTTATTTCAAAATTAAAGCGGTATTCATCTATTTCTAAAAAACTAACATGACCCGCAATTTGAAAATAACTTGAGATAAAAAGTCAGTTTCAGCTCTAATATGGTAAATTTGCTTGCTAAAAAATATGTAATTATTCAAATAAATGAATTATTATTCATTTTAAAGAGTTCATTACATTAAACTTATTAATTTATATGTAAGGAAAATCTAGTTGTCATGCATGTTTAACTTGTTTAACACCAAAAAAACTGGAATAAAGCCATGTTACAAACTCATTTAAAAATGATACCAAAAATAAAATAAGAAAACGAAATATAAAAAAAGACAAAGCTAGTTATCCTTAATAAATATTTTTTTAGTATTTATTATATTTAAAATAAAGAAAAAATGTAATTAATGTTCAAAAAAAGGGAGTAGCATGTAGTATAATTAAAAAACGCTGCTAAAATGAAACATAAAAAAAATAACATGTATGAAAATACTTTGTGTTTAAATGATCCAAAATACCTGAAGAAAGTGAAGAATTTGTGTATAAAATTTAAAGATTTTTTTTTTAATACTGAAGAAAATCCATAAATTTAGATTTTCCAACAATGTACAAATTCTAGCTATGTAGCAACATTTATGTTAAATTTCCAAACATTTCTAAACATAAGAATAAGGAATTAGTAGGTTCTTTTCGTTCAATTGAAGATTACACAAGAAAATCCAGGCACAATAACTGCTCTCAGTCTAGTGGCTCAAAATTTATTGTTGATTTATAGCCACACACACACAACACAAATAAATATTAAAGAAACTAACTATGTACAATTGATTCATTAGCATTACTTTCGTGTAAATTAACAAAATCATTGTCCATCCACTCTTTCACCATTTTCGGTATCACCTCGTTTTTCGTCCTCGCTATCTCTCCCTCATTCATCCCTCCTGGAGTTTTTGTTTTTCCTTCTCTCTCTCTCAATTAAAGGGCCACGCCACCTATAAAGCTTTTAAACGACAAGGCGAATCTTACAATAAGTGAAATAAAAAATATATTATATACTACAAACTGTGGGACGCGGCTCTCTAGGGGGCACAATAACCTTTCTGGGGTTGAGCATGTCAACAAAAATAGATTTTTTTTAAAAAAAAATCTTAATTTACTAAAAGAAGCAAAATAGAATACATTCTGACACTGATAAAACATACTTATAAATATATCAGTACTGCACAATGTATTTGATAATTAATTCATCAATACTAAATTATGATCAAGTTTAATAATTACCTATGGCCCCCCATGTTCTTATCATATACAATATTATATATGAAATGTAATACTTATATTAATAATTTGCACGCCTCATAAATAAAGTCGTATCGCAGCTTTATGTCACAGTACATTATTATTGCATTTAATTCATTGTTATTGTAATGAAGGGAACGCGATGAAAATGATGATTGAAAAACGGGTCGCGGACAATGAAATTTTCAGAAGCACTGATATAAAAGAAAAAAAATGTTGCGTTTTCAGACAAAAATTATTAATGGCTTAAAACGTATAGTTTTTAAGTATCTCAGTGTTATGAAGTACTTTTCTATTTGAAAATAAATTTCAAGTTTTTTGGGGACGTCTTCCTTAAGAAATAGATAGAAACTGCCTTAAATCGTAACAGATCAACATGTACATAAATTAATTTTTTGATTAATAAAATTAGGAAATTTATTGAAATAGATTTTTTTAGCATACAACACATAAAGGTTGTCATCATTAGCGAGCGCTGATTTTTTCTAAATGTGTTTAGTTATATTACTAAAAATTGTGGTGTTCCTATACATTTTGTCATGCAGTATTTTGAAACTAAAATTAGCATGTTATGAAAATTCTGGTAAAATGTGCTGTAGAATCATTTGTATGTAATAGTATGGTATCATTAAGACAAGATCGAGGCATATATAAAGAAAAAAAAGTATAAGTACTTTTTTCTTTTATTTATCTTAAAATAAATGTTTGTCTTTATTTGTATTTTATCATGAATAATTTAAAATGGAGATGAACAATTACTTGTTTTTTAATTATTTGAAAAACGCTGCAGTATTAAGAATTCGGCCTGTAAAGATTTTTTTTATGATGCAGCTCGTTCCTGAAATGCTTATCATGAAGATGCGTGAAAGCCCGAATTATAATTAATTCTCAATTTTTTTTAATTCATTTAATAATTTTCCCACAGCAAAAATATTAATAAAATTAAATTTTCTAGGCTTTCGCATTATTTTTGATAAAAAGAACTATGAACAAGGATTATTTTTGTAGTGGATTTTTTTTAATTAAAAAACCTGTTTATGTCTGAACATATGTTATCCCAACTGCTTAATTGCTAAAGCGTTATATGACAAAATTTAAGCACGATTTAATTAAATCTAAAAATATCTATTGTTAAAATTTTCAAAAAAGCTATTCACTAAATTCCATCATTATAATGATAAGTATTATACATAAATAAAGTTAACATAAAATTTGGAGATATTTCAATTATCTTTCTGACAAATTGCGTAAAACTTAAAAGGGATTTTAATTTCATCTCTAAAATTGCTTATTATTATGAAATATTATTTATACCTGATTCTAGCTGATATTATTAATTTTTCTAAAGATGCATTTCTTTATTCCGAATTTTAATGAAGTTTCTTTATTTTTCTTTTTTACAAAAAGTCAACTTCTATTTAAATTCTTAGGATTAAGAAATAATTAAAAGACACGGGACAAACATATCAAAGAATATTTTCGTTTGCTTTTGAAATTTGTTTTGATGATCTAGATTGCATAACTAATTATTAAAATATATATTATAAATCCCGGATAAAAAATATACCCTTATAATTTGAAATTATTATTTCAAAAGAATGATGTTAAATTATAAAGTAAGAATGTGTGTGTGCTTTATATAATTTTTTTTTAAAAAAAACTATTTTTATTAAAATTATTACAGTTTTGAAAGTTATGGTTTCGTAAGTCGTGGTACAAATCATAAAAATATTTCCCTCAGCTATTGCCGAGCTTGAACTTTAAATATTATGAAATTTTAATTAAAATCTAAGCCTAAGTTATGTTTTTTTTAATAAGATACTTGGCTTCTTTAAGATGAGATTTATATATATGTATTAAATTCACTTAGCTTATTTTCTGGACAGTCATATTAAACCTCTCTTTAAGGAATAATTTTATGCGCTTTACATTTTTAAGATTTTTGTTTTCTATTTTAAAATACTGTGTTTTGAAAGTTAAAATAAAATTACTTAAAAAGTCGATTTTGGTGTTTTTATAATTTTATTTTACTTCATATATAAATTAATAGATACCTCTATTTACTGGTCGAATTCTGAAAAAATATTTAAACAAATTACGTTTCATATCACATTTGCATTACTTTTTTTTTCAAAATAGATTTAAAAACCAAAAATATCATTCATAGAATCGAAAAAAATTTCAAAATCTGAAACATTTTACTATTAAGATCACATCATAATTAACGGCATTTACTAATTTCATAAAATATTTATTTATTTGAATTTTTTTAAGATATCACCAAGAAACCAGGATCTTAAATTAAAACTTTGGAATTAGCTTGTTTTTAATTTTATAACTCATAAAAATTGTTAATGAAAAAAAAGCAACTAACCATTTAAGCCATTTTTTAAAGAATTTTTCAAGTTATCCTTTTTATTATATAAATTTATATCATTAAAGGATATATGCATCATTTTTTAAAAATTCTTTATCGATATGAATAAAAGTGATATATTAATCGATATTAAATGATTTATGACTGGAGTAGTTTCAAATAAAGAATAAAACCTTGATTGATTGATCCAAACCTCTTTAACCTAATTAGAAAAAAAAATGGATGACCTAAGCCCCCTATATCTAGCAATCAGTTTAATTTTTTTCCGCATGAAGCTCCCCTCTTTTCACGCTTCAAAAACATCAATTCGTACTTTTGACGATTACTTCAACTTCAAGTAGCGATGCTGTCTGTGTGATGCATCACAAAGCAGATGGAGCGTTGCGTGACAAGGCACATGTTCGTGACTTTTAATTAAAACCTTGCACTTTTCTTTGGCAGTCACTTAGAACCGCTAGTGCAATCACATAATGGCACATCACGTAACCATATGTAGCCGTTTCGTTGGGTTTCGGTTATTTTGGTATTAAATAAATTTCTTGTAACTCAAATGTGCTGGCTGTGAAGAGTTGATATTATGTAACTATAATTTGAAGAATAAAATTCTGCTCATTTCTAAGAAATGAGGCAATAGAAATTATGACGTTGAAAATTGTGTGAAAAACTATAAAATACTAACAGCAGTACCCATTCTTTAAATGGATTAAATTTTCCAAAATTTAACTCAAGAATTCATATTTTCATCAAGAATTCATATCAAGTATTATATTTTTAATGGGTCTCAAACTTGTGTGATTCACAAAATAACTTACCGAAAAACTTAAAATATTTTTCAAAGAAAGACCAACATTTAAATAATTTTCAATAAAATGAATTGCAATTTAGCTTGCAGTAAGAAAAAGGATCCCATGTGCATTTTAAACTAAAACATTGTGTGTTCAGATGAGTGGTAAAAAGCTAAATAGAAAAGAATAACTGAATATATGAATGTGCACACTCACTTCCAAAAGTTACGCACGAAGTGGTAAAATGTGAAAAAAAGAAAAAGCGCAAATACTGCTTTGGTTGACACGAATTGCTGCAAGTGAGTAGCTTTATATTTATTCATGAAACAAAAGAAAAAAATACAGACAGAGATTATATATATATATATATATATATATATATATATATATATATATATATATATATATATATATATATATATATATATATATATATATATATATATATGTTGAGTTTTCATGAATTGTAGGATGATGTCTTATTTGTGCCATTATTAAAATGACATTTAATTGCAAAATAAATAACAAAAATTGACATTAATATCGCATGCGAACACCCATAACCATCAAACAAAGTGTATAGCGTGAGATCATTCTTGTTACACGGTAATCAACTACCACATAGTCCAGTAATTGTCATTCCTCCTGTAGGGTAATTTCTAAATCCGAAAGTAGCTGGAGGAGAGAAACGCCTACATACAGCAAAGCCGAGGGTAGCCAAAATTTTTCAATATGGTTAAGGTCTGGCGAGCAAGCTGGTTACGTCATACCCCAATCCCCTCACTATCCAGAAAGTCATAGACGATGGCAGCTCTGTTGGGACGAGCATTATCAACTATTAAAACGAGCAAAAGACTGTAGCGTAAAGTTTCACAGTGTTGTGTAGGACTTGATCTCGATACCGTTCAGCCGTCACAGAACTGTGCCTGTAGATGTGTAGTTCAGTGCGATATCGCAAGGAAATCCCTGTCCAGACCATGGTGCTTCCACCGTCGAATGCGTGATGTTTGATGATGTTCTCAGGTCGATTACATGTGCCCTTTCCCTTCCAGACCCTTACCCATTTATCATCGCGTTGTTGATCAAATCCGAACTCTTCTGTCAACATAACGTTGCCCCAATCAGACACAAACTAATTAACATATTGGGAGAACCTCTTTAATCCGTTCTTATTGGATATCTAATCCATGAAAGGAACCTTCCTAGTAGATTTGAAGTCTGTAGTTTTAAAAAATTTGGAGATATTGTGATGAGTGAGTCGCTTTTCTCGTTTTTATGTATAAATAAGTAACAGATTTCTTATTACAATTACGGACTAAAATTGTTCGCTCTCTGAGCTAACACAAAGGGAAAAAAGGCAAAAGGATTTATAAAATATTCAGTACAGTTTTTAGACCATTACTTAATTTGCATGTTTAATCCAATCTGCCGTTGAAAGTGTCACCTCAGAACTATAGAAAGTATGCATATTACGATTTAGATATTACTTTTGTGAGAGTACACGTAAAGCAAAAACATGTAAAAAGTTAAAAATATATGTTACAAATTATCTCTCAACAATTCAGATAATTCACTTGGAAAGGGGAAAAATGAACAGAATGGTATTATTTTAATTTATGAGCATGTGACCACGGTGACCGACTACTAATACAGGAACTAGTTACCGGCATATTTGAGTTGTGAGTTCGCTTCCTGGTGCTACTAAAGACTCGTCGTGTAAAGAAAATATTAATTTAATCGGAGGACTAGCTGCCAAGGAATAGAAGTTTGGTGACGGTGCTAACTTAGGTATCGTTATCATCACTTGGCCGTTCAGAATTAGAGAAACTGAAACTTTTCAAAATGATTTATAACAAAATCAGTTGTATGGATATGTTACCAGATTACCCCACAAAGTTATCCTTTAATGATCTAATTTTACACATAATTCTACGTTGCACAACCATATAGAATCACATAACTATTTTTTATAAAATTGCTTCTTCTGGATAAGTATTGTCTTATCTTGACATGGCATTATTATTGCGCCTTGCTGTATCCTGATTCGATCGTACTCTGTCGGTTTCCTTGTAATTTATTCACTTCGATTGTTCATTGGATCAACGAAGGTATCTGCATTTTACTTTCTAGCATGTCAAAGAACAATATAAATCTGGTAGGCCTTAAAGTTGAAAAAAAAGCTATTTGTCAAACTAGAAGCCATTAATCGTAATTTGTGATTTAGCGACCTTTATCAAGATGCATCGTTTTATTTATAGGAATCTGGTGAATTGCTTAACTTTCTTTATTTCTGCTTAGTATTTAAGACGAGTCATTCCAGTGTCGTTATACATATGTTCTTTCAGTTTCATAAATGTGCAATACATGGCAGAGGGATTTAAACTGTAGAATAAACTCATCAAGTCTCATGCGTTGCAAAAAAAAAAATATTCACCGATAATCTCAGAAGAAAAGGTATAAATCTTAAAACAAAGACTTGTAAATTCTCTTTACATACTAGTATTTAAATGATATATACCATTTTAATAAATCTCGAACTTCACCTTAAATACACTCAGGAACATTGAAAATAGCGACCCAAGAAGAAAGCATGAAATGAAATTTAATACACATCATGACACAGATGAGAGATATACTGTATCTCAAAAATAAGACAATTAAACGAATACAGGGTGTGCAACGACACAAATACTGGGCAACTTCAATAGCGCGTTGGACCACCTACAGCTGCAATACATGCCGCCACACAGTCCGGCATTGAGTTGATTAGCCACCTTAGTCCTGAGGCAGATGAGTCCACAAATATTGAACGGCCAACACTAAATCATGTACAGAGTGACACGATGGCATCTGCCGTTTTAGCTGATCCCACACGTGCTCTACAGGGGACAAATCGGGGGACCGGCCCGGCCATGGAAGAGTCTGAAAATGACGTAGGATGTCTTGAGCAACTCCTGCTGTATGGGGGCGAGCATTATCTTTCTGGAAAATTGCCCCTAAGACCACTTAGGAAAGGTCCTACATGGGGTCGAAGAATATCTTCAACGTAACGTTGGTCCGTTAAAGTTTCACGCATCACAATTAAAGTGGACCGGATATCAGGCTATGGCCCCCCAGACCATTACACCCGCTGTGCGGGCAGTGTGACGTACAACAATGTGGGGGGATTGTACCGCTCACCAGGGCACCTCCACACCCGTACACGGTTATCATCTGTCCCCAAAACAAACCGGAATTCATCACTAAACACAACATTTTGCCAATCTGTGACATTCCACATTGATCTGGCTTGGCACCACTGTAGACGCAGTTGGCGATGTTCCGGTGTTAAAGGGAGTGCCCGGAAAGGGCGCTTGGATTTTAAGATTTCCTTCTGCAAAGTGTCTGGAAATTGTTTGTGGAACAATTGCTACGCCTACGTCTGCTCGTATCGTTGAAAGAGTCACTGTGGGGTACACAAGTGCTTGCTGTACGATCCTCTCTCTTCGTGATCTTCCTGGTCGCTCCAGACCCGGTTTGCCGTGTAGGGCAGCGATGCACGTTAAATCTGTCGAGAGCTGAAACGTCCTCCCGTTGGTGTGGTGTGTTAGTTAGGAGAGGGGGGTGCCAGCTCAGGTGTCGTCCACGTCACTTGACCATGGTTCAAAATTACGTGGTCCGTCGCCAAAAGCCCTCGTGTAGCTGAACAGTGCGACGTTAATATTCAATCAATCAATCAATCAACCCGGTTCTCCGCGCGTGGGTACCTTCTCTTGCCCACTGCTCCCAACAATTTCTAACGGCACACTCCGAACGATCCACCTGGCCAGCAACGCGGCGTGTCGACCAGTTTGCAGTTTTCATCCCGATGATCGGGCCTCTCTCGAACTCGCTTAACTGTGAGAAATGTCTTTAGCACGTTTACCTGGCATGTTTCGCTTACCAAAATCTTCCTACAATCGGTGGGTAATCGTCACGTTTATGAATCTTCGAATTTGTGCTGGCTTATATAGCACCCTCTTCCTGATTGTAGCGCCACCTCGGCATGTAGGAGCATGCGTATTGGCACAAAACTTGGATCATTTTCATATCACAATAAGCTGTATTATTTGCAAAGTTTCGCGATTGTACTTAGCTTCCTTCAAGGGTCGCTATTTTCAATGTTCCTGAGTGTAATTTTAATCAAGTATTATGGCATAATAGCTTTATCGTTCACATTCAAATCAAGAAATAAAATGACTTTAACGTAAAGAATGGCAAGCAATATAAAAGGAAACTTCAAAAAAACAATTTAAAAAATAACTTTAAAAAATCCTTAATTCATTTAAACAAGCCAATGTACTACTTCAAGGAAAGTTGATCATTTCTCTAACAAATGAGAAAATCAATTATTTTAAATTATTTTTATTCAGAAATAATAAATTTATCCCAATATTCTGAAATCTAAAATAATAATGTTCTTTTTATATTTTTTTAATTTTTTTTAAAAAAAACATTTAAGTTATTTTTTGCTTTGCAGCTATTTGGATTTAGACTAAAAGCTGATTTGTCTTACTGGGATAATTTAATATAACAATTTTTTAAAGCATTTTTTAAATTATCTTTTGTTGTTTGTATGTTACTGGTCAATAAAAATAAACAAATATAAATATACAAGTTGATGCACAACTTTTAGTAGTCAAGAAATGATTATAGTATATCAGGTTACAATGAACCTGGCTATATTTGTTTCTGTATTCATATAAAAATACGAAATTACCTCACACAACTTGCCATAAATAAGCTAAAAAATCATAACTACTATATTTCAAATTAAGACTAAAAATAATCAGTTATGTTAACCACACATTAAATAATAATTAATGTTTATACTTTTCTGTAAGAATTAACATGAACTGTTTCCTTACACACAATCAACAAACATGAAACTAAATTTAATTTTGAACCAATTGGTTACATTTACACTAAATACATAATACATGAGGCGTGTTTGGAATGAATAAATTGCATTAGAAGCAACTAGTCAATAATGTAATTTGCATGCTTTGTGAATCTCTTTATTTTTATGCGTGTTTTTACTTAAATCACAGACACATTAATTATTTAAAAGCAATTTAAACACCCTGCACGTTTCCGCAAATTAACTTTATTACCGATTAGACTGTGTTTTGTAATTTTTTCATCTTTAAATTCTCCTCTGAGGGCAATATCATCAAACACACACACAACAAACATCTAACTATGTATTTGTTAGTTGCAAAGAAGAAAAGGAAATGCAGCTATCTTTCACCAATTAGTGTTTTTAATTAAATTTTGGTGTAGATATGAACTATTTCAAAAAGTTTCCAAATGAGAAAACAGGAAAAGTACTCGCACTGAATTTCATGGAATTGTGATAAGAGACTAAACTAATTAGAGTGATTTTTCCCTCTCACTTTTCAAAATTTAAATAACACGGCATAAGTGAAATATATGCAACATTAGCTTGTTTACTGATATGAGTGGTGAAATTTAACCCAGTTTTTCATCACCTTATTAGTGTTATTAAATTAAGAAATTTCAGAATGCACATACAAATAAACTCGAGGTAGTGTTAGTTTAACAATCAAACACGTAATAACAAACCATTATTAAATAAAGTTAAATTTATAACGTGGAATAAGCATTTTACACGCTAATTTAAATTTAACGGATATGCATGATATGTCTTACTGTTGTTTTTTAATTAAAGAATAGCAGAGGTCAGGAAATATTTCCTGTAAGATATTGAAAAGTCACTCTAGTTTAGTGGCTGTGGTCACGAATCCATGGCATGGGTTGCAGAGTCACGGGTTCGAATCATGGTGCCTATGAAGACATATCTTGTAGAGGAGACGCGGCTCACTAAATCTATCATGATTCTAAGTTCTACCATTGCCATGGTTTGTAAGTTTGTAGAATAGACTGTGGCCCTTATTACTTGACCATGGTTCACAATTATGAGGTCCATCACCAATGCCACTCATCTTGCTTTAAGATATCCGAGTACCCTAAAATCATGTGGCCGCGGTAGCCGAGTGGTATAGGTATCGGACCGTGGCTTGCTTTGTCACGGGTTCGAACCCTGTACCACTAAAGACCCGCCGTGTAGGGCAGCGATGCACGTTAAATCTGTCGAGAGCTGAAACGTCCTCCCGTTGGTGTGGTGTGGTAGTTAGGAGACGGGGGTGCCAGCTCAGGTGTCGTCCACGTCACTTGACCATGGTTCAAAATTGCGTGGTCCGTCGCCAAAAGCCCTCGTGTAGCTGAACAGTGCGACGTTAATATTCAATCAATCAAACCCTAAAATCATTATTTTTTTCAAAAATTGACAATTTTTTCATGATTTTATTTTATATGCCATTTTATTAGCTATTTAAAAATACCAAGTTTTTTATTTTCCAATCACTAGAAAAAAAACTACAAATGTTTTAGTAAAAACAGATGCCGTAACTTTACACAAGATGTCAAACTTTAAAATGTGTTTTACTCGAAATGTGTTTTTTTTAAATACTCAAACGGAGACAGCGATTGCTCAAAAAGCTTTTAAAACAATTTAATAAAAATTTTCTGTATATTCTGTATAACAGTAAAAGTGTTTTAATCTTTAGATTTATCTCTATCAATCACTATTTTACTTCAAAATTTACAGTGCCTTATGTGAATATAATTACTGTTTTTTTAAGCAATTTTCTGTAGACACTAAGATAAAGTGATCTAGTCTTTGTAAAATTCAAAATATCTCTTATCCTGAGGGTCATTTCAAACATGAACAACAAAATAATACATCAAAATCGAAAAATTGAGAATTTGTTCATAACATTTTTGTATAGAGTGGGCCCCGTTTGTGTAATTTTTTGTACATTTTTACCAGTTTTTTCACATTTTAATAGTAATAAAAAAAAATTTGTTTTCAATTTTAGAATTTTTTTCTTAAAATATACTAAATACATCTAAAAATCACAAAAAATCCCCATATCTCCATTTTTTCAAAAAAAGTTGTCGCAAGTAGTCGGATACCTTAAATGTGACGTCTTGTTTAACGTGCTTGTTTGTTCATTGCTAAACATTCAATCGCTTGAACCTGAAATCAGTTTTAAAAATAAAACTATTTTCTTAACAAAATTTATCGTGTGTGTGTGTGCGCGCGCGTGCGTGCGTGTGTGTGTGCGTGCGTGCGTGTGTGTGTGTGTGCGTGCGTGCGTGCGTGTGTGTCGTAGTAATACATATTTTTAAATCTTAGTTACAAACATCCATTAATTCTAACGATTGATTCCAGTGATCAATCATAATGAACAAACTGACTTGAAGATGACATGTGCAAGCTTTTTATTTTAATTTTTTTAATAATTGTTACCCAAAGTGAAATAAATATATAAACTGAACTAATCATTTCGGGAGATGGGCTAGTTTAGAATGTTCTTTTTTTCTCCCTCGTATCTTCTACTTATTTGTATTAGACGAAAGCGACTCACTCATTCATTTATTCACTCACTCATCACGATATCTCCAGAACTATTAAGCCCCTACAATCATAAATGTGACAAATATGTTTCTGTTCTTGGTTAGAGTTCCACTATGAGCGGATTTGGGGGATATAGGCGAAAATACTATTTACTATAAGTGAACATACTGTAAGCGAGTGTAAGTATTGTCGAAAGTTCCCATTTTTGTGCTATTGGACTTGAAATTTGGCTAACATTTACCTTTTCTTCAGAAGAGATTCATTAAAAAGGGATTTTGTGTAAGTAGACTACCGCAGAGGATAAAGGGAGAGTTAAGGGAATGTTATAAATAGAAAAAAATAGGTTTTTTAACGGTCTTAAAATTCCGGTTCTACAGTCTTAAATTTCCGTAAGAACGTTTTTGATGTTGTTGAGTAGAAATCTACTGAGAATGGATTTTGAGAATATCATCTCCCAAAGAGGATCGCAAGGGTGTAAAACAAAAACAATACTTCAGTTTTACCTGTTCTTTTTAAACAAGAGTTATACAAATACTTTTTGGATCGAACGCATAATGCTTGGACTTAGACAAAAAAATAACTTTTAAAATATATATATTTATATATATATATATATATATATATATATATATATAAATATATAAATATATAAATATACAGTCAGTGGCGCACACAAGGGGGGTTCTGGGGGTCCGGACCCCCAAAGCCCTTGATTTTTTCCGATTGATTATAATTCTAAGTACATAGTACGTAAAATTTTATTAAGTATTTGTTGATAGTGATTAGATTTATTAATTAATGCTAATTATTTATTCAATAATTAGTTTTTTGCCTTGTTTTGTTCCCGAAAATTGACAAAATCAAAATGAGCATGATACAAGAATAGTGAACTTTAGACCCCCCCTTGAAAAATTCCTGTGTGTGCCACTGTATACAATATATATATATATGCGCTACTATATATATATATATACAGTAGCACACACAGGAATTTTTCAAGGGGGGGTCCGAGGTCGAAAGTTCACTATTCTTGTCTCATGCTCATTTTGATTTTGTCAATTTTCGGGAACAAAACACAGTAAAAAACTAATTATTCTCTCAATAAATAATTAACATTAATTAATAAATATAATCATTAACAACGAATACTTAATTAAATTTTTCGTACTGTATACTTAAAATTGCAATCAATCGGAAGAAAAATCAAGGGCTTTGGGAGGGGTCTGGACCCCCAGGACCCTCCCCTTGTGGGAGCCACTGTCTATATATATAGTCATACAACATAGTGAAATGCCCAGTGAAACAGGTGTGTAATGACAAATACTTTATGGTTATTCTCGAAAAAAATATTATCTTATTCTTGTGAGAATGTGTCAAGAAATATTTCATTAATTCATCTATTTTTAACAGGGAAATATAATAGACAAACGTGAAAACTAATTATTTAATAAAGATAAACCTAATTCCCCTTTCTTATTACAAAACGGATGAATCTAAATAAACCAGATGCATATATTGAGAGATATTAATGAGACACCTTATTGATTGCTTTGAACTCATCAATTTTTAAAAACAGAGCTGAATTATGAAAAGAGCGAAGTGAAAAAACATTAATTCTTAATGAAGCCACGTCTCAGAATATCATGATTCGGCGGGCTCATAAAAAAGTCGTAAAACAAGTATTCCGATCTAATGATATCGGTCGTATTCATCTATGCATCAAGTTCACACTCTTAACATGAGTTTTCACTCTCGATGCGTTGGTCTTTAACGACCTCCCAATCAAGTGTCCTATGAGAATAGTTTCAGGCAGTTTCGAGTCTTGTTATAGCAGTCCCCGAAGTCTTTAATTATTTATCGGAAAACGTCGTAGGATAGAAATTCTAATTGACTAAAAGATGAAAGCCTTATCCCGATAAAAGTTTGCAAGGCCCTGAAATACTTGAAAATCTAGGTTTGCTGGAAGTTTGAAGCTAAAAGGCAATTTTAAAAAGAAAGAAGAATTTTTATCTCTGCTGTGTTGCTTCCAATTTTTAATGAGAATCTTTGCTTCTGTGAACTCAATCTACAATTAGAGAGCATTAACGAAGATAAATTTATTCAATACAATGAGAAAATTTAGGGCTGAGCGAATAGATTTTTTTAATCATTATAATGATATGAATTACAAATCCATTGTTGAAACTTTAAAACGACATTGCTGCCAATAATTTAGAAATAAAGATTTTTAGTAGCTTTAGGGATTTGCTTTACAAACTGAAACGCTGATTATTGTAGAATAAATTTGTATTCAGAGATACTGATGTATTTGCAACATTTATTATTATTATTATTGAAAACAGTTATAAAATCCCCGTGCACCACAAAGTATCACACGGGGCTTACCGAAGTAAGTATTAAGCACACATTCAAGGGAAAAAATATAAAAAAATTGAGGTTAAGAAGAATTACAAATATTTACAACAAATTCACAGAAATTTTTAAAAGCATTTCTGATGGAAAGAAGTTGGTGATGATGATGATTGTTAATTCGGTGGCCAATTAATATTAAGTCTCTTGAAAGCCAGTATTATAATCTTTCTCTCTCTGACATACTTGTAACACAGAAGGATTACATGTTCTACATTTTCCTCGTCACCAATATTACAGTCACAGGAAGAGGGAGGAACTAAATTAAATTTGTTTAAGTAGCTTTTGAAATTACCATGACCAGTGAGAAATTGGGTTATTTTGTAATTAGTGTAAAAATGATGGCATGACAGTCTCTTATTAATGGTTGGAAAAAATTTCTTTGTTATACTCCCTTTATTAGAAATGAGATATTCTTGGTTCCAAGACTTCACCATTCTTTCTTTCGTGATCTTCTTGTAAAACGATTTAGGAATATTAATGTCAATGTCAATATTTTTTAGTTATAAAATCATTGCAAGTATGAAAGAGTTTTAAAACAATAATAGGCTGATTTAAAATTATTTTCTTCATAATTCAAGCTATTTTAAGGACCATTACAAATATCTACTATTTTAATTAGTTTTATTTATTTTTATAAAAAAAGTCACTAAATAATTGAGATAAATTTCACTAAGATGTTTCAGTAATATTGATAGTGATTTAAGTATATATGTCAAAAAAATTTTAATTAAATATTTTATATAATTTTATGTTATTAATTATATATTTAAATCATTGTGATATTTTTATATGTTTGGGTGTAATAACTCATTTCAAAATAACTTTTTTTCATGAATGATAAAATACATTTCTAACTTCATTAACTAGAGCAGGGGTGCCAAACCCAAATCGGTTGGTGGGCCATCTAAAAATTTACTAAACTGAGGTGGGCCGCACATATCAAAATAAAAAAAAATATAGTCAAAATATTTTACTGTCGTACAGCATTCAAAATATGATATGATCAACATTCAGTAATTGATATGATCAAAAAACACCAAGTTTACATTTTACTAGATCACAATCACAACAATGTTTTAAGTCGACCGATTGCACTTGTTGGTGGAAGAATATTTCTTAACCTACAAGGTTCTTATCTACAGTAGATTTATGCTGCCATCTGAGGTTACGTAGTATAACAACTATGTGCGTAATATCTTCACATTTTATACTTGTGTTATAGTATCTTTGCATAAAATTGATTTAGATTTTCAAAATTTTTATTTTAAATGAAAAAAAAACAATTAAGTAAAGAAGAACAGCTTTGTAATTATTACACTGTTTGTCAAAAAAAGCTTTTTTTTCTGCCCGACAGCCAAATATTTAGTTTCTTTTTGTATGATATTAATTATTGCACCGTGATTAAATATATATCATAAAATTAAAAAAGTTGCATAATTTCAGAAGGTGTAAATATTAAATATTTTTATTCTGCTGCCGTAATTATCTTACATTTCTACTAGCTGGTCTGACAGTCCTGAGACAAATCATTAAATCCATCATCGGATTCTTTCATTGTCAAATAAAATAAAAAAAAAGACTACTAATCTGAACTTAAAAATATAGACATAAATTATATCTATGACAAATAGAAATAAATACACTACTCACTCTCAACGAAGTTCTCGCTGAAAGGGGAATAACATACCCAAGTTCATATGCTTTCCTTCATCCATCAACACATGCTATTACAATTGCTTGGAAGTCAAAAGAAGGAAACAAATTATTTCGGTAAAAACTGCACTGGGAGAGATGGGGGGTAAAACACGATATTTTAGATTCAATCGTCTGTAGTCTAAATGTCGAAAATAATATAGACAGAAACTTCGATTAGGCCGCAAAAATTCTCCAAATGGGCCGCGAGTTGGGCATGCCTGAACTAGACTAATTGCATTAAGCGGGTGAATTTAATTAATAAAGATTACATATTTCACTCTGATTATTGAATGCATTTTAATCAATTTTACTCTGAATTTTTCGAATGTGAAGTTTCTTTTAATTGAAAATATCTCAATAACCATGCCGTAGAATTATTTTCTACACACAGGAAAACATATTCTGTTTCTGAAAAAAAACCTTAATTTCAATAAAAAAAAATTGAAAAATAAATATTGTGATTTTTCTAGGAATATTTGAATCATTTCTTTTTAAAAGCAGCATTAATATAAGAAACCAAATTAAACAGAACTTATAAATGCATTTTTTATTTCAGAAGAAAAAAATATGAGTTTGGCGTAGTAAACAATTTCGTGATAGACGTGCAACTAGGATTTTTTCATTTCATCGATGTTTTTCAAATATAACAAGCGATTTTCTATGAATCATTGAAAAACTTTTCATGTTGTGGTTTGTTTGATATACATTCTTATGGTGATTTCATTCTCAAATTTTATTTTGCAGCTATATGTTAAGGTATTTGGCTTTGCCTTTAAAACGTAAAGAATAAAAACAAAATATAAGAAAAAACAATATTTTTTTAGATATATTCAATTACTTTTTTAGATATATTCAATTCTTTGTCTTATTAGTTTCAAGTTTTGAAGATCATTTAATAATCGCAGTATAGAATATTTCGGTACATAAACATATTTTTCATAAGTTTTGCATTAGTGATCTAAATAATTTATTTGGGCTTCATACTTGAAAATTTATAAAACAAATGTATTAATAAAAATATAAACTTTTGAACAATATCCATGTAAAATTGCTACTTCTAAAGGAAATTACACCGTTTCAATTAATATAAAAAATACAGCACCGATGAATTAGGTTAATTAAAATGATTTGTTCTTATTTATGTAAATTTATATATTTTACTTTTTTCTTTTTTGACAAACCACTAGTTTCCGCCCAGAATGGATTAAAAATATTTATAATTTTAAAATTTATGTACATTATTTATTAATTAATGTTACAAACTAAATTTGAAAAAATCACGAAATGTGTGAATAATTTTAAATTTAAAAATTACAATTCAAAAGCTTTTTTTTACTCAAAGAGAAAGAAATCACCACATTATTTTTAATTTTCAGATAACGTATAACAATTTCCGTTTATGCGTGTATGTAACATAACTTTTAACCACTAATTAGAATCAGCATTTTAATAATTTAAGCGTAAATATGAGAATCTAAAAAACCAGGTTAGGCGAAAGATTACTCAAAAATTTTAAGTGGCATACTGGCGCCCAAGCTGAATATGCATCACAGTTTTAAGTTTACATCAGTTCTATAAAAATGCGCTTGAATATGAATCTATGATTCCTTTTTTTCAATTCATCATAGCCTTTATTTTCAAGAGATAGTGCGAAAAGTTAAGATGAACCACTTCAAATGCCTGCCCCTCCTCACATCCAAACTACTGCATATCGAGTGGGTGAACAGAAACAATGGAATGCAATCCCTTTCTCAAAAAGCATAAAAAATTAATTAACCATGCTTAGAACAATGTGAGGAATAATTAAATGCCTCCAGTGTAAGAAAAAGAAAAATTCATAGGTCACTTATGTTACCATTTTTTTCTCCACTTTTCCTGCTGCAGACAAAAGAGTTAAATAAATAAAATCTAATTAGTTACAAAGACTAAGAGAATAAGGCAGAATGTCCTTAATTAAAAAGTTGGACAAGATCCAAACGTCTGAAAATACCGATAACCACGTAAATTTGAAGGACTTACCCAGCTTTCCGGACTCCAAAATACGAACTTTTTTCCCACAAATTTTCCTGTCCATTTAATTTTTGTTTCTGTTTTGAACTGACGAAATGTGGATTGGCTGTCTAAAATCAAAACAATAGAATTCCACCACTCTGAGGTATTTTTAATTTCATCTTCTCATTAACGCTATTCCACTATTTGCTCCTGTTTCTGTTCGCTATTCGTTACTGTGAATTTAATGGAAAAAAAATTCGCAATTAAAAGTGCATTTAAAAAAGAAAGTTTATCATATTCTGAAGAAAGAAAACTGAAAAGAAATCAATTTTTATACGAGTGGAATTTAGTCAGGAAAGAAAGCTAAATTGTTTATATTCTCTCTGAAATGATTGCTTAACGTTTGAGTAAGTACATGCGTTATACAGCAAGCATACGTGACATACTTACATTAAAGAAATAGCTCACTTTTTCAATAGAAGGCTTAAAAACTTAAACAATCATCTTTAGTATTTTTCTGCTTAAAGCATTTGGCTATTTTTATGTGGATTGCTTTCTATTAAATAAGGAATTTATAAGCAAAAATTTGTTTTAATTTTGGTTAATGGTAGCAATGTATTGCTTGCATTTAAAAAACAAGGGTGGAAGGAGAGGAATAATCTGTTCTTATAGCTTAAAGAATGTTGGTCAATTATCTTAAGACATTCCTACTGAAACATAGCATCTTCCATCACTTAAGATTTCCTACATTAGTGACGTAAAAATAATATTTTCATTTCTTACTTCTTTTCTATTATAGATTAGATGAAAATAAGTAAGCATCAAATAACTGTGTGTGTAGTTACTATGAATATTAAAACAAATTATATATATATTTATATAAATTGTTTTCGGATTTAATTTTTATTTTCGGATTTTAGATATTTTTTAATTTGAGTTTTTTTTCAAGTTTAATGGTTTAATTGTAACTTTTTTAATTTTTAATTTTAACGTTTTGAGAATTGGATAATTTCCGATTTAACTTACCAAGTTGCAATAGGGGAAAGGTTGGCGCCACCAGACTAGTTTAACCCCACTTATCGGTCCTAAGTCCGAGGTTGCACTTGGATATTTTTTATAAATTTTTATTTTATAGTTTTTTTAATTTTGTTTGAAAAAGATGGAATTTTATCTTCTATATTCGCCATTGATATTTTGAAATAGGATTCAGTATTATAAGATTCGTATAATTTCAATTTTTTAATTGATTATCATGATTGATTGTTGATGATTGATTTTATATATTTATATATATATAAGAGGTTGTTTGACAAGAGCGCTAGCTTCCAAACTGAATGAGGGGCAGTTCGAAAAACTTCTATACAGTCTACTTTTTTACATACCTGAGTTGGATATTAGCCGTTCTTTCCTTCACTACGACGCTGTCCCATAGTGATTGACATCCACAGACTGCCCAATCTTTAGTGTTCATATAAATAAATTCTTTCCTGTTTGAAGCACTCTATCTATACGTAGATTTTGCTTCGCGATAAACAGCTATCACCATAATGTGCTTACATGTGACAAATACTTTCCGAAGCTTTAACACTTTCTGCAAACAAAAAGTGAATCACTGTCCTCCTTTTCTTCTTGGTACAGATGAAGAATAGGGCTGCGATGTTGAACTGTCTGCTACATCCTAATGACTACGAGGAAAGACGAGTGACATGATGTGTAGAAGTATTGACGACTACTCCTCATTTAGCGCTGGACCATACCTCGGAAACAGAAAATGTAAAATTCCCTTTACTTATGACTTTCCCTTATGTATATATATATATATATATATATATATATATATATACTTATGTCCATAAATTAAGGATAATGAAGTTCAGGCAAAGAAAGAGACAGAAGCAAAACAAATTTGACTTATTTGTAAAGTCTATTTATTAAACAAAACGTAAAAGAGGAAAAAAAAGATGCTTTATGCTTGACATAATTCATAAAGATATTATATATATATATATATATATATATATATATATATATATACTGATGTCCATAAATTAAGGATAATGAAGTTCAGGCAAAGAAAGAGACAGAAGCAAAACAAATTTGACTTATTTGTAAAGTCTATTTATTAAACAAAACGTAAAGAGCAAAAAAAGATGCTTTATGCTTGACATAATTCATAAGAATTGCGATTTTTACTCCCTGGAGCAAATTTTAAAAAAGAACCTTTTTACAAAAAACAGTATAACATGGTTAGTATGATGGTTAATACAGAGTATGTCTCCCGGACGATGCAATACAGACCTTACAATGCCTAGGCATGCTGAGTATCAAATTATCAATCTGATCTTTGGAAATATTATACCACTCATCAAGCAATGACATCGGAAGCTCCGGTAGACAGGTGGGAGGGGGTTGACGGGCTGCAATTCGTCAGCGAAGCATATCCCACACATTCTCTATTGGATTCGAGTCCTGTGAGTAGGCTGGCCCATTCATACGGGTGATATCCTCCGATTGAAGGCACTCGTCTACAATGTTTGCACGGTGAGGACGGGCGTTGTGATCCATAAAAGGAAATTCAGCACCCATGGTGCTCCGAAACAAACGTAGATGTTGTTCCAGAATTGCAACCCGATATATGTGGCCTGTCATTGTTACACTCTGAACATGCAGGTCAGTTCTGGAACCAAGAATAATTCTTCCCCAAACGAGCCATCCTGCACCACCGTAAACGGTGTCGTTCATTGGTGGTAACGGGTACCTGGTGCTCTCCATATTAAAGTCCGGCGAGAATCAGACTACAAACTAAACCTGGACTCATCAAAAAACATCACACAAGACCACTCTTGTGGTGTCCACATTGCATGCTCTCTACTCCAGGTTAATCGCAGGCGACAGTGGGTTGCGGTAAGTGGAATACATCTGACATGTCTACGAGCATATAGACCAATGTGCCCTAAGCCTCTGTACACGGTCTGCAATGAAACTGTGGTAACGGTAGCTGAAAAGAGCGGACGAGACAGGTCTGATGCTATGCTCCGTCTGTTTCTTTTGACAGTAAATGCCAAATACCGGACCTCATTCGGCGTTGTAACTCGGGGGCGACCAGTGCTGTAACATCTACTCACATTACCATCATCTTTGAATAATTGCCAAAGCATGGACATGACACTCTGGGCGATTCCAAGTTCATCGGATACTTCCTGCGTACGTCCACATTCCAGTCGTCCAATAATTCTACCACGTCCAAAATCGTCCAAATGCTTCCTTTGTGCCATAACTACGCGTTTATTGCACTGAAAGGCTTTTAAAGCGCTTGTGAACAATTTTACTTCTTTATCATCATTCCTTCTATACCCCTCTTTTTCACTCTCCTCATTGTGACGTATTATCCGCGCCATCTTGTGGTTTCCTGTAATTTGCATATTCTTCTTCAAGATGTGTGTGATAATTCTACAGGTGAAATTTTTATTTTAGAGTTCAATTTCTGTGTGATTCTGAATAATCCTTAATTTATGGACATGAGTGTATATATATATATATATACACACATTTGTGTATTCGATAGTATTCAGAAATGTATGGCACAAAACAGTGACACACACAGGAATTTTTCAAGGAGGGGGGGGCGGGGTCGAAAATTCACTATTCTTGTATCATGCTCCTTTTGATTTTGTTGACTTTCGGGAACAAAACACATTAAAAAACTAATTTTTGAACAACTAATTAGCATTAATTAATAAAATTAATCATTAATAGCAAGCAATTAATTAAATTTTACGTCCTATATACTTAGAATTGTGATCAATCGGGAAAAAAATCAAGGGTTTTGGGGAAGTCCAGACCCTCAGGACCCCCCCTTGTGTATGCCATTGGCACAAAGTTATCCTGGTGTATCAAAAGATGATGATTAACATTTTTGATTCGTTTTGAAGTCTAATAAAACAAAGAACTCACAAGTTTATTAAATATAATTTGTTTTAAAATATCTAAACGTATATACCAAGTAGAATGATTATGTTTGTATCACCTGACACATTAAAAAAATCACTGGGTCAAAGATGAAATAAACAACTCAAATATATCTACTATAACCAAAGTTTTTTATCAAGCATGTTCACAATTCTTTAAAAATAAACTGAATCCCGAAAATGTGGGTATTTCTTTAAAAAAGATATGAAGAGGTTATTTTGAAAAGACTAAGAAATTTTTTTGAGCTTTGTTAGCTTGGAAAGTATTCTCATTTTAGTATATACAAAGAATAAAGTAAACATCTTACAAGTTTTAATGGATTTCCTCTCTTCCAATATAATTGCTTAAAATAAGATACTACGAGATGGATTTTTTCCTAATACATGATTTTTTCAAGGATTATTATATTTTTCTCGTTTTCCTCATGCGATGTTTTCTTTTCAACGAGTAGTGAAAAACAAATTATGTATATTGTGCAATTCAATACTTACAATAAATCCTTAAGAAAAAATCAGACAAATCAACACAATCAGAGAAAATAACTCATTTTCTGCTCAGTTGAAATTGGGATTTCTTTGTCAGATTGCATTACTGCTTGCAAATTACGTTCGAAAACATATCGTTTATATTCTAGTTCTCTGTTAACTATTAATAAGAATTTCTCAACTGTAACATTTTTGTCAACATTTGGCGCATTTTGAGTAACAGATTTTTCTAGAAGTATTAGCTACACACCCACACAATGCTATTTGCATATTTTGAACTGATCTTCAAAAAATCCGAACTTTGTCTGCTAAGCAGTTCGGAAAACTTAAAAAAACAAAATTTATCAATATAAATGTTTCCTCTCTCTTAGAATTTTTTTAAAAAAAATTCATTTATATCTTTTAAAATTACATCGATTAAAAAAAGTAGATAAATAAGCTGAATTATAATGTCTCGTCTATTTTAGAAAATTAATAAGAAGCGTAAATAGTCATCAGCTGTTTTTAGATCCAATAAATATTTTTTCAGATTACATTTCTTTTTCTATCAAATTTCCGAATTTTCTCTATAATTGTTTTATGGTTTGTTTAATTATCAATGTTGCAAGAATATATATATACATTTATATCGATTTGCATATGCGATATTACTCGCCTGTTTGTATATAACGCCTATTTGTATCAAAATTATATTTAAAATATTATTATTTTATAGTTTTATAAACACAAATCATAAAATATTTTTCGGAGTACTCACACAATCTCAGTCTTCACAATTAATTCATAATTTCTCGTAGAAGACACAATGTCCAGCTCACTATATCAATCATAAGTTTAAGGTTGTTGTTTTTTATTCAAGCGAAATACGATTCAAAAATCTTTATCATACTAGAACAGCACTTCTCAAACTCTGGACCTGACCCTCTAGGAGTGCGTGTTAGCCTTGGTACGGGGGTGCGAGCATATTGAAAAAGTCAAAAACGAAATATTATTTTAAAAAATTATTAATTAATTTAAAGTTAAGCAAAATTCATTCTCACGCAATGAAAAATAAAAAGAAGCATTTACACTAATATAACAAATACACTTTTAAATGTATGAGTGCTGCACAATGTAATTTTTAATTAATTTAACAATACTAAGTTAAGAATAAGTTTAATAATTACCAGTGATCACACACAGCCTTATCATACATAAAATTATATGCAAAAATTAACATTTATCTTGACAATGTGTACTGTTTATAAATAATCCCATAACTGCGGATTAAAAGTTGCGCAATTCACTCCAAAATGTCACCGTTTTGCACGTATGCACGCGTATGTGGTGTATTTGGGAGAGGGAGGAGAGAAAGGGAATACAAATAAGAAACCCCCTGAAATAAGTAACTCCTTCGCAAACGCAGTTAAGGTTATTTTAATACATTCCAAAGCTTTCGGAATAATTTTATGAATAGCAATGAAAAAGACACACACACACACACACATATACACACACACACACACACATATATATATATATATATATATATATATATATATATATATATATATATATATATCCGTCCAGGGCAGTTTACGCACTGGCTGAGTGAGACATTTATATACGCTTGTGACGGAGAGGTTACAGTCGTATTGCAGCTTTAGCGTCAAAGCAACGTATTATTGAATTCAATACATTGTTTTTGTATTGATAGGGCCACGATGGAAATTGTGATTGAATAATGGGTTACAAGTTTTGAAAGTTTGAGAAGCACTTTACTAGAATTAATAGGCGTCGAAATGGGCTTTCTGTACATTTATTATTATTTTTTTTAATTCTAAGCGTTTAATTCCAGTAAAAAGCCCAGACGCATTTTTCAAATATTCTCAATGTTATATACATCTAAAAACGGTATACTTAGTGAAAAGATTTCAAAATAAATTTTAGGAAGCCATGTAACTACAACTTTTGAACCTTTTTTAATTTTTTTATTCTTTCCTACTAATACAAAAACGTGATAAGGTCTGGTCAAGACTTTAAGAACTGTCTAAGGTTAATAGATAAATTTTAGTGTATTTGCTTAGTATATTTTTGATAAAAGCATGTAATGAAAGTAATTAAACAAGGAAACTGTCAACACATTCATTATAATACAATAACGTTCGTTATTTTTAACTCCAAAATTATAACATTAACATAAACAGTATATTACATAATAGCAATTTAAAAAGCATTTGCTGCATATTATTGACAAAAAACACTATAATTTAAAAATAAAATAAATACAAATATGCAATTACTTTAAACGTTACAGCAAATTTCGGAGGGGACTTCAGAAGCAAGAAAAACGAATCTTAATGTTAGTACGTTTGAAAAGTTTGATATCATGGGTTATGTGAGCATATATTTTACAATATCATTCTTAATTATCAAAATTTATTGCGTGATACAAAAAACTATATCTGCTAAAATATAAATACCGTACCAGTATAAATAAAGTGCTATAAATATATAACACGGTACAAGCCTTAATACCACTTTCTTTCTAATCTATCTCAAAAAGATTATTCTTGGGCAGTATGATATATATCTGATCCAAGGCTAAACAACGGCTAATTGTGAGTCAATACTATAAATCTCGAATTTCATAATAGAGAAACATAAAACATTTTTCGACGATTCAAAGGCTACTTTTAAATATGGTTAATGTGGAGATAGAGACAAAGGAACAAATGACAAGAATTTTAAAGAAAACGAACCACATTGTACTTGGGTCTTACTACTGAAGTGTTATTTGTAGAACCAAGACACTACAAAATAAGTATCAAAATAAGAATCAAGAAACTACAAACGCAATAAATACATACGTCAGCAAAATCGAATTTTCGCGACAGTATGTACTGTTAAATCTTGATAGTATACATGGGATATAGTATTAAATGTCATCCCATTAAACTCAATGTCTCAAAGGCTTAATTAAGTTTAAACTGCACAATTCGAAGTATCTTCTCTCAACAATATATTATTCATATATGTTGATCTACTCTTGCGTATTCATTAGAGACGGGTCTAAAATATCTTTATCTGTGATCATCAATTTAAAAAGTAACTGTTATTAATCTTGAGAATTGAGTCGAAGTTTATTTTATCTATTTAAGGACATATATCTAAAGGTTTTCTTCCCATGAAGTTAAATTAATTTGACACAATGTGTGGTCCTTACAAATAATCTATAATCATTGAAATATAATACAGTCGAACCTCTCCATGTTACGAACATCTATATTGTGAATGTTTCTACATAGCAAATTTTTTTCTGGAAACAAGAACATTTTACGATTTTTTCGTTAAATGACCTCCCTATAGCTGAATTGCATGTACTATGTAACGAACCTTTTCTCTTGTGATTCAGTTTTTTTTCTCTCTATTTTTGAAGTATTACTGGACATTTTTCAAGTTATTTTATCTCTTTTAACACATTTTATTGTGGTCATAAATCTTGAACCTGGTTTTTCTTAGGTGCCTAACCTGCCGAGAGCAGTAGAATTCTGAGCGTTTCATCAACCTTTAACTCACAGTGTCCAGTTCACTAAAAACATTCTCGACAAATAAATAACGTTATAAAATAATGTATGTTTAAAATTACTTGTAGGCTTTAAATTAGAAAATCTCCTTAAAATTCATTACTTTTAATACAAAGCTATTTTCTTAATGATGAAAATACAAAGTATTCCTCAACATTATTTTTTCTTGTTTTCTCTGCAGTTTTTCTTTTTAGTGGGTAAAATATATATAGAATAAATAGATATTATTTTTAAAAAAAAGTTGTGAATAACTACTTTTTTCAATATATAGTGTTTATGAATTTAAAATTTGTTTTATGGGGTTTATAAAGTATATTGAAAGGTGAACATTTATATAACGAATTTTCCATACAACGAACTTTTTTCGGGATTTAGCGACTTCATAAAACAGAGGTCCGACTGTATTTCCTTTTCGAAATCTAATTTTTCAAACCCGTTCATTTTTTCATGTACGTGTTTTAATTTATCTAAAATTTTAGAATATATTTTAAAAAAGAAAATTTAAACTATCTGCATGAATTGGTCTTTTCAGTTAATTTAAATAATTGTCACAAGAATATAGTGATTATCCTCTCCAAACTCATTTACAGCTTTTACAAAATGCCTAGATTACTTGACGTCAGTTGAGCCAGCTTTCAAACAATATATACTAAACAATTATTCATCTTACGCATATAATGTCGTCTTTTCTATCTCACTCTGCACGCTTTAGGTAACAACACAGTTTCTACTCTAAGGACTAATTCATAAATCAAAATCTGACATCGCATTAGTGTCGCCTCTAGAAACAAGGGATTTAGAACAGTTTCTACTATCTACATGCATCATGGAAAATTCAGATGCTCATCAAATGTGCCTGCTTACAATTCACAACATGGGCCAACATTATTCAGAATGTCTGTATAGAACCCAACAAAAGCTGGAAAATGTTTTATTGATGAGTATGAATTTCAAAAACTTTTAAGGTACCCGACTACGTTTGGAACCGAGATTTTAAAAAAGCGTATAAAAGGATAAT
Source organism: Trichonephila clavipes (assembly GCA_019973935.1). Lineage (NCBI taxonomy): Eukaryota > Metazoa > Arthropoda > Arachnida > Araneae > Nephilidae > Trichonephila > Trichonephila clavipes. The sequence continues at coordinate 172,956 of BMAU01014979.1, forward strand.
TTTCATGATATTTAGTGTCACTCAGATTACATTAAACACGAATAAAACTGCGTTAAGGACATTTTGACAAAAAAAAAATTATTTACATATAATATTTTGGCAAAAAATTAACTTAGAATAATCGTTTTTCTAAATGTTCTCCTTTTGTGAAAAATGGTTCTATTATAATAATATTTTGCCTGTATATAGCTCAGACTTCTCTACAGAGGCTCAACTAGAATTTTTGAAAAATTCATCTTATTTTCAGAGTTACCACCTATGGAAATAATTATTCACGTTTTTTTCTTAAAATTTCTACCCTCTGTTGTCGTAAAATATGAATAAACCCACTTCCAAGTTAAATATTTTAAAAATTCTAGTTGAGCCTCTGTAGAGAGGTCTGAGCTATATACAGGCAAATTATTATTATAATAGTACCATTTTTCACAAAAGGAGAACATTTGGAAAAAAGATTATTCTAATTTTTTGCCAACATATTATATTTAAATATTTTTTTGTCAAAATGTCCTTAAAACAATTTTATACATGTATTCTAATCTAAGTGACACTAAATATCATGAAAATTATCCATTTATGAGCTTTATCAAATCACGGTTCCGAACGTAGTCGGATACCTTAAGAGAGACTGTGTTTTATAATGCTAAATACCTCGCTATATTATTTATCAGTTTCTTAATCACCATTCGGCATCCGAACACGTTGAAATGACCTATATTGATCGAAATGCAATTTTTTTTTCAGTTGAACAGAATCCATTACAAAAATATGCCGGCTGAGTAGCCTGTTTGGTTTTTCACTGGCTTTTTCACCTAAGGTTGCGGGTTCAACCCCAGTCCAAGTTGGTGGATTTTCATGATGGAGAAAATCGATAGCGGCCATGCCGTATGATTATACTGCATGTAGATCCCTAGAGTGTCAGTTTGGCTTAGGTACTTTCTTCAAAATTAAATCCTAGTACACGTTCGCATCGTCAGAACTCAGATGCCTCCCTCTGGAAAGGAAAATGGGCGTCAAAATTACTTGCGGCAGTTAGTGTCACCTATATATCGCCGTACAAAAAGAGATACCAGCTCCTGGGGAATGTACCAGGTCTACAATGGTAAAACACCAGTCCACAGTCCATTAGAAATAAAAAAAAAATTCAAAAATATATATTATTTTGTTTCAAACTTACGTAGAGGTCAATTTACAATTAATTGCATAAAATTAGAAAATCCGAAAATGGGTCTTTAATCCATCAAAAGTGGGCATTCAAATTGTTCAAAATCTATCAAAACAAGCTTGATCATTTAAAATATTATAAATGCATTTCCACGAAACTTTTTGAACCTGATATTTCTATAGTTTTCTAGGGAATGTTCTAGAATCATCCTTAATGTATGAATATTTTTGGACTTAGTGATTGTTATTAGAATAGTAGCTTCAAATATGTTCCATTTCGTATAATATATTTTCATTATGGTCTAAAATTTTTATATTTTAATGAAACATTAAAATTTTAGTGTATTTCCAAGATAAACGTTTATAGTTTGTCTTAGGAATACTTTCATAAGCTCATACATTTTGGGAATACCTTCATTGATATAAGCTCATAAATTTTCCTCAAACTGTTTTGAGGAATTTTTAAAATATTGCAAAAATTTGCATAATTTATTTTAAATATTGCTAGTTAAGTATAAATGTTTATTGGTATTGATCTCTAAGAAAGTATTTATTATGTTTTACAATGATATTTTTAAAAAAAATGTGCTATGAATGTGTTAGAGTAAAAATGCTTTATAATCGTAGAAAAATTATATTTATTAAAAAAATGTTTTGACAGACTTAAACATTTTCCAAAGTAATAATCTTCAGAAAAATTCTTCGAGCATGATTTTAACTTTCATTATTGCGAAGATAATCGAAAAGAAAATGCCTACATTCTTTTTGATGACATTGTACCTTAGGTTGAGAAATTTTTTTTACGTAGACATATCTACTTAGCTATGCCTCTGGTAGTTATTGTTAAAAAACATATTTTTAAAAATTATGTACTCTGTCTAAACTTATCTTTATTTTTGCCATCGTATAATGACTTAATTTATATGCATATTTTTTCATAATAGAATATATTAGTGAAGCAGGAAATTATTAGGGCTGATGATAAAATTTAATCAAATTTAGTCAAGTATAAACAACACTGACAATCTTTCGTAGAATGAAAGAAGAAAAAAAATAAAAGTTTTATCTTTAGGAGTAAAAAAACATATATTATGGTTTACTATCTTTTAAATTTATAATTTAAGTACTAAAATAATTTCAACTTATTTTTATCATAATATTTTGATGTTATGATAAAAATTTCAAAAATTTATAATTTATTGCTTTACACAAAATTTATGAGACATTTCACTAAATTAGAAAGATCAAATTTACAGGAAATAGAAGAGTGATTTTTAACATTTACAAAACACAATATTTTTAATTTACGAGAATAACAAATTTTCGTAAATCCTAAATATGTTTTTTGCTATAGGAAAAGTTATATGACTCTTTTTAAGATGGAAAAGAGAATCTTCAAGTACTCTTAAAAATTATATACAAAGAGATAATTCTATACCATTTCAAAGAACAGAAAATTTAATTGCGTGAAAAAATTTAATATTTAAGGCAAAGTAGTTGAATTTTACACAAGCTATTTAAAGATTTTAATACCACATTCTACATTTTTAATAGCTATTTATTTTTTCCACAGTATTATTTCGATTAAAAAAACAAACAAAATTTTGATGAAAATATCTCCATTTATTTAATGTTGCCATATGGGAAATATATAATTACAAAAAAAGAGCAGTAGAGAGAATGTGTGGGAACAAATAACTCTAATATAATAATGGGTCTTTTTACAAGACAATACCCCGTCTTTCCAATACGTGGTAGAAAGAAAAAGAAACATTTTGGGAAAATATGTGTTTATTACCAGGGTCATTTTCTCTTATTGTTATGTGCTTTGGAAATATTAAAGACATTAAGGGGACACGGTACGATTCAATTGACGAAAATCGGTCAAAAAATCAAAAAAAATTTTTTTGCCTAAATTATTCATATACGTTTCTCTATTATCTCACAAAATTTCAGAGCTCTAAATAAAAAAATGTTATGATAACTAATTTGCTCGTCAGAATTTACATTCTGAAAACGAAGACGCACTATTCATTTTCTAGCAAATTAATTAATTCTAATTTCACAGTTAAGCAGTTTTGAAATTTGAAGAGATTGTAATCCATTCTTAATGTTTGTTTACATTCGTTGAGCTATACTGCATTCTTTATTCTGCTAATTTTTATTTCACATTTTTGAAATATTTAGTTTTTATTTTCAAGACTAATCATTTATCGTTCAGTTTTTTTATATGTATAAACGTATTCTAATACAGCATTTTTAATAGTGAAACATGCCTCGTACGAAGAGGAAAAACAAATCAAGTAATTGAGTATTCAAAAGCGATGGTGTACTGAAACAAAAACTGAAAACAAAAAGAGCACAATTCAAATGTTGCTCAACTCTCAAGTGGTGATAGCATTTTTAAAAATGAAAGAGTTTCTATGCAAGAAAAAGTGTACTAGAACAAGAAAATGTTGCTGATACCTATGATGGACCAAGTTACATAATTGTTGACAAAAATGCCTTGTGTGATATTTTTCAAGTATACTTTTTTGTGGTAGCTGCAACCAGTCAACTTTAAAACTTGAATTTGGACATAAAAGATTTTCTCATCAATTGAAACTGGTGTGCAAAACATGTTCTGAGCAAAAAATGGAATGTTTTACATCCAAGACTTGACTTCTACACCTTTCGATGTGAATGTTCGTGCTGTTCAAGCATTTCTTGCAATCAGTGGGGGCCATGCATCGGTTGAAAAATTTTGCATGTTTCTCAATATGCCTTTGATGTCAAGTAAAACTTTTAATGAAATTAAATGTTACATCAACTCAGCATACTCTCTTGCTTCCCAAACTGTGTTGAACTATGTACATAACAGCGTTCAAAATGCGTACAGAAAACTGGATCAAAATGGGTCAAATACTATTACTGATATTGCTGTTTCATTTGATGGGACATAGTTGACCAGGACACACATCCCAAATCGGTATTGGGTGTGTAGTTGAGGATATGTTATTGACTATGAAATTATGAGCAAGTACTGTCCAACATGTATAAGTGCAAACCGAAACTACAGCTGAAAACCAAAAATTCCTGCCAGATTAACCACGTTGGGACATCAGGTCAATGGAAATGAAGGCTGCAGCTAAAATTTGGTCTCGATCAGAAGCATGTGGTTTCCGTTACACAACATTGTTATCTGATGGTGATGCTAAAACTCATAAATTTTTAAATAGCCTAAAAATATATGGACCAGACGTTGAGATTTTAAAAAGGAGTGTATTAATCACGTAAAAGGAGGCACCAGCTGCAATTTAGCTAAAGGTATCACTTTAGGAGGAAAATCTTATGGCAGTCTAAAAGAAACAACGATAAAAAAACTAACGCAGTACTATCAAAAAGCTATTCTGGAAAATAAAGGAGATATTCAGGGCATGAAAAAAATCCATATATGCCACGCTTTATCAAGTATCTCGACAGATAAAAATCACATGAAATGCCCTCCTGGCAAAGATTCGTGGTGTTTTTTCTAAAGGTGAAAAACCTGCACCACATAAGTTTAATATTGGAACACCAATAAATCCAGATTATTTGACAAAAATTGTTCCAATATATGGTTCTGATAGTCTTTGAAAGGATGTGCCAGATGTCTGACTCAGAACAGCAACGAGTTTGCAAGCGTGATTTGGAGTAAGTGCTCAAAACTTCAGCAAAAAAACGTATTGTTTCTGAGGCGGTATTTAACTTTGGTACTTTGAGCCTTAAAAGAAATACAAAGGCAGCTAATTTGGATCTTGGTGAAGAAGCAGTAAAAATTGCTGCCACACGTGATTACAGACGTAAAAAGAAAGAAATCGTCAAAGTAATCTTGCTTTTCGCATAGCACGTCGAAAAGTAAAAAAGCCAATATGCGAAAAGAAAAATATTCAAAGAAAAAGAAGGGATTACATATAGTCTGGGTTTTTAAACATAAATGTAAAAAAAAATATGAAGATGTTAATATTTTGAAATCATCGTGAAATGGGTTCGTATGTTATTTATCAGGTACTGAAAATTTTAAATTTTAAACATATAAAATTATAATTGTCATATAATAACTTTATAAAACTTTTATCATGTGCATTGTACATACAGTAATTTTTAGTAATTTTATTGCACTTATATATATCTTTTTACAGTAAATAAAAACTTTAAATTGATTTATCTCGGAACAAAAAATCGTTTCTTTTCTTTCATTTAAAATGCTAAGGCTTTTTCTATTGCATGAAATGTTTTGAATTTTTTTATGATTGCTATTAATATATATAACAAAAGTTGGTATGTATTTTTGAATCAAAGCAATACTTATTTTTTAAAAATGGTTGAACTTAGAATTTATACGTTTTTTGGGATTTTTCATAATAATTCATAAAAAAAATTTTAGAATTTTTATCCCCAAATTACCAACTTTTGTTGTACATGGTTTGATAAATATGTAAATCAAATTTCCTGTGTGTACATCAAATTATACGAAGAGTAGCGTTTTAAAATTAGCTCATAAATTTTTAATTTTTTAAAAAAATTAAATGCTTTTTGTGATAGTAAATATCTACGTATTGCATATACATAGGTTACAAGGAAAAAACTGTAAAAACCATAAAATCAAAGATTTTTTTTAAATCGTACCGCGTCCCCTTAAAGAAAAATAAGTTCTAACGATTTCCCATCCTACAAAAAATGTTTCCTTTAGTAGAAAACGAAGAGAAATTTGCTAAATTAACCTTTTTTTATGTTTGTGTGCATGAGTATATAATTATTTATTTCATTTTATTTTACTAAATTTTATTCAGACCTTTAAAAACTTAACCATATATAACATGTATAAACATAAAAAATTTTCATAAAAATTCGTGTTTTCCAAGCTTTAAATATATATTCTTTCAAGGCTTTAAGTCACCACTTACGGTCGTTGAATCATGAGTCAATGATTAAGAGTTGCATTGGCGTCTTATTATAAAGCAACACGAGACCTATGCATTCGGACCTCGAACTTTTAAGCCTAGGTCAAGTGTTGAGGAGGACTCCTAAGCTGACACCCTCTCTCCAAACCATCACGTCTCGTCAATGGGAGGACTTACAGCCAATCGTGTGCTCAAATCTTGGTGTCATTAAAGACCCTGCATTTAGAGGTTCTTTAATGACATCACATGATTTTAGTGGTTAGTGCACGTTAAAAATGGTGTATTACAAAGTCCTCACATTTCTGTGGTGTTTAAGTTCGAAAAATGGTTATAACTATGAAAGAGAGAGACAGTAATATAATCAAAATTAGAGAAAAAAACGTATTGTTCTATTTCGATTATAAACTTTTTTTTATCCATATGCTTTATTCATTCTGTATAATATGTATATGCATACAGAAATTTTATCAAGTAATCAAATCAAAAGTATTTTCTTAATAAGTTGCTTTATAGCATGATAAGTCAGATTATTTATTATAAACGTTATTATACAGAGCACTTTCATTATATATTTCTTTAGAAGATATATTATTTGATTAAGATATATAAAATAGAGAAAGTTTTTCATTTATAATATATACATTTCGTACATTCGTTATACATTTCTTTGGAAAATATTGTTGGATTATGTTATAAGAAAATGTAGAGAGAATCGCTTAATTTATATATTTTTAAATGTATAAGATCAATAAAAGGTTGTTTTTTTTATATATATTTTTAACGTGGGACAAAACTTTAGTAGAAAAAGAAATAATTTCTACTAGTAGATAATGCCCACTATTAAAAAGCTGAAAATAATAAGCATGTGTATCATTTTCCAAAATGTAATTTAATTTTCTTTCAGTACACCCACACGTCAGGATCAAATTCTTCCTCAATGATAGCTTTTGAAGAATTATACTCTTTTTCTAGCTAACTTTATACTTATTCTTTAATTAACTATATAGAAAATGTAGGTGCAAGTAAAAGAACTAATAATTTTATATAGAAATGGCAAATTAATTCATTTTCGATTGTAAATGAAAAAATAAAAAGCTAAGTTTTTTACAAAGACCTTTTAAAAGAAATAATAATTTTATTATTAATTCTTTTTTCTTTCCATATGTATGTTATTTTGTAGTATTCGTATTTATGACTTTCCCAGGGTTAGTTGGGTGCTTTAATTTCTGGAGAAGATTACGTTGTACTTTTTAGATGTAATTTATATACATTATATATATATATATATATATATATATATATTTAGAATTGTCTGATATTACTTGAATTTATTCATTTTAAAAAATAGATAATTTTTATTTTAAAAAAAATATCTTGTACGTTTAAAATGCAACTTTAAAAAATATAAAGAGTTAAGGAAAAGCTTGTGAAAATACTTATGTGCTTAGAAAGCTGAAAAACAATTACTTATTATAACAATTACACCACTTCTTTAAATTACTGCTTCATTACTTAAAGGAGTAATAACTTTCGCTGATTCGGTACAACAAGCGCCTTTATATGCAATTGTAGCTATACGGTTGTATTTTTGTGTTTTTGATACGTGAATTCGTATTAAAATTTATTAAAAAGTTATTAAATATCAGAAAATTTTGTGATTATTTTTGCTAAAGTTTTGGAAAACTTGTATACTGGGTTCAAGGAATATTCCGAGCAAAATCGTAATGTCACCTCTATGGTGCTCAAAGCTAAGGCTAGCAACAGGCGTAAAAATTCTAGCCCTTAGCCTCAATGAATTTCGTGGACTTCGATCTGACTTCGTCAGGCAGGTGTCATTAGTCACAACAACAACAGGATTATTCAAAAGCTAGATACATTTTATGTGGGCTTTTAATGTAGTTTTACTCAATAAATATAAACATTTTTGTCTGATCAGGCAGGATATCCATTTTAAATAACCTGAATTCATTCGTATGCATACTATGATACAAATTAAAAAATAACGAAACGAGAGAGAGAGAAAACCAAAATAAATATAAGAAATAAAACAAAATAAAACATGAAAAAACTTTTTCTGTTATGTGGTTATAAAAACAGTTATAAGTTGATGTTGTTTTTTTTTATATAATTCAAGATACTTTTTCTGAAAAAAAATGTACACTTGTTGTGGCTAATGCCATAAAAACAGTTATGGCATGGGCGCCTGTCGTTGATGTTGTTTTTTAATTCCCAAGATATGGCGACACGACCTCTATCTTCACCTCCACAATTTCTGTGAACTGAAGGGGAGGGAAATATTCTCCAGTTCCTGCGCTCGTGAATAAGCCCACAAGACTACGGACAAACATTGATTTAACGAGCACGTACTCCGTGTGCACTCGGAGGGTATTTGGTGACATCGAGCATCGAACCCAGGCCTTCCGGTCTGGAGTCCGATGCTCTAACCACTAGGCTACCCACGGCCCTAAAACACTTGTACTGCACTCTTGACTGTACACTTGACTACTGCAAGCATTAAACTAATTGTTAAATTAAGTTATCAACGGAATTGTGAGTGCATATTACATTTGTGTTTTGTCATACTTTGTAGCAAGATTTGAAGAATAAAAATGAAGATATATATGATAAATAAATTTCCAGTTTATGTGCATTTTCCCTTTTTCTATTCAGAATCAGTGAGAAAACATGTACTGTCGTATAAGACAAAGTTAGCGTACGTGGCGCTGAGGAGGAATATAGATCTTTGGAATAGGATTATGTCAAAAGCCAATTTCAGGGGCTTAATAATACTGAATGTCAAGCACACCAACTAATAATTCTGTTACTTTATAAAAGTTGCGTAAGGATTTATATATTTTTTTTTTGTGCTGGAATATCTCTTAGATAGAACATTGCGGCCAGACAATTTTAGTGTCTAGTAGATACTTGTATAACTTTTTTATACTGAACCTTACATTCGCTTCACATTTGAAGTAATAGATATTCTGAATTACAACGCATATATCAATAGATCGCTGCTACATTAATCAAATCGATTTGACATTGTACAGATAAAATAATTTATAGTTCTACGTATATATGTGTTTTGTTTTAATTATTTTTCTTTAAATACAGATGAAAATGCTGCAAATAAATGTTACGCATGATGAGAAAAAATTAATCTGATGTAAGATTTAATAGCAAAAATTTTATTAAATAAAAATAAAAATTCATGAATTTAGCTGATTATATCCATAATATTACTAAAATCGCTCAGTTAATGAGTATGTTTAAATATACTGTTTCTTAATAGTTCCATATCTTTCGAAATGTGTTTTATTTCAATAAACACTACTATTTCAAAATTTAGTTCGAAGTTTAAAGGAAACTCTTTGAAATTATTTAAAGGCGGTTTTCGGTTAATGTTAAAAAATAGGACTCGAATTCGGAACGTTTTTGCAGATATAAAAGGAATGAAAAATTAATACAATATTCTGGCTTCACAATCCTTTAGAGAGAAGCATTTTTTTTATCATACTTTCCATTTTAAACCGAGTTGATTCATTTTTTTTGGTATAAAATGTGTTTCGCATTTTTTTATCCTATATCATAAGATTAAATGGGCTTTGCCTTCCCGTATTAAAACAAAAAAGAAAGTATTAACGGAATATTTCGAAAATTTTAAAAACACTATATTGTTAACAGAGGTACGAGTTATAATATAGCAAATTTCCATGAAAATTGGGCCAATTTTCTGCCTGAAAATATGCTTCGCGTTTAGTTAGAGCTCTCGTACTTTTATCGAAAGAAAGCCTTAAGAGTTTCCTTTAAATAAGTGAGACGCAAATGTTTTATGTATATTTTGAGATAAACAATCAAAGGAACTAAGTTATTTTTAAAGAGGCAGGAGAGGGGGAGCATTCTCTGTATAGATTAAACAGATAATATCAAAATAACCGCAAAGTATCGCATAAGCTCAAAACATAGCTTTTTTTGTAAAAACACTAGTTTTTTTATAATGAATTGAGAAAAAAAGTTCATTCTGTGTGCTACAAATTTCCTTTTAATGTACTATAACAATTTATTTCAACATTTCTTTTAAATATGTTAAACTTTTTCCGAATGTAATTAAAACTAGCAACCATATTTAAATATTCAAAAACTTAATACTTTTTTTTCTTTTTCTTTCTGTCCCATCCACTCTCTCCTCCTTTCTTCAAAATTTCTACCGAACATTACGAAACGATAGAAGATGCACCAACATTCACATACGTCTTCTCGGAACAAGCAGTTCACCCTGGAACATCGGTGTCTTTGAAATGCTCAGCCTCCGGCAACCCCTTGCCTCAAGTTACATGGTTGGTGGACGGATTTGCAATTCCTGAAGCTTACCACATTCGAGTAGGTGATTACGTCAGCGACGAGCGGACTGTCAATAGCTACGTTAACGTATCGAGTGTCACCGTTGAGGATGGTGGGACGTACCAATGTGTAGCTCAAAATGGCGTTCAAGTAATTAATCATTCCAGACGCCTCAACGTCTTTGGACCACCCTTTATTCGGCCAATGAAGAACCTCACTGCTCTGGATGGTCAGATCATCATCGTACACTGTCCAGTATCTGGTTACCCAATTACCAAAGTGTACTGGGAAAGAGGTAGGTTCAAATTGATTGATTGGAGAGAGAAAGAGAGAGTGAATGATTTTGTGAGAAAAAGAATAATTTTTTTAATGAATTCATTGAGATAATTTTTTTTTTAAATAGCGAAAATAAAGTGATTTGACGTTTTTAAAATGCATTACAATTGTTTTTTCTGTGCCAAGATATCAAATAAATACATATGTATACATTTAAAATAGTTATCTACTATATAGAGATGAATAATTAAGGCGACTTGGTACCTAAAAATCACAAACCTATCGTTTTTTTTTTTTTATTTTCATTTAATCTTATTCTTTGCATTATTATCTTTCGATTGATATATCACTTGTGCATGTCGGAAAGTTAGAAGTTGAATAAAACTTCATTTGAAAACAAATTAGGCAATTCAACACCCCTTTTTAAAAAAAGCTAAAAAATGCGTTATGATAAAAAAAAATCTATTTTATAAATAGAAATAATAACTATAAAAAGAATGTGTAGTATTAAAAGCAGAATAAGGCAAACAATAATGTAAATTTTCAAAATGTGTGCATGTAAAATTTTAAATTAAGGCATTTTATATTAATAAATAATTTCAGTTCTTATTTGTATATTTTTCATACAAAAAATGTAATAAATATTATAAGAAGAAAAACAGCTAAAATTTCTGTCGTGATAAAAAAAAATTTTTAAGTTTTTCTTGAGTTTTTTTGTGCAATTAGTACTCTCTAAAAGTTGATCATTTATAAAAATGTGTGGGTTGAAAACATATGAAAATGCAATTATTTTAAAGATAAAACGTATAAGTAATATCTTAAAGTGGTAAAGTTTAATTAAGCTTATAATAATTATTTTTTTAGAATTGTAAACTTTAAAGTGGTTTTTCTCAGTTTGTGTTTTTCGAAACCTTAGTGCATTCAAAATGCTACTCCTTCGACAATTATTTACCAATTACTTCCATTTTTTCCTGCGTGTTAAAAATAAAGCATGTAATAAAAGTAGGGATCCGTTTTGCTATAAACTGAATATTTTTTTTTAAAAAAATAAAATGAAAAACATGTTGGCTTTTTCGTTGATTTTTAACCTGTATATCAACATTTTATTTTTTTCTCAAAAACGAATGAAGTTATTCTAAAATCGATCCCTAAAGTTGTTAAGAACATCCATAAGAATATTATAAAAAAATTTCAGGAAAAAATTAATTTTTACAAAAGGAGTAGGATTTTAAAATTTTCCCAATTTTCTTCAAAAAATTTAAATTTTTAAAATTGTGTGAATAATATATGAAAATTTTCATCTGGTAACATTTTCTTGAATAGAAACATTGTATTAAATGTTAAAATATTATTTTTAAATACGTAAATAAAGAAGTTTGCTCAAAGGGTGCCAAGTCCCCTTAATAGTAATCAAAACTTTAAAAAAAAACGAAATTGTATGATAAAACAAACATAAAATTTTAGAATGAATGTATTAGAAATTATAAAAATGATTGAATTTAAAAATATATAAATAAATAGATGCTGCAGTATTATAAATATTGCTGACTTAGAGCAGCTCTTATATATAAAATAATATATATAAAAGTGCGGTTAAACATATTTTTTTGACCAAGCAATCTCCACCCCTCCCCCATTTCTGTTAATAATACTAAGCAAAAACCTATTGAAAGTAATGGATAGAATATCTAAATCCGTCACAAGAAAAAGGTAACTTACCTAAAAATCGCATTCAAAAAGGCAGAACCCTCACGAAATCTAAGTACAATAAACAAATTATTGCCAGATGCTGGTCCCAAATACAAATTCAATGCATGGAATGAATGAATAGTAGCATTTAGCAAAAGTATGAAAAAATAGAAATAAAATAATTAAATAGTGGCTATAATTACCATCCTTATACTTGATAGACACTAGTGCTATAAATGTATTCAAATATTAAATAAATACTACGGTTAAAATAAAATTAAGAGAATAAATATTTTATCTAAAATTTGAATATGGAGGCAACTATATCTATCTAGTAGAAATAATAAAATTATAGTAATAAACTACTAATACTCTAAAAGTAATTTTAATTCTTACTGTATTTAGAATTTATTTATTCAAATAATTATTAAATATATAAATAACAAATAACAAAATTAATTGTGTATTTTTGAATTAAGCAATATTTAATGTGAAATGTTTATAGTTTTTTTTATTTTATTTTTTCTGATTTTTTTAAACAAGAAATTTACAACGCTGTATATAATTTGAAATAATATTTCTGAATATAGAAACATATGTACATTACTCTATCATATATATACAAATATATATGAATATTTTTTTAATTTTATTATTTTAGCTGAATAATTTACCATCACTTGCTTTTCCTACATTAAGTTTATTCACAATATCACTATTATTGTAAGTGTAATGAAAATATTCCATTTTGAAACATTAAAATTAGTCCAAAACTCAAAATATTTCCGTTACTTTTTCTTTTTATTTTAATTCATTTATTTGTTTCCTACTCGTTTTTTTTATGTCTTCTACTTTTATTTATTAGTTTTCTACTTTTTTTATGTTTTCTTCTTTTATTTATTTATTTTCTATTTTTATTTATTTATGTATTTAGTTTGTAAAATGCAGTTTATCTAATCATGATGTATTCAAACTTACATAGCCATGAACGAAATTAAAATTTTCAAAATAAATCAATTGAAAAAATCTTATAATTCCTTCTAAAAGTTACCTGATTTCAGTACTCCGAATTGGTTAGGCTTCATCCCGCTCACTTCTTAGATCGATGTTTCTTCTAACTTTTTTAAAAAATTTAACTTTTTTCCATTATTACTAGTATTGCAGTAATTTTTAATTTTATCTTGTCCGCAATAATAGTTCAGTTCACCGTTTAATTGTATTTTTAAAAAAAAATTTGTGTGTGCACAGACATTCAAATTATCAAAGTTAAGAAATTAGTGTAGAACCAAAGTATTTTCTCATCCATACCGTGCCATTCTATCCATACGGATTATTTAAACTTAAAAAAAGTAACTTAACCAATTTCCAGTATTCTTAGAAGTACACTTCTGCAGATATACCACGCAAAGAAGTAATTGCTTAGAATCTAGGGCTTGTCCGAAAACAGAGGAATTGCTAAAATAATTCCATCAAGATAGGAAGAGATGACGCCCAAAATGGTATTAATGTTACAGTTCTGAAAGAAAGTAATGTCATCTTGATGGACCAAAAAAATATGAATTACATAGATGATCTCGTTGAAAAAAAAGATACGCATTAAATGATAGATAGGTATTGTTAGTGGATCTTGACTCATAGGGATCCATAATATTTGCTTCATCAAATTACTGTTTGAAACTAGACATCTTAAAGAAAACGTTTTGAACATCATATATTTTTTATGTAAAAATTATTGCTTTACCAAATTGTTTCAAATGTTCATGTAATTTTCCAGCATTAATATATTGCGTAGAATTTAAAATTTTAGGTAAAATATTTACCATTTATTAACAGCAGTTTATCAACTCCTATAACTACACTTAAATATGTGCTCAAACATTATTTGATATTGAAAGGTTTTTATCTCCAAAAAACTATACTATTATTTAACCAAAGCTATAAGAAAACATTTTAAACAGGTTTAACAAAATCCATAATGAATTAATTTATATAATCAACAATTCATTAATTAACTGACTTTTTCCATTTTTATGTACCACCCGTACGTTTGATTTCCGTACCAAAGAGTAGTTCATGCAGTATATTGCTTCAAAACTCTAACTCTTTTGATATGAAAACAGACAATATGCACGGGAATCATGTGTAACAAGGGTATATATATATATATATATATATATATATATATATATATATATATAGATAGATAGATAGATAGATAGATATAGATATATATTTATATATACATATATATTATATATAGATTTAAAGTCACAAAAAATTTTTTTAAGATGAAAATATTTAAAATCTTATTGGCGGAAAGTATTACCTTCCTACTTAAACATAGTTACATAGAAACAAAGCCTATCGCCTGGGGTCTCTTTTGTTGCTCCTCTCTCTCTCTCTCTCTCTCTAAAATGCAATAGAATTAAAAATAACAACCAAAAATCTTCCCACTAGTTAGAAATTATATATGAAAGAAAAAAGGACTAGGGCAAAACTTTTAGTATATATTTTATCATGAATTTATCTATTTATATGCCTATGATCATGACATAAATGCGAAGCTAACTTTCAAGTAAAATTCACCAATGTACAATTAGTTATTTTTTTAATGTTTACTAAAATAATGAAGAAAATATAAAAGTTTATTAATACACACACACACAACTATATATATATATATATATATATATATATATATATATATATATATATATATATAATATATATATATGTATATATAACGAAAATAAGCGTTGTCATATGATGGAAAATCGTATATTATTATAAAAATACTGCTAAAGTAATTTAAAAAAAGATCTTTTACTACAAATACAAGGAAGTTTTATTTTTTCTTCCAAATCAAAACCAGGTAAAATAATACATAAGATACCCAGACTCCAAAATCACCTCGACTTTTCAATATTTGATTCACTAAGTCAATATTGTTTCTCAAGAAAGAAAGAAACAATTCTTTGATAAAACCAGAAATTTAATTTCTTCTGGTTTTAAGCTCTGTAGAGTCAGATAATCGAAGTAGTCCAACACGCAAAAGAAAAAAAGAAGAAAAAAAAAGCAAACTATAACATTCTCCGAAGAACCGATAACATCCTATTCCACCGTCCTATACACGTCGATCCTATAGTTCCAGCGTCAGAAATAGTCCCCATTTAGTAAGGCATAACAGTGAGGATGGACTATCGATATATCGCGGGTTATCATAGGACTCTGAAAATGATCGATTTATCCCACTCCAAAGGTCCCTTTGACCGTTCTGAAGAGGTCATTACAGGGATGCGTGACTTCATCTTTTCATGTAGGATTTTTTTTTATTTACTCCAGTTTCCTTCTTTCATCCTCACCGATCGCTATGGTAACAAACTACAAGACCAAAGAATGTTCTTTTACTAGATTGAAGTTTTAGTAGCTTTTCTGTGGGGAATCGGAGCGTAGGCTGTTGTTTCGTATAGACGGATCTATTTGATTTGGTATATGTGAATTTGGACTAAAATGTACTATACGGTGATTTTTTTAAATATTTTATCTTTTTTTTATTTATTTATTTTCTTTGCTTATTGTTTATATCCCTAATAATAGTTTTTCCCCCAAAGATTGTGCTTCTCTTTTCACTTAAAAATCTATGTTTATAATTTAATTCTAAAATTGTGTGTCCCCTGAAAAAGTTATACTTAGAAGTAAATTAAATGAATCAGAATAGGAGGGTTTTTTTCAAGAAATAAATTGAAACGCTTCACTATCTCTTTTGCATAAATTTAGAAACTGAATTAATAAATTTATTTTTGTAAGTATACTAAATTATTTAAATGTATTCATTACCTAGTTAGCTTTAACTCTATTATTTTAACCTAATAAATAATTATAAACATTAAAAGTAAGATGATCTTGATATTACATATATATATATATATATATATATATATATATATATATATATATATATATATATATATATTAATATCAAGATCATCTTACTTTTAATGTTTATATATATATATTCACCCTTAAGTAATCCGTTTTCAATAAAGCTCTGAAATTGTGTTGCAAGAAAATTATATTGAAAAATAAATGAATCAGAAAGAAAAGTTCTTTTGCGTACATTGATTTGAAGTTCTTCAAAATATTTTGCATTAACATTGAAATATAATTAATATATTTCTTTGGGAAAGCATTAAGGTACCTGCCAGCGTTCGGAGATAGGTTTTTAAAATACAATGCTATTAGAAATTTTATGTTATTTTGTTGGGGCTTATGACTTAAATTAATGAAAAATGCCAATCAAAAAATTATATGACTAATTAAAATTATTAAAATGAGGTATTTTAAGTAAAATTTAATGGAAATTATATCGAATTTCGAAACACTCTACATGGAAATCAAAGCCATTTATGTAAATCATTTTTTACACAACATATCTAACACGGTTATAAAGACAACGAACTAAAATCTAAAATATATTAACAATTACCAAAAAGTTATGACTCATCGCACATTTTCTTATGGTAAATTAAGTAAAATGCATGGTGTTCGCAACAATAAACTGTTAAAAATAAAAATAAATAAATAAATAACTATTGACGTTAGATCAAAATCCTTATGTCATTGCTTTTATCGTACTTTAAATAACGTGTACACAAAATATGAAAGAAATGCATTGCTAAGTTTTTGACATATCAGGTTTTAAGTAACATAACTTTGCCAGAAAATACAATCTTCATAAATGACACTTAAAAAGAAAGAGTTTGATTCTTATTTTATTAAAATAATGCTTAACATCATATATTTAAATGTGACCACTTTGATAGTATAGGTCTTCCTCTTTCTTATTGATTTTTTTTTCTTTCTAGCTGCTAGATTTTTCCCCTGCACAATAAATAAAATAGATAAAAAAACTAAAAAAAAATTTTAAATTTGAATTTCAGTCAAAAATTGATTTGGAAACGTAGGCCTTTATTTAAATATATCTCTTACTAGTAAACTTTAATTAGTTTACCCCATACTTAACTATAATAATAAAAGAAAATTTTCATGTAATGAATTATATACATATGAATCAAATGAAATTAGAAATGCTATTAAGTATAAGGAATGATTTTTTCGTGCATAATTAAGCACCACTTACCGTAATTTTTTATCTAGAATGATTCAATAGTTAAATTTTAACATTAAATTAATTTATTTATTTCTGTAAGAGTTATCTCATTAATTGCTTCTTATATGATTAGTTTATTTTGGATTAACTTAGTAGTGCTTTGGAAGTAATAAAACTACTTTGAATAATAAAAAAAAATTAGTTAATTATAAAACTGATATTTAAAAGATGTAAATAAAAACAATAACTCAAACATTCCTCTTTACACAATTATTGAAAATTTGGAATTTCAACGAAAATGCTACTAAAACGAAGAGTTGAATTTAATGAAAGTTTTGAATCAATAGCGTTATTTTTTCTAGTAAATTTAACGTAATAAAAATATTATTTGCTTTAGTGTTTGGTAGATAAAAAGAGGTTTTTAATTGATTGAAGACTTAAACATTTACTTAGATGCAAGTGTTACAAATTATCACATTTTTTGTAGATATTTAAAAAAAAGGAAAGCTCTCTCTCTCTCAATGATAAAATTAATTTTTAAAATAATTTTATGACAATATTATTTGTTGTGTTGCAAAAAGAGTTGAGATAATTTCTGATGAGCAAATGAAGTTAATTCGATTGGAATAAAAATTTCTATAAATATGTTTTAAAGGTTTATCATCTGGTATAAATAATAATAATAATAATCCCCCCTTTTTATCTTCATTTTTCTTATATTGAAAATATCATTTCAATGACCTTTATATTGCGGAAATGTGGATCGTGGATGCAGAAAATGTATAAAATGAATCAAAATGCGTGGAAAATTGTTACTGCAAATGATATTTTGCTGGAAGCCATTTCTGCCTCTGTTTTATATTAATGAATGAATAAATTTTCTGTATGTATCTGTAATATTTCTCCTCCAAATGAACTTGCATTAATTAAGGAAGCAAACATAGCTTTTTTTTCTGGAAGGTAGCAGAATAGATTATTCTTTCAGCGAAATTATATCTTATTATTCTAACTGGTCAAAGCAAAATTATTATTACTCTTTATACTTTAAACGTTTTATTCTGATAAATTTATAAATTTTTTAAAACATATTAAGAAATATTTACCCAGCATTAAACAAACTTACTTCAGCACATTTTACCTCTATTTCCTCCTCTTCCACAAAAAAGGTTTTCGAAGCTACAATTCTCAAATATATTCCGAATATTTAAAAAATAGTTAAAGATATTTAATATACTGTTCATTATTTCCTTAAAAAAACTTGTTGTATTAAAATTCATTACATATTAGAATACATAAATTCATTTCTATTAAAGGAAACATTCATTTGGTGAATTACAACATCATTATCTTGCCACAAGTATGAAATAAAAGACCACTGCTGAAATAAGCATCTTTTCGCCCACGTCATTAAAAATATTTTCAATTTCTATGAAAAATAAACCATTTTTCTGTTAGATTCTGAGAATTTTTGAATAAGTAAAAAAGTATTTCGAAAACGTCGTTTGCAAATTAAATTATATTTGTTAAAATAATTGTTAGTAGTTTTATAGTGTATTTTTTTTTTACCTGAAAAACAATTTATCTTAAAATAATGATAATATTTTTATATTTGGATTTAAGAGAAATTTAAGAGAAATATTTCGTTATAATTAATATTTACCAAATTTAGTATCATTTTCATGTACGTACAATGAATGCGTAATTTTTGCAAAAAATAAATAAATAAATAAAAAAAAAAAATAAAAAAGAGCAATATAAATATATATATATATATATATATATATATATATATATATATATATATATATGTATATACAGGGTGTTTCAGCTAAGATGTTACAAACTTCTAGGAGAGGTAGGGGACAACAAGACGACTCGAAGTATATAGGCAATGCTGGGTCGGAAATGCTTTCCTAAGGCTCCACGCGCCGACAAAATTTAGAGTGCAAAACTTCAACTGGTCTTAAAAACGGAGGAAATTGTCGAAACGCTTTGGGTTTTGGTCAAAATTATTGTTATTATTTATTATTTCATTAAAACAATTCTGAGCAATATTGCTGCTAAAACATCACTAGAGGGCGCCTTAGACTTTGGAACGCTAGGGAAAAAAAAATGTTCAATATTTTTTTAAGTTTTTTGATGGCTTTCATAAGTTGAAACTTTAACTTGAATTTTGATACCAGATTTGGTATCCTCCGGGGAAAATTGATGTAAAAAATCGAACATTGTTCAGGGCACTTAAAGCACAAACGGTGCTAAAAAACGAGCAAAATGTTGGATTTCGGTGCGGTTTGCGCGAAAAGCATTCCGTTACTGACTAATTTCTTCAAAATAAATTTTGACTTGGTAGCCATTAATCAAAACCAGAGGGCGCTTTCAGACATTGCAACTTGGAAACTCATTTGGATAATTTTGTGGTTGGGTGTAAGCCGAATAATTACTAGCAATTTTTCCTCCTAAATGAGATTCGTGTGTTGCAAAAAAGTAATTTTATAGCAAAAAATTTTAGTAAAAGAGGGTAAAAACACAAGTACCAAATCACAAGAAGTAAAACACAAGGAAAGACTCAAAATAGGAGGAAAAAAAAGCTGTTTACTAACTGCTATTCATAATCATAAAAGAAAAAGTAAAGAAAAGAAGGAAAAACTGCTGTCAAAGGAGGTGTTCGAACTGACGCCCGCCGCATGTGATGCAGGCTTCACATCTTCGCTTCATGGAGCGTCGAACATTCGATAACATTTCTGGAGTGTTTCGTATTTCCCCGGCTGCTGCACTGATGCGTGCTACAAGTTCCTCGGCGCTGTTTACGGGTGTTTCGAACACCAAGGATTTCATTTGCCCCCAGAAGAAATAATCCAGACAGGAATGGTCTGGCGATCGGGGAGGCCAATGCACTGGACCTCCACGGCCAATCTATCGTTCACCACATGTTGCATCCAAGTGATTCCGAACAGAAATACTGAAATGTGCGGGGCTCCATCTTGCTGGAACCACATGGAAGTACGAGTCGCAGCGGTAACGTGTGCGCTGTCCAATAACTCTGGCAAAACTTGTTCCAAGAATATCAGGTAGCGTGGACCAGTCAGGCGATCAGGCAGAATGTAGGGTCCTATTAGATGATCCCCTAGAATGCCCGCCCATACGTTAACCAGGAAACGATCCTGTGCAGCCCGAGTACGTGTTACATGTGGGTTCGCTGCTGCCCACGAGTGGCTGTTATGGGTGTTGAAAATACCCTCTCTCGAAAAAGACGCCTCATCTGTGAACAACACGGAGGCTGCAAAAAAGGGATTGGCAATTCGTTGCTGCAAATACCACGGTGAAAAGGCCTGACGAGGTGCAAAGTCACATTCTTTTAGTGACTGGACGCGCTGGTAGTGAAATGGATGCAGGGCACTATCATCGAGAATCCTCCAAACGCTACTGTATGAAATCCCGATTTCATTAGCGATACCTCGTGTACTTAAACTGGGAGTGGTCTCTACCATATCTAGTACAATTTCCTCATTCAATTCGGTACGTGTCGTCCGATCTCGATTACGGGCTGCCTTCTGGAATGAACCGGTTTCACATAATTGCTGGTGTAGGCGAGCAAACATGGTATGAGCAGGAGTCCGCCTGACAGGATGCCTTTCGGCGTAGAACCTCTGAGCGGCTCGACCATTGCAATCTGTGGCCCCGTACGCCAGAATCATATCTACTTTCTCTGCGTTCGTGTATTCTGCCATCGTACAGCCAGTCTGTGTGCGATGGAAATAAAGCTTCCTTCCAGCGGACTCCTTTTTATCGTTCTGTCCCTCTGGCGGCTAATTCACCTCTCGACGGTGAAATTTGCATATTCTGTCTTTAACACTCTCTCGCTAAAATTTTCGCCGAGAACCCTGCTCGCTTTATTCACTGCCACGACACTTGCAATTCCTGGGCTATATATCAGGCTTTCGATGGTCTTACTGCTTCAGGAAGGCATTTCCGGACCACCTTTCTTATGTTATTCCGAGTCGTCTAGGTGTACTCTACCTCGTTGGTGGAAGAGTACACCTAGATAACTCGGAATCACATAGGAAAGGTCGGTCGGAAATGCCTTTTTACTTGTCTGAAGCACCTCTGGTTTTAAATTTGACAACAATGTAGAAAATTTGTTTTCAACAAATTAGTCAGCAAGGGAATGCTTTTCGCGCAAACCGCACCGAAATCCAACATTTTGCTCGTTTTTAGCACCGTTTGTGCTTTAAGTGCCCTGAACAAAGTTCGATTTTTACATCAATTTTCCCCGGAGGATACCAAATCTGGTATCAAAATTCAAGTTAAAGTTTCAACTTATGAAAGCCATCAAAAACTTAAAAAAAATATTGAACATTTTTTTTCCCTAGCGTTCCAAAGTCTAAGGCGCCCTCTAGTGATGTTTTAGCAGCAATATTGCTCAGAATTGTTTTAATGAAATAATAAATAATAACAATAATTTTGACCAAAACCCAAAGCGTTTCGACAATTTCCTCCGGTTTTAAGACCAGTTGAAGTTTTGCACCCTAAATTTTGTCGGCGCGTGGAGCCTTAGGAAAGCATTTCCGACCCAGCATTGCCTATATACTTCGAGTCGTCTTGTTGTCCCCTACGTCTCCTAGAAGTTTGTAACATCTTAGCTGAAACACCCTGTATATATGTATATTTATATATGTATATATACATATATATATGTATATATATGTATATATATGTATTTATATATATATATATATATATATATATATATATATATATATATATATATATATATATATATATATATATATTCACAATTTAACCATCAATCCTTCTGATGCAATAAAATTTATATCAATAAAAAAGGTGAATAATTTGTTTCTGATCTTACAGAATAAAGTTACACAATAAGTTTTAGGCTCTGCTTCTAAACATGAATATTTACTACATTACAAAAGTGATGTACCAGTTCTTCCAATAGTCTTTTGAATCAAAAACATTGTGGCATCGTTACCCCTTTAAATTACTTCGTAACAGGCAATGTGAAGGATCAGACAGCTAATTAAAAAAACATTTTATTCTACATTTAATAATTAAAACAGAATGTGTTAATTATTAAATTCATACAGCTCACAACATTTAGCAGTTGAAAAATTAAAATTCAAAAATCGGACCATTCCAGCCATTGCTTAACTGACTCTGGCCCTGCGTTTTTCACAAGACTTCAAAGTTCATCTTCCTTGGTCCTTGAGGGGCGGAAGCTCCCGCAAACTCAAAAATTGAAAATCCCGTAAATTGAAGAAGATGAAGAGTCTTCGTCAACTTCCAAGCTGACCCTTTAAATTCCCAGGGCACGTCTGATCCTAACTCCGAATCGGTATCTTGTTCACCATTTGGAGGGCTATAAATGGCCTGTCCACATTTACACTGAGGGTGTGTCTTTGTCAAGACCGACCGGCATTACTCTTCAATCAAGCTGTTTGCGGCTCAGATGTGCGAAGGTAACACAATACATTGGATGCTGTTCTCTGAAGCTTCCTTCCTATAGAACGTTCAGTCTAAAGATCATCTCTATGTCGGCCAATTTAAAGATGTGGCGACATCAAATCCGTTTTCCAAATCGGTTAACATGTCTTATTCCCTGGACCTGAGAAAAGAATAGCTGCTTCTTTTTAAGAGATACAATATCCCATCTGGACAACTTGGTTCCCCGTACGTTAATCTCGACAAGTATTGTTGGGGAGAGTTCTACTAATGAACAGGTCTCACAACATTAACTAAAACATTTTTAATTAGATTGATCAAACTTTAAAAAAAGGTTGCTAAACATATAGCAATTTTTGATTTAGAAAACAATAATTGTTTTTTTATATTTAAATAATTAGTCGCTATTTTAAATGAAAGCATGTTAATTTTTCCATTGATTTATTACAGATGGACGGTCACTCCCACATAATCACAGGCAGAAGACTTATCCAAATGGAACGCTAGTTATAGAAGATTTACAGAGATCTCGTGATGGTGGACAGTATCATTGCGTTGCAGAAAATAACAGAAGTCGGACTGCAAGAAGAGATGTATCTTTAAATATTATGGGTAAGTACATGCTACATTAAAATATTTTAAATTTGTTTCTATTTGAAATTAATATGTAATTAAGTTAATTAAAAAATTATTTACTATTCTAATTTAAATTACCTTATATTGCTTTATATATTAATTTCAAATGAAGTGAAATAATAATAATATCAACAAAACTATCCACATTAGGGTAAATAAAAAAAATTATATTTTTTTCTATGCGGATGAAGCGAAAAATAAAATAAAAAATTAATTGTTATGCTTACTACCAAAAAGACTTTAGTTATTTTAACTTTTTTGTAGTAAAAAGTTGAAGAAATTTTTTGTTAAGGAAAACAAGAAGTATAATAATCTTTAATATCCATTGACATGAGAAGACCTGCACTGAATAGTTACAAGAAGAGATAAACATCAGGTACATTTAACAGCTTTTTTAGTATTAAAAAAGCATACAGCTAAAACCTATCCAAGAAAAAGCGGAAGATGGAAAAGCCTTTGATCGTACTAATTTGAAGTTGAGGGAACAGAAAGTGGGGCTTGTGAAAGGTTGCAATGTACGCTATATTATTCACTACCCTGTAATCAGTTATCCACAATAATAGCCTATGGATACTTGTATTATAAGGAAGTATTTATTTTGAATCTAAAGTCATCGAACCAAAATTAAGTCTTTTTCATTTTTTTTTTTCGAAAATTCAACCCTTTTGTTGTAATATTAAGTTTTGAAATTAATTTTTTAAATTATTCTTCTTGCGTTCTCTATATAATAAATTATCTTTGCCGCATAGATAGGTTCACCTTGATAATATTTTTTTTCTCCAAGGAACACCGCTATCCACCCTAATTCATATAATTCACAATGCCTGCTAAATAATTGTTAGAATTATAAATTAGCAATTATATTTTAATATACAGTAAGACCCCGCTTAACGCTGTTTCATTTAGCGCTGTTTCGGTTTAACGCTCTTTTATTTGAATTGTGGGATTCCCCGAAATAGCACGCAGTGTTAGGCTTCCCGATATCCAAAACAGTTTATCTGTGTTTCTTCTTTCCGGCGGTATTATACCAAAGTATTTTTATCACTTCAAACATTTGTTGTCGTTATTGTAAGTATAAATTTATATAATTTAACGATTGCTATAGTGACAAACATTATGATTTTTAGTTTTTATCATGGGTGATAATAAAAAAACACGAAAATAAAGCATAAAAAAGCATTTCACTAGAAACTAAAATGCAAGTGATTAGAAGATTAGATACTGGTGAACGCCAATCTCAAATTGGTGTTGCATTGAATTTGGCAACTTCAACAATAAGGACCATTCTTAAGAATAAAGAAAAAATACTGTCATCGGTAACTGTAACTACGACAAGCTCTGCAACTAGAATGACCCGTTCTAGAAATTTTACAATAGAGGAAATGGAAAAGCGACTTTTTTATATGGATTGACGATGAAATTGAACGCAAAATACCACTAAGCCAATCTTCCTTCTTGATAAAATAGCAGAAAATTGGAAATACAGAAGAGAGAGACACACTGAATGATCTGAAATGTAAACATACTGACTTAGAATTTTATTTATTTTTATATGCGTATTCGTTTATTATGTTTCTATACTTGTCAGAAATATTTTTTTTTATTTTTCTAAAAACATAATTAATAAATTTAATGGTAAAACACTTGACCAATTTTCTACCCATCTTCCCCTAACCCCATTATTTACATGATGAGATAACCTCGTTAAGCGGGGTCTTACTGTACATACAATTTTATAATCATGTATTTAATTTATAACATCCGTCAAAGTGTAGTCAGTTAAAAAATGGGAGAAAAAATGCTTACAGATTTCCTGAAATTTCTATATCATGTTTAGTTTTAAATAAACTACAAATGCTTAAAAATAAATTTTATTTAGTAATTATTATTTTACATTTCTCTGTCTCTGTAGCTAATACTTTTCCAAAACTAATAAATCGGAACTCAATTAAAAATCTTTTCCTCGAAAAAAAATCTTGTAATTTTGACGCATTTGATTGTATTCCTGCTAATTACATTCTCTCCTGACTCAATCTCTTCTTCAATTTCTAGCACCACCAGTAGTAGAACCGTTTTCGTTTGCTTCTGCATTATCAGAAGGAAAGAGAGCCACAGTGACTTGCGTGGTTTCCTCGGGGGATCTCCCTATCCGCATTTCTTGGATGAAAGATGGCCAGCCCCTTCCAGACGACTTAAGAGGCTCCATTAGCACTGTTAACGAATTCACTTCCACTTTATCCTTCAGCAGCGTATCTCAGATCCATAATGGTAATTACACTTGCATCGCATCCAACCCCGTGGCCTCAAGAAATCATACGGCAACAATGATTGTAAAAGGTAAAGGTCACATTTTGAAAATGAATTCAATTAACGAAACTATTCATCCATATTTATTAATTGACTAATGCATCAGCAGTAAAAACAATAAGAGAAATTGAAACTAAAATGATGTGTAACACTGCTCATTCTCTCTCTCTTTCATTCTCAATCATTTTATTTACTTTGGCACTTAATTGATACATCTCAATTGAAATGCATGTATAGTGCAGTTTTAACATGGCATTTTACATTTTGTTATTGTTATTACCTGTAAAAAAGGAAAAAAATTGCTTTGAAATTATAAGTTTAAATTATAAGTTCCTTCGATTTACTCATTTGTTTTAATAAACTTCTAATACCTAAATAAAATATTACGGTGAATATATGAAAAAAAAAATATATTGATTCTCTCCACAAATTGAACAATCGTTTCATAGAAATATATGAATGAGTAATTATATTTAATGAATAAAAATGATGAGGAGAAAAATGCTGTTGACAATCCTCATCAAATTTACAAATTTTTATTTTACAAACATTGGTTTATAAGCATGCATTTATAGAAAAGAAACAATGAATTTTATGTTTTCAACAACATCACAACTAAAAATTCTCGTAACGTTAATATATTAAACTCAGTGGCGCAACAGCCCATGAGTATCAAGGCCTACTGTGCCTATTTCAGTGTACGTGACCTTCGATATTGAGGTGCAGGAGCAGATATCTCAATTAGGTGGTCATTCCGAAGTGAAACCATTCACTGTGTAGAGTCCAAGCAAGCTTGGGGCTCATTTATCGACCCACTGAAGGGAAGAAAGGCTGAGTTTACCTTGCCCAGCCAGAGGATAGAACCCGAACCTGTGATGTAGAAGCGCGATACGCTACCACTCGGCCACTCGATCTCGTAACGTTGACTTATGAAACATTATTTGGAGAATAATATAAAGCAATTATCTACATTGATCGAACTAAGCACTTAAAAATGATTTCAAAAGTCATATAAATTTTATAAATATATCCCTCAATCTCACTTTGTACTATCCTTATAAACTCAATAGCCTGTTACAGCAGACTAAATTCAAGCTTTCATTGTAACCAAACGGATGATTCCTTTAAAAAATACAATACTACAATAATGCCAATATTTTATGAATAAACCACACGCTTACCTAGTACAAATTGCCTTTAATAGGTGTTAAATATCATCACTTTCAGCGGCGCCAAAAGGGCTTGGACTATAATCGGGTAGAAGGCATGAATGTTTGTAAATGTATAGTGCCTTCGCAGGATGGGATACTAAATAGCCTTCCAGCCGCAAATCCTCTCGTGGAGTTGTTGGCGGAAGAGCAAGAGAGGTGGGAGACCCGTGACCGTCCTCAGGGTGTGATCCGTCAAAAGTGGGGTGGAATCGAGTGAAATCGTATTGTCACGCATGGTGCTCAAAGCTAAGTCTAACGACAAGCGTATAAATACAGCCCTTGGTGAATGAAATTCGCGGACCTTGATATGATGTTACTGTCGATCATATGGCATAAGCAACAACAAATATGACCGACAAAAAGATCACTTTCAGAAGGACCTTCTAAATCAATATTAATATGTAAAAATCGGAAGGGATTGTTTATATATCACTGAAATAGATAGACATGTAATACAGTAATTAAAATGCATTTATGCAAAGTAAGTTAATTTTAATATTTTTATAAGTTTATTATAAATCTTTATTCTTAAAAAAAAACAAGAATAATTTAGATATCCTGTGAAATGAGTTAAATATTAAAGATACGAAACCATATTTATTTTGGAAATTTAAAAAAAGTGGGTGCTGTTGTATTATAAATATTCCTGACTGTGTATAGTTTTTACATTTATATAAAAATAGGATTTAACCAGTTTTAAAGTTACCCACACAATCTTCTTTCCCTCTTCCTACGCATAATAATTGTGACATATACTGGGTAGCAGTTAAAAATCCATTATAAATAATAATGTAAATTACCTATTAATAAATTTAAAAATACTTACAACATGATTTATAAATGTACAATAAACAAATTTCCGCCGAAATGGATCTAAAAACATGGATTGAAAACTATAATATTACAAGCCGAATTGCGCAGAACACCAATAATTATTGAATTATTATTACTGAAATAGTTATAAATTAAGTATTTTAAGTTAGAAAATAAAATTAGTGAAGTAGTATTTAAGAAATTTTTTCTGTAATTAATGCTATACATTAAAGGTAAAAAATGAAATAAAAAACTAATACTATATAAATTTTGAGGATATATTATAATCAGTTTTTGAGAGCTACAGTAACACTATCTATGAATTGAGTAGAAGCGTAGCTACCACAGTA
Organism: Trichonephila clavipes; assembly: GCA_019973935.1. Classification (NCBI taxonomy): domain Eukaryota; kingdom Metazoa; phylum Arthropoda; class Arachnida; order Araneae; family Nephilidae; genus Trichonephila; species Trichonephila clavipes. The sequence continues at coordinate 201,235 of BMAU01014979.1, forward strand.
TCAGCCCTATTAAAGGTACGAGGCCCTCAAACTTCAGGGACCCAGTAGTGCACACATGAATTTTTTCAAGGGAGGGGGGGATCCAGGGTCGAAAGTACACAATTCTCGTATAATGCTTCGTTTAATTTGTCGATTTTCGGGAACAAAAAATAGTACAAAATTAATTATTGAATAAATAATTAGCCTAAATTTAAAAAATTAATTATTAATAAAATACTTAATTAAATGTTACGAACTATATACATAGGATTATAATCAATTGGTAAGAAATCAAGGGGTTTGGGTCCAGACCTGAGGACACCCTCCCCCTTGTGTGCGCCACTGCAGGGACCCAACATGTGTAGGTAAAAAATCATAAAAGAATACCATCAACAAAACTTCCATTTCCAAAAAAGGGCCCACAGGGAATTTGGATACAGGGCCCACTCAGGACTAGTTACGCCAGTGGAATTGAGTAGATCGGTAATGAAGTACAGATAATGTATGGAAGAATAAATATTTACAATAAGTTCTTTAAAAGTAGCAAACTACAAATAAAAATATGGAATAGACTATATATATATATATATATATATATATACATATACATACATAATATACCATCCATATACTGCAGGAGGAAGTATTCATTTGATAGAAAAGGTACTTAATTCTTGTATGCGGGATATCTACCCCAGGTATCTGTTATCTACTACAGCAGTCGTTAAATGCGAAATTACTCTAAGTCTTTACCAAAATTAATTATTCTTGTGGGAAGTTCTCTTCATGGTCTTTCATTTCTCATGCGTAAAGGCCGTAAATTTCATTCATAAATTACTTTCATTCGCCTTTGATCTGAGAGATGGAGTCCATAAATCAGATTTAAATTATACTACTAAAGCTTCCCTAATTTGAGTTGGTAGAAAGTGTTTAGTCACTGAGAGAGCAGTTTTAAGTTGACCACACTCAAAAGGAATCTTCTTCATCCTATCTCCCGAATTGCAGTCGCTTGTTTATAAACGATTTGCATTTCTGAATATTTTAATTCATTGAATATTCAAATAAATGATCAATATTTAAGGGAAGCTGGAGTTAAGTAAATATAACTTTGCGCTTGAAAGTGTTTAAAGAAATACATTAAGAGAGAGAATACGAATGAATAACCTATTTTAGAATAAAATTGACTTTAGGTAACTAATAAAATGCAGTATATATATGTGTTTTCAATATTTAACTATATTTAGTCGCAAATGGTTAAAATATTAGTAAAATTGTGTTTTCGCGAAGATAGTGAAATCTTAGAAATTATACGTATAATGTTAGTATATGGTATAAAGCTAATATCAGAAATATAGGAAATATAAATACATAATTTATATATATTTGAAATGCAAAATGTTTATTAAATTATTAGCTTATTCAAGAGGTAATTTTTTCTTCTGTAAAAAATAAAAAAGGACGTAAAGTATAATAAAGGAATAAAACATGAATTATTTTAATTGTACGTATAAGTGCATTTAAAGATCCAAAAGGTCACATTTCATAACACCCCCTAGTCGAAATATTAAAGTAGTTACATATTTATCAGCTTCTTTTTTTTTTTTTTTCCAGACGGTACTTTGATGTTTTCAGCTTAGTTACTATTGTTTCTGGAACAAGATATTTTTAAAATTCTGTATTTTTCAATGATATTAAAAACATTGATATTAATTTAATTATTAATTACATTTTCTTTATTCTTTTGTACTTTATAGTTCCTCCAAAGTGGAAGACAGAACCATCCGATAAATCAGTTGTAATGGGACAACCTGTTATGTTTGACTGCCAAGCTAATGGATACCCAGATCCAGTAATTCGATGGAAGAAATCCACAGGTAAGTTCCTATGAAAAATAAATTTAACTATCCCCAAAAGTTTTGCGAAGGTGAGTCAGAAAATAAGTTTCCAATCTCGACTGTGTTAAGAGTTGTGCATGAAAGTTAAAAAATAGAATGAGACATTTTAAAGATAAGACATAACTCTATTTTTTCAGAAAAGTACCAAGTACATTGAGACATTTGTTATGCCTCTTGATATGCTTCAAAAAGCTCTTCAGGGAAAAGTCTGGGCTTGGCATACGGAAGAAGTGTTTAACGGCTTGCTTGACTTCAGCATTGCTTCCAAAGCATCTTCAAGTGAGATTCTTCTACAAAACCGAAAACAGATGGAAGTCACTTGGTGCGAGATCAGGACTGTGATATAGGCGCTCCTAACCAAGAGTTGCAATATAGTTTTGCGTTGCCGAATGTGGTCTCGCGTTGACATTCAACGACAACATGCCAGATTTGAGAAAACCAATCCGCCTTTTCCGAATCGTTCCCTTCAATTTTACAGGGTGTCACAGTCCCTTGTAGTATATTGATTGTTCCAACCTCCAAAAAGTCCACGCAAAAGTAAATGCTTCTTCCTTATGAAAAGCCCAGGATTTTTCTTGGAGGGATTTTTGAAGCTTATCAAGGGTATGACAAATGTCTCAATGTACTTGGTACCTATGTGGAAAAAAAAAATAGTTATGTTTTACCTTTAATGGCTCATTTTGTTTTTTTTTTTACTTTCATGTAAAACTCTGACCACAGTCTACAGAGGAAACTTATTTTCCGACTCATCCTCGTACGAATTTCACAATTCTATTTAGATATGAAAGCAAATTTAATATTCAGTTTGAATCCCTCAAGTACTCACTAGAATGGAATCAATGCATCAGGGAATGAACTATGTTTAACATATTTCAATTAAATATTTAAAAATTCAATTACGTTACGACTATAATATAATTAGAATTGTAATTCATTTTTATCATATAATAGGGTAATAAATAGTTATTGCAAATGAGAATGTTGTTCCTTAGAAATGCTGTATTTTGTGTATAACGATACATGTATATTATTCAGCAATTATTCAATATCAAGGAATATATATGTGTATGTGTGTGTGTGTTTCTATTTGGAAATATAGTCAAGACAAGACAAAGACGAGAAGAAAAGTGAATTAATTATCATATTTTTATTTTTTTAAAAAAAGGGAGACATCATTTTTTATTTATTTTCTAGCCCTTTAGTGCCGACTGTTACACAAACATGCCAGCAAGAAACGCACTCATTTCCCAGATGGCACGCTGGTATGCATTTTCTCGTTCATCTTCGGCTGTCACACATTTATGTCAGTCATAGGTAGTATTAAAACTATCGCTTTTTGACCCAAGATGCTATTGTATGCCTATAGGATTTGTGATACATAAATATTTGACCTGTTACTTGAAATGAGAGAAAAAGGATCCACATATACATGGACTTTATCTGTATAAACATAAATTGAAAAGAATTTTACTGAACGATCTGTTTCAATAGTGCACGCAAGGGGAGGGCACAGATCCGGACCCACCCTCACCCTTGATTTATTTTTGATTGATTACAATCTTATTTATATATATACGGGAATTTTAAATTTTAATTTCCGGGCGTATTTTGAAATTTTATGGGCGTATGTAAATGTTATTCATTAATACTTATTATTTATTCAATACTTTATTTATCTCTGTTCTTGTTGCCCTTAAATGGTAAGTAAAAACAGAAAATAAAATGTGCACACAAATTAAGTAAAACTAGAAATAACTTGAGTAAATTAAGTATATAAATAAAAATTAGTTTATTATCTACTATATAACTCTATTATATACTATACAGAACCTTATTAAACAAGGCATTCATATAATCAGTAATTTCATCACCGATTAATTTATGCTTATAGAAATGAAGGGAAATAGTAGTTGTATTTTTAGAAATTGCGTAGGTGTTTTTAAGGGATAATTTGGTTTCCATCCCACTTGTCATTGCGAATGACACACACGTGTAACTTTTTTCTCTAGGAATTGCGAATAAATTTGTCAGAAACTACGGTTTAATTCGTTTAAGAGAGCGGTTTAATTCTTTTTTTTTCTGCGTGAGAAATGATAGAATGAAATGAAGCTTTGCATCAAGAACAATGATATTCACAATTAAGATTTAGCTAAAAATATTATAAGATTAAAAATTAAATTAATATTAAATGTGATAATTATATATGTAGATACAATGAATGAATGTGAATAAGTGATTTAAAAAAAAGTTTATTTTTTATTGCATTGATGTAAATGCAAGGGATCAATAGAAAGGTAAAAAAACTCTTGCGCTGAAGCAAAGAAGAAATGAAATGAGACTACATCAAGGAAAACAATACTCACAATTAAGATTTAGCCAACAATATTATAAGATTATAAAAATTCAATTAATATTAAATGAGATAGTTGTATATGTAGATACAATAAATGAATGTTAATAAGTGATTATAAAAACATGAAGTTTATTGTAGTGCATTGATGTAAATGCAAGGGATCAATAGAAAGTAAGACCAATTCTTGCGCTGATGCAAATAGTATGCGTGAGAGATTTGTACAATTAACGTGCTTTTAGAACAATGAGAGATGAAAGCTAAAATGCTCTCAAATATTTTCCATAGTTCCTTCGATTAAGGTTTGGCGCAAATCAAACAAATGACGGTAATAAGTATTACTAGCAAATGTATTACATGAACATGATGCATCACTTGTTTGCTGAAAAATACCGTACGGGATTCCTTGTCCTGCTGAAAATACCATTTTGCATCCGTTGAATCTAAGGCGATAGAACTGATAATATATTCTAATCAACGGATTGTCATAACGTATGTGTGTCTCTGATGTGTATCAGAGGATACAATATGTAATGTTGGATGATACCCCAAACCCCATCACAAGAATAATATGATGCTCTCTCAATAATAACCGTCAAATAGGTTTTTCAGAGTCTCACATTACTGTAACCCGACAATTGTTCGGAGAAACAGAATCATGACTCCTTGTTGAATACTACATAGAGCCAATAAATTGCCCAAGTTACTAGTCCCAACCCCATCTTAATCTTTCAATTCAGTGGTTTGAGGACTATGGCAGCTTTTATAAAAAGCCGGTTGTGCACAATTCCTTTTCAGCCAATCAACGTCTATCAATCTCTCAGATATTGGACGACTCAAAACTCACACCAATTACTCGGAATGTCCAAAATAGTTGATATTGTGCTGCCGCCTCATCCGTACGTACTGTTGTACATCTAGTGGCCATGGTATTTCCATTATGTTCTTCGATTCATCTATGATTCAAATTCTGCGCACAGAAAAAACATCTACTTGAGTTTCAGCAGTGATACGAGCTGGACGGTAAGACCAGCCTCCTATACATAAGTTTACAATTTGACCCCTACTCACACCGTAAAATGACCCTATTGCCTGAACTGCATTCGGTGTCGTTTCCAGACATCTGTTACTTCACACGTGTCCTTTGGTTCTCAGACTTTTTTCGAAGTTTTGAGAATTCTGAATTCCTTGGGGAAAATAGAATACCGTCTGTTTGCTCATCCGCTGTTTCCTTTCCTTTTATCGAACGTTATAACCACATTCCAGATCAGAGGAATGTTTTGTTTAGTTGTGTTTTTCTCGAAATTCCTGTATTTATACAGTGAAATGGCGTCGAATTTTCCATCGAACTTTTGACTTTTTATTAGTGTTAAATTCATTAATCATTTTGATACATAGTATCTAGGCTTTTATTTTATTACATAAAAAATTGAATTGAAAATTATTTAATTAAAAATATAATTATTTTTTAAAAATATTTATAAATATATAATAGAAAACACATTCGCGTCAGGAACAAAAATTAAAGACATTATTTGGTAGTAAAAAGAAATTATATGTATATATATATATATAATATATATATATATATATATATATATATATATATATATATATATATATAAAAAGTGTGTGTGTGTGAACTTATCTGAAATACATATTTCAAATGAAATAAAGGAATTAAAATATAAATGATAGAAGCGAGTCTAAAGAGTATACAATTTTTAATTTTTGTAATTATTAAGAGAAAAAGAATGTTTAATTAAAATTTAAAGTAATGTATAAAAATAAGAGGGATTAAATTTTCACTTTCAATCTGCAACGCGATTTTTTTTTAGTCTAACACAGTTATTCGGATGTTTATGTCCAATTTGTATAAAACATTCAAAAATTTCATTTTTATATCTTTCTGAAATATGCATTTGCTCAAACATTACTTTAAATAATATTACTCATCAGTTATTTAATGTTAAATTGGTAAATACTTCAAAAATTTATTCAGTTAATTAATTATTGATTAAGAAAAAGACTCGACTTGTGCTAAATTTTTGATTATTAAAATTTTATAGCACATTTATGTATAAAAAGCAAGATTTGTAGTAATTTAAAGTTTTCGTCATTTAATTAATAATTCGAGACTCATTTCATATTATATTTGTTTTGAAAATGTTAAAAGAATTTTTTAACTAAACAGATTTAATCTGAAGTTTTTTTTTTCAAAATTTGGTAACGTTGTCATCTGAATTATTTAAAAATGAAAGAAAATGGTTCCCTATTTTTTTATTATTATAAGAGACAAACAAAAGGAATTTTAGTTCAGTAGAAATATACATAAATTTATTTTATTATATAAATGTGTGTATAGCACAGATTAATTCAGGACAAAATAATATTTTTAAGCAAATGATAAAGGAAAAGCCTAACTTCGGTTATCCGACAATCAATTTTAATGTTCTGAGCTTTATCTTCTCTATTTTTGCCTAGATATCAAATGTAATCTGAGTTAATTTTGAAATATACATGATTTTTCTTCTTTATGAAATGAAAATTGATTTCTATTCTTCATTATCTAAAGAAAGACGCAAATTATCAATTATGTCTACAACATGTCTCATTTTATATTAGTCTAAAACGATGGAAAGAAGAAGCATAAAAATTCTATTTAAATAAGTCAAAATATTATATGTTTTCATACTTAACATTTTTACCTTTCTTCCCTGTTCTTTTAAATATAATAATCTTTTAGAATTTCTGCGTTAAGGCATAAAATTCAGAGTAGTTCTTACTTTTATAACTTGCTTGGTTTAAAAAGTGTAAATGTAATTTTATTCTAAGCTCACAGCCTTTTCAGAAAGTAGAATATTGAAATAAGAGGAAAAACGTAATCTAATATTTAACGGGAAAATTCCAGGAGAAAAATTATAATGATTTCACTTTTCTGTACAAGTTTATTCTTCACAATGAGAAGTAAATTATATGTTGTCATCAGTTTATAAAAATCTTAATATATATTTTAAATTTCTTTAAATTGTTTCAATAGCTGAACAGAGAAATGGTTCAGTGTTCTTTTTTAAATAATTTAATATTCTAGATAGATTATATATAATTAGTATGGGCATTTCTCTATTTTTATTTTTGCTGAAATTAAACCAATATAAATTATGAATCTAAATTCTAAAATGAAACTGTGTGCTCAGATGAATCAATATGCTAAAATAAATCTGTAAGCTAAAATGAATCAATGCATTTTAGAAAATGAAGCAGTGGAAAATATATCTTTAGATAAATAAAAGATGAAAAAATTCAGAAAAACATTACCAGTAAAACCATACTTTAATATCAAAGATAGATCAAAAGTACTTAAATGCATTGCATTTAAAATAATTTCTCGAAACATATGTTTAGGAACAGAAATGCAAGTAAAATCAACTGCATTAAAAGGAAAAGTACAACTATTAATGACGAACCCAATTACCATATCGAAACCTCTCTCCCTCTAATAATCATTCTGAAACGATTACTCAGCCCTGGTGTATAATTGGCTTGCCGAGTTCTAATTAACATTCAAATTGCTTGGAAAACCAGCTCTAAGCGATGATGGGAAGGGAAAAAAACACCTGAATGAGGAAAACAAATGATTAAAAACTTTCTGCACTCTAAATTATAAAAGCCAGATCGAAGCACTGACGGGAACTTATCCTCAAATGACTTTCTCACTCCAAGTTGATGGAAATAACTTTTATGGTCTGAACAAATCAACTGTTTAACTTGATCACGCGTAGCTGTTGAGTAATTATATTTTCGCGTCAGTTAAACACGCAAATTAGCGCAGCCTTTATGCTGAAGCCAGAACCATTAGATGCCCTTTGTTTATTATATCACCCAAAGCTTCTCAACTCATGTGCATTATCAATTTTGAATTTATTATCATTCTCCCTGCTGTGATCTATTAGATCTCTTTGTGATGTTAATGACCACACAGATGGTAAATGTACCACGGTCATTGAATATGATGTCCTTATTTGGATGGCCTAGTAAGTAAATTATAATTTGCGTATGTGTTCATAAAGCATAATGGTAATTACAGAATTTTTCCCCTCTCCAAAGGAGCAATATTATAAAGAGTACGTCTTTGAGATTAGCTTAAAAGTCAGCACTACAAAAAAATTTTAAAAATAGAATTCACTTTGTTATTATTTATCAGTAATTCCTTCTTCATGCTTAAAATTTTCAAAAAATATTCGAGGCACACACAAAACGATAAGTAGTTGTGTTTGTTTTTTTTTTTTTCATTTTGGGAACAATTCAGACAGGCATTATTATTGAGTCTGCGATTAGTGTTTGGTTGAAGAGGATACAATTTTTCTAAGTTGCAATACAGTATCATGGTTAAAAATAGTAGTAAATAAGTAATTACCCCTAACACACACATATAAGCAGTCTAATGACCCTTCTCTTTATAAATTATTTCAATGTTTTAAATAAAAAGTGAAAGAAATATTTTATACAAATACATCAGATATTTTTAGATTTTATAAGAAATATAATTTAAAAAAATATAAATTAAAATGTTTTTCTATATTATTTGTTTAAGTATTAAACTGACGTTCAAATATGGTAGAAAATTAAAAAAAAATATTACAGAATTATTAATAATTTTCATAGAGATAATGTTGTTAGAAATAATTTCTATTACCATAAAAAAATAATCGGAATACGACTCTGAAAATATTAAAGTCTAATTTTGTAAAAAAATAAGTAACTATGTTTCATATGGCAAAATAATTCATTTTCCATTCATTTAATGAATGCATCAATATATAAACAAAAAAAAATTGGTAGACTGCGGTACAATTTTTGATATTGCGCTCGTGTATTGCATTCTTGTAAAAACCAAGTCTTCTAAAGAAGATTATAAATGTTTCAAATTTTAAAGAGCTTTTTTTTGCAATATAAGTGGTAAAATATTATCTAACAAGTTAAAAGTGAAGTTTTTAATTATTTTTCAAGGATATAAAGGGTTTAATTTTTTTTTCTTAGTGTACAATTTATTCGAAGAAGATGCAAATATCTAAAGTCATTTATAATTAATTATATACTAATTAAACTGATAAATAAATAATTAATTAAATATCACTATTAATTAACTCTACTTTGCATAACCTGTATTAGCAACAGAGAAAAGGATAGTATACACATCACTTGATGTTTCTCATTAAATAAACTTTGTAAATTCATAAGCATATTTACAATAAATGCTATTAATTTAGATAAATAATTTGAAACATTTGAATAATGCTAAATATGTTAGTGTGTGTGTATAACGTAACTTTTTTTCTCTACACTTTTAATACAAAAACACGCAGTTTAACCGGACTAATTTATATAGAAAAGTAAAAGTATATATTTTAAGTAATTACTTTCAGTTAAGAGTGACTCTCTGAGATTTATTTTAAGTGTTACAAGTATTTATTTATTTTAAATTTCCTATAAAAGCATATCATTATTCAGTATTGTGAAAACTACACTTTTAAGCAGTTTAATTACAATAAGCATTTTTTAAATCACAATTTTAATAACAGGGATTATAATATTTTATGAAGTTAGTACTACTCTTTAAAGGAATTATGTTTCGCTACCACACCGACCACAATATACAGTAAATATCCTCTTTCTTCAGATAATAATCAACAAGTGCAGTTTTGTGTGGTCATGTTTCATCAATCATATACAGATCCTATAAATATCAATCCTGAAATCCTTACCTCAATCCTATAGAGGCAGAACATTTAGGGTACTCTAGAAAGAGCATTGCAAATCGCGTGAACCTTATCCCAGGACCTCCAGGCGTTAAAATAGTTACTTTGTAACGAATGGCAAAAAGACGCGGACAATAGTGCGACTCTTTTGTCCGTGTGAACACTTAACCAGTCAGCCTGCCAGCTCGGTGAAGAAAGCAGATGGCAATATCTACGCTCGAAAACCTCTCACTATTTTCTATAGTATTAACTGTTTTGAAGTAATTGTAACTTTGCTCAAGGAGAATGGGATTTATTCTGAATTAAAAAAAAAGAATATTAAAATTATTGGAGCTATAACCGCTGTAGTACTTTTTGAGTTGCAGTTAGTAAATGGCGCCCAACGTGGGGCAGAAGATCAATTGAATCATTTTTAAATTTCAAACAATCTTTAAACCTAAATTAATATAATCTTTAAAGGATATTGAGTAAAGGAAATGGAATAAGGACCAACCAACCTAGCAAGGAGATATATTTCCTTAAACTATAAATTACATAAATTATATTAACATTTAAACTATAACAAAAGTTAGTAGTTACTTTTTAAAATATATATAAATACCTTGGGATGTATAAATAGAAATTATTGTGATTTAATGTAAAACTACATGTTTAAATAAGTCTGTGATATGTCTAGAATGATAAGGATACTTATGTAATTGCAAGCAATTCAACCATGAATTTTAGAAAATATCTTAAGAAATATATTATAAAAACATACCTTCTAAAGAAAAATAACATTTAAACTACAACAAAAGTTAGTAGTTACTTTTTTAAAAAAAATATAGCATATGTTGTGATGTACAAGTAAGAATTATCGTGATTTAATGTAAAACTACATATTTAAATAAGTCTATGCTATGTGTAGAATGACAAGGATACTTATGTAATCGCAAACAATTCAACCATAAATTTTAGAAAATCTCTTAACAAATATGTTATAAAAATATTCCTTCTAAAGAAAAATAAATTTATTTAAAAGAGCATTTTTACACTTCCACTCGAAACAGAATTGATGAGTAAAATCGTGTGACATTTTGAAATATTTCTTCTTTCTCTTTTACCGTAAATCAAATTTCAGAAACTCGTGTAAAAATTATCTTACAGAAACTTCAAAAAGCTTTTTAAAACATTTCAATTTCTGATATACGTTTCCACGTTGCAGAACAGATGCAAAACTATTTAACATCTACAATTCTAGATTGAGTGCCATTAAGTTTCGAAATGGAATTAAATTATCAAACTCGCTTCCATTTCTAATTAATACAGCATGCGAATGTGACGTTTCTTTCAAAATTATTCCTACTAATAAACTCTTATGAAAATTTGCTTAAATTATTCATAAGGAATTCCATTCCTAATTATTGATCGAAAAGAACGTTTTCTTACCTCATTAACTAGTGTCTACGGTTAATTATGAAATTGCGTGATAAACAAGGTTTTACGTATGATGTGAAATTCTCGGACAATGTCGAAATCCGTTAAACCTTTGAAGGTTTAACACGATTATTCCTTGCAAACTAATCAGTAATTACACTGCTGTTGATTATAATTGAACTTAGACTAGGAAACATGGAACACGTATTGCTTTTCTGCTTCTAGTCTGGTATTTAAGCTTGCGAAATAAATCAGGTGCGTGCGCTTGTTAAAAATAATTATTTCCAAAAAGTGGTATTTGTTTTCAAATAATCACTCGTTGCTTTTATGGAATTTATTGATAATCGTAAAATAAAATAATGTAGAGAAAACAAAGCTTATTCAATCACTGCTGCTTAGGTGCTGTGTTTTCAACCACATCTTATATCAATTAGTTTAATGTTTTAGCAATAAGTGTTTTGCGGTATGTGTGGTTTTACAAGTCAAAATCTTATAAATGGCATTATATAGAACATAGGTACAGCAGTAAAAACATTTATGAGCAATGGAAAGATATAAAATCAACAAGATGTTAGACATACCGTAAATTAAATTTGATTTGCCTCTTTTCGACTTAATGGCATCTAATTTTTTACCTTATACTTTTCATTATTTTTCCCCCTCAGAGACTAGTGTTAGGAAAGACATTTTTATGAACACCGGAAAGGGTTTTTCAGGAGGATTCCTTTGACATTAACATAATCTCTATTTTTTCTATGTTGTGCAATATAGAAATATTATAGCTATATAATCCTTAAAATTGCTTCTCAACTTTGATATTCTATTAGGTTCATATCAGGGCATTACCACGTGGCCTCGGTAGATTAATGTTTATAGTCACGAGTTTAGTTCGATCTCTGGTGCCGTTGAAGACCCACCATGCAAAGGGGCTGGTGCACACGTTAAGGTATCCTACTACGTTCGGAATCGTAATTTAAAATAAACGCATAAATGGATAATTTTCATAAGAACTTAGATTAGAATACTAATGTCACTTAGATTAGAATACACGTATAAAAATATTTTAAGGACATTGTGACAAAAAAAAATTATTTAAATACAATATTTCCGCAAAAAATTAAGTTAGAATAATCTTTTTTCAGAGTGTTTTCCTTTTGTGAAAAATGCTTCTATTATAACATTTTGACTGTATATAGTAGCTCAGACATCTGTACAGAGGCTCAACTATGATTTTTGAAAAATTAACATTATTTTCAGAGTTACTAAAAATTGAAATAATTATTGGCGTTTTTTTCTTCAAATTTCCCCCCCTCTGTTGTCCTAAAACATGGATAAACCCACTTCTAAGTTATATATTTCAAAAATTCTAGTTGAGCCTCTGAACAGAAGTCTGGACTATATACAAGCAAAATATTATTATAATAAAGCAATTTTGACAAAAGGTGAATATTTTGAAAATGGGTCATTCTATGTTCATTTTTTGTCAAAATATTGTACTTAAATAATTTTTTTTTATTGTAATACTATTCTTAAAACAATTTTATATACATTTTATAATCTAAGTGACACTAAATATAATAAATATTATCCATTTATACACTTTTGCAAAATTACGGTTCCGAACGTAGTCGGATACCTTAATCTGTTTAAGCTCAATGTAATAATCCCTTTGGCATGGTCTGGTAGTTAGGAGTGGGGATTTCAGCTCAGGTGTCATCCTATAAATTTGACTGCGGTTCAAAATTACGTGGTCCGCTCGCTGCCAATAGCCTTTATGTTAGTTCATAGTGTGACGTTAATAAACACTCACTCATTAGGTCATTTACTATTAGGAATTAACCAGATACGAGTTTTTAGGGTCAATGCATTCAATGAAGTGACAACATGTAGTTAAATAGCATTGTTTCTATTTTAAAGTACAGTTCTGTTTTCATCGTTTTATCGTATTGTTAGCCGTTACATTTATTACATTTTGTTGCACACAAAATAACTTGTTTAGTTGGTTTACAAAGTTCGAGGTAATTATTTTTGTTTTTATTTTCTGAGTTATATTTTTATTTATTTGTATAATATGTAACAAGAGTTTCTATCTAATCATTCTTATAATTCCCACAAATATTTCTTAGAGAAATTATATGTGAATCAGAGAAATATTCCGGCAAGTGTATCGATTCAATGTAAAACCCAAGAATCCTGCACTATCATCGTAACAAAACAATTCTGAATGATATTAAATTTTGCAAGAATTATATGAAGAGGTATCAAAAAAAAAAATATTTGAATGTTTAGCCCATTATGTTCTTTGATTTATAATTATTTCAAAAAGAGTTAATTCTTATTCATGAAAATGTATTTCAAAGTTCATTCGATTAAGCAAATTTAATGACTCTGATTGCAGTAAAGGATTGTGCAGGATTGTGAATTACAATTAACTGTTGTTTTCCTGTGCAACAGGGTCATACACAGCCTTCTTCACGAGGAAGGGTTTATATATACAGTAGAGCTTGTTTTTGCGAGGTCTCTTTTTATGCGATTTTATTTTTGTGCTATTTTATATGTGCGATCTTTTTTTTTTTTTTTCATGCGGTGTATGAATTTCAATGGCTTTGGCACCACTGTAATGTTTTATATCTATTTACCAGTGACGTAACGGATAATGTTGGGACCCCTTCCCGCCTGAAAATCAGGCTTCCCCTTTAATATTTTATAAATTGGATAAATACGTATTTAGCGTTTGTTAAGCCTTGGACCCCTAGAGTCCTGCCCCCTATGATGCAGGAGTGTATGTTACGCCACTAAAATGTAGACACTTCACGACGTTCTGTTCATTTGTTATAAACTGTCTCCCGACAATGTTCCTTCAGTTGCTTTCTATCAACGCTCCAGCAGCCCGTGCTTGATTGAGGACGAAACTTTCAATGATCAATGACAGTGATATTATCAATAATTTGATAAATTATGAAGACTAACAAGAATAACCGTATTCTTTGAGAGCGGATAAAAATCTGCAGGGTTCCAGCTTTCTAACAAATTGGAAAAACTTTTTCATAAAATAGATACGAATTAAGAATGGAGAATAAAATTCCAAAAAGAGCTTCAATCATGTGTATCTGGTCATCGTGGCTTTTACAAGCAACTGACCACCCAAGCTTCGTCACAAAAACTTATCTCTTACTGTATGTTGAAAAAAAAAGAACCAATTGAAATTACACCTTCAAGTGATGAAAGCGATTTTGAACTTATTTATTACAGGGCTTTGCTTTAGATTACGATAAGTAGCAATGAATTATGTATGTGCATTTTTAAAACTGTATACAATGAAAAACTATATGTTTTAAAAAATTTCCATGTAATATTTAATTATTTATTTGGTTATGGAAGTACACTCTTACATAAACTTCGTAAATAATTGGCATATTTTATAATTGCGACTTTTTTTATGCGGCCCTATCCACCGCATAAAAAAATTCTGTAGTATTTCCACGAAATTGTTTGTTTTATGTAAGAATTTATGAAATTTGTGAATATTTTTTGTGCGTTTATTTTTATGCGGTCACACAAAACCGGTTCAACTGTATATATAAATAACTACCTAGTAGGATAATCTTGAAAATTAAAAATCCCTTGTAGTAAGAGAGGAGCATGGATCCCCACTCCGCAACCTTCTGTGCATCAATAGTGTAACTATATCTTAATATGCTATCGTGGGGACATCATATGGTTCTAAAATGCTGTATAATAACCTCTCTAAAATAAGGAAGGAATTATGATCATAAAGAGAAATTTCGTGTTCTTCTCTACAAGCATGGTAGCAGCTTAGTGGAATTTTATAATATCTTTAACTTTTGTTTTATTATATCTGTATATCAACATTTACCTACACATTTGTTCTTTATATAATACCTGTTCATTTTTTTTACCTTCTAGAATTCGAATTAACTGATCACAAGCCAGTCATCACATTTGTTTCTCATTGCTAATGCAGTTTTACTTGTCATAGAACCAATAGTATTGTATAATGCAGCGTTTTTATCAAACTGTGGGGTACGCCCCCCTTGGAGGGTGTGATAACTGTACAAAGAGGGCGCAAGTCGAAATTTTTTTTTATTTAATTAAATTATTAATTTACTACGAAAATAAACAAGCAAAAAATACATTCTAACATAACAAAAAATGAAACGCACATTTACAAGGATATATTATACTTATAAATGTATCAGTTCTGCACAATGTATTTATAATTAATTTAACAGTACTAAGTTAACAAGTTTAATAATTACCATTGATCCCATGAGATTGTCATGTATAAAATTATATACAAAAATTAACACTTATGTTGATAATTTGTGTTGTTTATAATTAATTCATTGTCTACCAATAAAAACCTACGCGATTCGCTTCTCAATGCCAACCTTTTTTCACGTCGGTGCACGCATGTGATGTATTAGGGGGATAAAGAAGCAAATATTCTGAAATAAGTAAATCAGTCTCAAAAATTGTCAAGGTCCTTTTATCGCATTCCAAACCCTTCGGACTAATTTTATGGATAGAAGTGCAAGGAAATGATTGTACTTCGGAAAGACGTATACATAGATCCGGGGCAATTAACGTTTTGGCTGAGTGAGAGACTCTTATATACGCCTGTGGTACTTAAGAGGTTAAAGTCGTATAGAAGTTTTTGCGGCAAGGTGTAGTATTATTGAATTCAATACATTGTTATTGAATGGGGGTGCGATGAAAAATATGATTGAATATTAGGTCGTGAATGTTGAAACTTTGAGAAACACTGATATAAGGAACTGTGTTAATACCTACATAACACTGAAACATGAAAAATGTAGCTTTGACTCGAAGAAATATAATTAAAATATTTTAGGATTAGATGTTTCTTTTCTGTAAAAAATCATGGAATAAAGATTTTTGAGATCTCAGCATCAAACATGCGCTATGAAATCGATTAACTTAGAATCCTATGTAAAAAAAATAAATAAACAAGGACATCTAAATAACTGTCATCAAAGCTCAGTATTTTTTATCTGGTTTTATTTCTCTCTATCTCTCTTCTTCCCGACCTACTCAAATTGTGTAGTAGAAGATTTAAAATAAACTCAAGTACAAAAATTAGTTACTAGATGAAAAAAAAAGAATTCAAACATAATTTAGATTTTTACATATGTTGTACTGTTGCAAGTCCCACATGATTGCACACCAATTATATGCAATTTTATGCCAGTTATATATATTATTTTTATGCTAATTACATAGTTTTAAATGTATAACAATTGTAACAAAAATAATTATGTTTCTAAATATGCATATTCATAACAAAATAAATATACAAATTTCAAAAATGATTAAAGAAACCTAAATTAAAAGCATGGACATAAAATTACACAGGATAAAATAATTACAAGTAATTACTAATAATAGTGTGCAATCAGCAAATAATAGTTATTAACTAAAAATTTGAATGCCTTTACTACCAACTCAAATTCCCTATTTTTATGCAATGCTTAAATCCCCTCCTACTCCCCCCCAAAAAACGACAAAACCTGGTCTTAGAACAAAGCTCCGGTATAATTAAAATTAGCTCTCTCGAGGAAATGAGTAATTATCTTTCAACACATTTCAATACAATTTTAGAATTACTTAATTTGTTATACTTAGGATTCATTACGCTAAACATGGATTATACTTTAAAAAAAAAGATTGAGAAACTGTTTATAACGAAATAATGAATATTTCTTGAAAAAAAATATTACTTGTCAACTCATTTAATAATGTTACAATTAATAACTTATTAATAAATGTAAATTATCTTTGAATATGCTCTTTTTAAAACTTAGTATAAAATATTCGGCTTAAATAGTATGTTAAGACTTTAGCGAACGCTAATGCAACATATGGAGAGATTATATTTTTAATGAAATAAATGCAATTGAGCGTTGAGGATTGAAATTAAATTGGAGCTGGAAGTGTCCGGGGATTTCGTATTTCATTTGGACGGCACGACTAATGAGAATAAATTATATGGAATTTGCTAAAAGAGATAACAATCTAAAGACTGAGAACGAATTAATTAATACGTTGAAAAAAAAAAGTTCTAATTTAGTACCAAAATGTCTGTCTACCGATTTAAAGAATGAATGTTTTTAAAAAAGCTTGATGTACTATCACTATTCAAAAAAATTAGTTTAGTTTTATTATTATTTTCTTTATTTGTAGAAATTTTAATAATAACACTAGTTAGATAAGCCACGTATTTGAAGTGTTGCCGTTAAAGTATATAATTCAGTTATTGCATAGAATAACTAGCTATTTCATGAACTAACGAGACAAGTCAGTTAAAGTATATAATGGATGAAAACTGTCATGTTTTACCTAGTTATTCTGTGAGATAATTAGTTATTCTCTAAAACACCAAATCATGGACCGTTAAAGTGAAAAATTAAAAAAAAATCAAATTAAATTAATTGATCATAAATAGGTAAAGGAACTCGAAATATACATTTTATCCCTATTGCAGATTATTAATTGATAAATAATAAACAAAAGCAGATGGCATAACTTATTATTGCTCATTTGCTAAGACTAGTTAAACAGAAAGGAAAATAAAAATATGTTCTGCATCTGTTGCTGACACAATTAACTTTTCTACTCTTTGGACTTCTAGAATGTCATGTGGCCGCGGTAGCCGAGTGGTACAGGTATCGGATCGTGGCTTGCCTTGTCACGAGTTCGAGCCCAGTACCACTTAAGCCCCGCCGTATAGGGCAGCGATGCACGTTAAATCTGTCGAGAGCTGAAACGTCCCCCAAGAACGTCATAATTGGTGTAACCAATAGTCACATGGTATTTTTTTTCTCTGGCTCTTTTCCTAGGCTGTTAATAATTTTTCAGGAATTGGTCGACTCATTAGATTATTCTTTCATTCCTTCAGTGGGTTGATAAATGATAATCAAGCTTGTTTGGGAACTGAACACTGGGGGTTTAGCGTCAGACTGATCAGTTGACCGAAACATCTGCACATGCTCCCCAGTGCCTAAGGTCACGTAAACTCAGATGTGCTCAGTAGGTCTTGGCTCTCATGGGCTGTTGCACCAATGAAAAAAATATTGACCACTAATGGGCTTTAGAGATACATATTACCGTTTTTGAGTTATTAGACATACAAATTCAAAATTTGATGGGCGTGTTCTTTTCATATTTTTTGGAAAATTTTGAGCAGTGCCATGTACATATAATAAAAGCTTAAAATACTGTTTAGTGGCTTTGAAAAGTATTTTGATGGTTGTGAAAAAAAATTTTTAAACAGCTGAGGAATTGTTTGGATTTGATTACAGAAATAGATTCAAAATTATTTATAATTCGGTGATATAGATAAATATTCCCGTTTTTGAACAATTTTTATTATTGGCTTAATTCTAAAAAGAAACTTCAAAATTTGTTTCTGTTAAATGGAGGTAACTAATTTAGTTTTATTCATATATAATTTTAGTATTTTGTTCCAAAATTATTTATTTTATAAAGATAAATGAGATTTGCTACACAAGGAATTTTACAAAAATTTAATCCCAAGGGGTATCGCTAATTTAATGACGTAAATGCTACACATATTTTTAAAATTGCTTTTAAAAAGATTAATTTTTTGATCATATATAAATATAAATATTCTTATTTTCAGTTTTAACCGTTTTTGAACTATTAGACTTTTCACTATTTAACAATTTTATTCAAAATCTGCATGGTAGAAATTTATTTATTTTGGTTCCTTTCATGGAGCTTCATTTAAAGATCCAAATTTATTAATTTAATGTTTTTTTTCTTAAAATTTTTGAGAATCAACCCCATTTTTAATGACGAAATCTGGTCGTTGTGAGGGCTTAAAGTACATTAGAGAAAAATATTACCATTTTTGAACTTTTAGACGTATGAACAGTTCTAAAGCTATTTTGTATGGCGTGTTTTTTTTACGCTGGATTTTCTTGTTGTTGTTGAATATAGGTTAACTAAAAGGCCGAAGGTCGACTCAGTCTTTCATTTTTAGGATAATAATTGACTACTATTTGGAGATCAGTTGACCGAAGCGGAGAGTTGCTGGGATTTATTTATAAAAAAATATGACCAAATTTTAGAGATACATATTACCGTTTTTGAGCTATTAGACCTACAAATTCCAAATTTGATGGGCGTGTTCTTTAAGGATTAGAGGTCCTTACCGAAAAATGAAATTCAGTATGCGTTTTGAACTATTTTGTTAAATGGTTTATAAATTCGCTAAGAATTTTACAAAAATTTTAAAGGATATTTACGGAAATTCGAACTATAGATCTGCATGGAGTAGGAATCTTGGGTAAAGATCCGTTTTAATGAAAAAAATACCCTTTTTCGAAAAAATATTACCAAATCTACAGTAATGAAATTTGCCGTGTTTTTTCTCCATTGTTGTTGTTGAACGGGTTTGTCGAACGGATTTTAGGATAATTGACTACTCAAAGGTGAGTTACTGGGACTTGACGATAAAAAAAAATTCCATTTTATCTATTAGATTTGCTTTTGTTTGAAAGTTGACAAGATGTTTATTTTTTTGGTGAAAAATGAAAAATGGGTTTTGTTGAAAGAGTTTTTGTTTACAAAAAGAGTAAAAGATAATTCTTCAATTTTGAAAATATTATTTGGAAAATTCCTTACACAATTTAAATCAAAAATTATAAGAAGGTTTTTCAAAAAATTCCATTTTTACTGCTAAGATATTAAGTTGACAAATGTTTATTTTTTTTTTTTTTTTTTTGGTGAAAACCAATAAAATGTGTGTTTTGTGTGTGAGTTTTTGTTTGTGTGATAATTGTTCAATTTTGAAAAATATTATTTGTGAAATTCCGTCCACACAATTTAAATCAAAAATTATAAGAAGGTTTTTCAATGTGATTTGTTGTGTAAGATATTAATAATTTATATATGTGTGTATATGTGTGTGTATGTGTGTATATGTGTATATATATATGTGTATATATGTGTGTGTGTGTGTGTATACATTTATAAACAATATATATTAATATAACATCATGAAATACCCAGTGAAGTGGATGGATAACGACTAATCTTTCTTGCATTTAACAATACTATTATAAAATATTTTTAAAGCAAATTCAAATTACAAAGGTTTGTAGTGGTGAAGTGCCCATTTCCCCTTTTAAAAGTATATAAAATTCTGTTTGTACTTATAAAGAAAATAATAGAAATTTGTTTAAGAATAGTGTTTAAATTATTTTTTTTATTATTCAAAATTATAACAAAAGAATTCCATACAGTATGCCTATTAATGAAAATAATGCATATTCTTTAGCTTTCATACTATCGTTATTACATATCACTTTTCCCCTTTACATTCTGAAGACATTTGAGGGAATGGAGGGGAAACTTTTTATTTGCATCAATTTTTTTGACAACACATTTTTTAAACGTTGTTCTTGTACAATTAGATAAAAACGATCATTTTATAACAGACGCAATTTTTTATGAAAAAAAAATCAAAATCCCAAAAATAAAATCGAATTAAAAAATACGTTCTTTTCATTTCTTTTTTTGCAGAAGGCTCAAAAACCCAGTTTCAAGTGATCATTAGTAACGAAAATGTTCAAATTTTGGAAAACGGTTCCCTGATCATCAAAGAAGCTTCCAAAGAGGACAGCGGACATTATATGTGCCAAGCAACTAATGACGTAGGATCTGGTCTGAGCACAGTTGTTTATTTAAAAGTGCACGGTAAGTATACTTGACTTGATCTTTTTTCAAATGTATAGCTTAACTGTTCTTTTGTTGGGAGAAAAAACATATATAAACACTCACAAGTTAGATACGTCTGAAAAATTTCTTTCTTTTTTTTCTTTTCAAATGATCTTATTTTATTTTCCTGAATGGAAAAACCATAAGAATAGCTTAAGTGTTATTGAAAAAGTCAGTTATGTATTCGAAAAGATATTTTGAGACATTCTGAAAGAAATGGTGATTTTTAAAAGGAAGTCTTTTGTGATTTATGCAAATGGAAGTTGAATAATGTATCATTTCTGACAAAGCAACCCATTATAGAGTTTGTAAGTTTTCATATGAAAGGATATGTTTGATTAATAAGACATAATATGACTTCTATTTGTAAGGCATCATTTGTTAGCATTTTTTTTTTTACTGATAGGTTATAATCTTATTATTATTTTTTTTAAACAAACATAACTATTACGAATAAGAGAAGAAACTGTTAGTTGCAAAAAAGTACATCAATTACATGTAAATGTATTTTGTTAGGGTGTTTGACGACAAAAAATTAATTTTCCCTAAGCCTCCTAAGACATTCGTTCCTTAGACTGCAGATAAAATGTGATACAATGATTTTAACAAAAAAAAATGTAGCGTATTTTACGCATTAGAGTACGTAAATTCATTCATATTACATTCCGATTAGTTTTAAATGGATTATAAAAGAAAAAAATATCGTTAAGTTGTGAATTCCATAAGAAATCCTTTTTGTAAAAATCATACTTTGTTATTTAACTTCATAACATAAGCAATGCATTGTGAAAATAAATATAGATATAATACAGCAAGAGAGAGAGACACCAATTTAATTTTATTACTCTTTACTGTTTAAAAATCAATCTTTATTTTGCTCCTATTATTGAGTAAGGGCCCTTTCATACGACTCAACTCATGCTGCACTTGACAAACGGAACAGACAATCGAGAACTAGTTTTGGATAGACATCGCCTGGGTTAATTTACACGTGTTCAAGTGGCATACCTTGCTGTGCCTCTCCCTCAAGCACTCGAAAACCATGTTCTCTCCTTACTAGTTGACTCAACTAAAAAAGTACTAAGGAAGCTACGCTCTTCACACTCGGTTACTTGTGTATTGAAAAATTCATAAAGCTAATTACTGCTACTTTGGATTAAATCATTGTACAGATGAATCTAGCACTCATTTTACGTACTATATACTTAGAATTATAATCAATCGGGAAAAAAATCAAGGGCTTTTGGGGGGGTCCGGACAACAGGACCCCCCCGTGTGTGCGACACTGGAAAGGAATTTTCTTTCCTCTGCATACTTACAGTAGTGACAGGGAAAGAGTTTTGCGCAAAATTGCCTGGTGTAAAACCAGCTTAAGCATTTATACAGCCCAACTAAATTCTAATAATACAGTTAAAATAAACTGAGGCAAAAATTTCTTCAAAAATTGATTCATTGATATTTGTAAAAGACGCTTAATGAAATTAATGTGGACATTTATGATTGAAAAATACGATGAATTTAAACGAAATTTTTACATTTCCCATTTCTATTCATATAAACATTACTTAGTTACAATACAATTCATAAGAAGCAAAACATCACGGTCTCTTCCAAATTGAATTTACAAATTTGATTATCAAATGAGATATAAAATTTTGTTTGTATTTTATATATGCATGGAATTCAACTGTTTAGTCAGAAACCCTTAGAGTTGTATTGGTATTGGTATTATAAATATAGCAATCTTCTGATGCTATAGTTTTTTAACACTACAGAACAACTTAGACAGTGAAAGGGACTTTCATTATAATCTCATAAATTATTCGATCCGCTAAACTCCAAGAGATGAAAAGGGAAAAAAATACAGGTTTCGAAACACAAATTTTAAAAATACTTACTTGATCACTTAAATAATGAACTTAACTTCAGTTTCAAAGAGTTACGAAACTCATAATAAACAAGAAAGTTTTAATTTTCATGATATGTCTGGTTCTTTATAAACCAATAGTTGTTTCTTAGATATCGGTTAGTTAGAGCCAGACATATAAAGTCTCAAAGCCCAACCTTAGCGTCCCAATTATCGGCTTCGCTTTTCAGCTATTTATCTTGTTCATTACTCAAGATGCTGCAAGTTTACGATGGAAAAAAAACCCTAATGTTGTTTACAGAAAAAAAAAATTAACTATCTGATTTTCTTAGCTCTCTACCTTAAGATTTCAACGGAGAGAAAGTTTTATAATCATTTTCCACTTTTACCTTTTTTTTAACTTTTTAAAGTACTTTAATCCTAAATTATATATGAATTTTTAATGTTCAACAGCGTAAATTTCAGGCATATGTTCTAAGCATTTTAGAAAAACATTAACTTTTGAGGAATAAAGTTTAAAAAAAGAAAGAAAAAGGAGGTGAAAGCAGAGAACTGTGAATAAATTTCAATCAGGATTTTAGTAATATTAGAAAAGTAATAATATTTTGTTTTACCTAAGAAATGAAAGCCAACCTTTATTTTGCACCAAGTCATTAGATTTAGGAATGTAAAACACACACAAAAAGTGATTAATTAATTAATTAAAAAATAGTGAACACTTTTCAATTCGTTTTTAACAGTAGTAAAAAAAAATTATGTGCGTGTGTATCAGTGAATGAAGTAAAAAACAAAAGCATAATAAAAATACACATTTACACTGGTGGTAGATCAGAATACCCTTTTAACGACATTTCGGCTTATCAAAGTGCAGTGTTTCTCAAACTGTTTACATTTTTCCACACACATCTTAAACATCTTACACATTGGGGCGTGACAATCAACCCCCATATTTGATTGGTCATTTTTATACTTGTCTTTGCTGGCGATCAAAGAACCGAAATTTTTTAACAATTGTCTTTCATTAATGGCAAGGGCGCGAAATTTTGCATTTCTTTTTTATATAATTGTTCTTGTATTTTTCTACTTTTCTTACATAAAATAAAAGATAACATAAAAAAATTTATTTACTGTTTTGAATGGAAGTTAAAACAAAATACTTTCTAAGGCATAATAAAAATATCTTTCATATTTTTACATTTACACTGAAATAATAATATATAATATATATATATATATATATATATATATATATATATATATATATATATATATATATATATATATATATATATATATTATGTGTGATATTACGTCATCAAAAATAAAAGCTTCTACTTCAAAACCTCATTTTATAGCTATCTTTGATTCTATAACCAAATAAAAAACATTTTATTTGATTCGCTGTAATCCCATGATGAGAGACTTTTATTACGTTTCCTATTCAAATCGAAAATGCTATACTTTCAGAGAAAAAAAAGACAAAACCCAAACCCATAATCGAAAAAAAAAATTGGAAAATAAAAAGTTCATTACTGCTATATATTATTGCCATCAGCTGTAGGCAGCAGAACGTATTTGTTGCAGTTTGACCTTCGAACTTACATGCACGGTTAGTTACGTCCCTGCTTTTATGTATTTGTTTTTCATTTAGGGAAGTACTAGGCCAAGATTTATTTTAATGAGCTATCCGAAACATATAAAGCATAGTGAAAAACGTTTTACATAATTTTTTAGAACATCTATATTGTGATAAATACACTTTTAACCCGAGAGCGGTCACGCCGAGAACAGAGCGCACAAAATCGGTAATTCTGGCAAATCTGTTTAATTGTTACCAATGGCCCTGACACTATCCTCCTGTTTGACAATCTTAACGTGAACTAAAATATATTTCTCTCATATCTCCCTCTTTTTAGGGAGTAGCAAACGTTTTTTTACAATCTTAAGGTACTTGTTTTGTCTGAGTTCCCGATGAGACAACTTTTTTTCCGAAATATATTCTGTGTCCTTGAAAGAAGGTGTGAGTATATTTTCTCTTAATTACATTATTCACTGGAATTACGATTTTTATTGTGTACTATAAAAATAATTATCAAAAAAGGATTGGGGTGACGAAATAACCCTGCTCGACTATTAGTATCGAGTGCGTGCCTGCTCCAGGTTTAAAACATGTTGACGTATTTTCGCTTTAAATATTAAAAATGATACAATTATTCTTCATCGGAATTTTTTTTTGTTTTGTTCATTATTCGAAATCATTTCTACTTTAAAATTCTGTGAGGCTTAAAATTATAGTTCGCTTAAAACTAATTATAATTTGAGGAATCATTTAAAAAAAAATCATTTTATATTTTTGTAAACATTGTCGTACACTTGGCTTTACTCTCCTTACAATTAAGCGATTATATCAATAATGTTTTATTTTCTTATAAATGAACTTGTGCAAAGAGCGGGTACTTCAGCCGGTATACTTTTAATGTATGAGTTCTGCACAGAGTATTTTATAACTAATTAAATAATACTAAATTAAGAACAAGTTTAATAAGTATTCGCGACTTCCACTGTTCTTACAGAGCAAAGTTTTTCAAAGGAATGCTTATGATTAGAAATTGACCCTCTGAGTTATTTTTCTATATTTAGCTGATATCTATATTTTGTCTTCTAAGCAACCACCGCATTTTGCAATATGTTCTAATTTAAAAATTAGAGAAAGAAAAAATAACATAATAATTATCCTATTACTTATATATTTATTATTTATTTTCTTTTGCTTAAAAGTAACATATACAAAATTTAATACTTATGTCATGAATTTGTACGGTTTATAATAAAGATCGTTGCTTTAGCGTCAAAGTGCATTATTATTGCATTCAGTACATTATTAATGTATAAGGGGGGGCGATAAAAATTGTGATTGAAAAGGGGGGCGCCAGTATTGAAAGTTTGAGAAGCACTGGCTTATATGTATTGAATTGTATAATTAAGTTTCATTTTAAAGTAATCTTATATAGAATTAACAAAGTTATTATTATCATTATTATTTCAAACTGTATTAAAAAAATTAGGATGGAAAAAGTATAAGTATATAAACAAAGTTTTCCTTTTCAATTCATAATATTATACTAAAAAAAATATTGAATACATTTATAGAAAAGTATCGTTATTATTAGTTTATTCCAATTATGCTTATAGGTGTTTCAGTACATACTTATGTTATCAAAGGCTTGTGGTAACTAAAATAAGAAATGCAGGTTTTACATTCAATATCATTTAAGAATCTAGAAAACACTACGTAGTATTTAATTTTGTCGTTGATATTATTCTGTTATTTTGTAGAGATTAGGCGAAATTGTCTTTTTGCGTCTTAGTTTTCCCCCTGTTTGAGGTAAACTGGAATTTCGAGCAATATTGTCTTAACTAATACTTCATCATTTGTTTCTATATGAACTAGCCTTTCAACTACACCATTTGGCAAACCATCATTCACATCAGTATTTGTGGTAATCATGTAATAAATATTATTCTCATAAACTGTTTGATAAGGCAATCTATTTGTATCAATTAATGTCATTTTATGTAATTTTTGACTTGCGCACAAGTTTCTTGTTCTTTTGAAGTACAACCAATGTATACATCTTTCACAGTTGAAATTATTCTGTCCACATATGCATTGAATACTTTAATATTATACTCATTGACAGAATTGTTAGTGTTGAATAATCGTATATCTTGAGGACGCCTTAATTCAGCTTCTTCCACAGTACAAAAACGAGACTCAATCAGAGTTATTTCTATTTCAAGTTGTTCGCCTTTTCCAACTTTTGTAAGTGTAGAAGAAAATTGTTGATTCGCTTGACGCATGACTTCATTTAGTTCATAAAATTATAGATTTCGCCATAAAACCGTAACTGGTAACGCGTAACGAAATTTTTTCCCTAATATGCCATAAGAAGTTACCTTCAAAAAGTCACAAGCAATAATATTTTTTTTGAGTGAAAAAAAATGAAAATATTTCCGATTGTTTTACTTAACACCACATTTGGACGTGACAATATTTGTGATGTTACTCATATATCTTCTGAGACTATTGCGTTTAATTTGTTACCTATCATCATTCATTTTTTCATTAATGGATCTTAGAAGTTTTTCTCAGAATTTTGCTTTAATTTCTCATGTATCTATTATATCTGAAATACAGAAAATTTAAAGTATAGGGTGTACGAAAAGTAGGATTATACTTTTAACGAGTAATAAAAAAATAGTAAAATTAAGTCAGTTCCTACGTCGGTCAACAAAGAAAATTTTTATTTTAGTTACTTTTTATTAATCAGTTACATTTATTATAAATATGTATATACTTATGACAGAATCACAATATTAAGTGACAAAATAGAAAGCAATTTTCCAATTTCCTTTCTATTTCTGTTGGGTTTTTTTTTTGTTCGTTTGTTACTATTTGTTCATTTTTTAATTTAATAAATGAATGAATATTTGACAAAAATTTATTCACATCAAGTGTTATCCACTACAAGTTTATATATATATTACGGTTTATTATGTTCCACACAAAAAGATTACATTTTCTGTTGACTGAAATGCAAAAGAAATAATGCAACGTCCGCATTTTTCAACATTCTCATTTCAAAATGGCTTCAGAGCAAGAACAACCATAAGTTTTAGAATGGTTTATCAAATTTAAATTTGTAAACAAATGTGCAGCGTAAACTTCTGGCTACCTATGAACGAGGTGTAGCTTCAAAACTGAAAATTTATAAATGGTATGGAAATTTTATGACGATAGAAAGCGTAATACAAAAACAAAATTCGGTTGTCTTAACGGAACACACACAAAAAAAAAAAAAAACCATAAGTGAATATCCTTGTTATTTTATTCTTAAATAAAGTTTGAAAGTTTGTTGTCAAACTTTTCGATCATGCGGTATTATCAGATTCTGCTTTTAGGCAGGCAAGCAATAATTATAAGAATTAAACCTTTTAAGGCTGACGCCTGGTTGGCGTGGTTCGTTTGTCGTTAGTCTTCTGCACCCAAGGTTGTGGGTTCCCCCGGCCCAAGTCGGTGGATTTTCATGACGCAGAAAGTCGACAGTGGACATGTAGTATGATTATGAAAGATCCCTAGAGCGTCCATTTGGTTAGAGGGCTCTCATCATAATTTAACCCTAGTACAAGTTCGCATCGTCAGAGCTCAGAGACCTTCGTCTAGGGAAGCAACTGGGCGTCAAAATTACCTGCAGTAACTGCTATCCACCTATATGGTGTCGCACTAGAAATATATACCAACTCCTGGGGAATGTACTAGATCTGCAATGGTAAAACACCAATTCACACCACAATAAAAACTAAAAAAGAAACATTTTAAATCTAACAAATATTATTTAACATTCGAATTTTAAATACTAATATGTATATATATACATATACATATGATTTTGTTAGGTTCTTCATCCACGTGTTGTATTAGGCTTAACTTTTCAACTTGGCTCTTTCTCTCTCTCTCTCTCTTTCTATTATGTCGAAAATCCCTGCTGTACGGGGAAGGGTGGACCCATAAAGCATTGCTAACCCTAATTCTCTGGCCTAATTCAGCGACAGCTTTAGAAATCATAATATGTCTCCAGTTTAGTCCAACGACTTTTTTGTATCTACATTTGTTGTGTCTGCCGAATTCTAATTTCTTACTTCTTTAGTAATGTAGGTTCAAGTACTTATAAAGCATTGCTAACCCTAATTCGCTGGCCTAATTCAGCAACAGCTTTAGAAATCATAATAGATCTCCAGTTTAGTCCAGCGACTTTTTTGTATCTACACATTTGTTGTATCTGCTGAATTCCCCACACACAATTTCTTACTTCCTTAGTAATGTAGGTTCAAGTACTTCTCCACTTTTATTTTATTATACTATATATATATATGGATGGATGGATGCATTTGTATATATATTACTATTTATTAAATATGGTCTTAAAATTTTCTGCTATATTCATTTATTATTTAGTTTAATCAATCCTGCTAATCTGTTTTGTATAAATATTAACAGAAAACTAACATGTTTTGTGAACTCATTACGTACCTCACACACAAATTTATGACTTTTTTAACGCACTTCTGTATTCAATCTTTTTATAAAAAGAAACTCACAAAAAGCATTTAGGTACCTACATCAGTAAGAACTTTAAATTGAAAAGATCAAACAGAATTAAATATGTTTAAAAAAAATCAAGGAAAAAAATAAATAAACGCTTGGATTTTCCTTAATGAAGACAGAGATGCTTTGCAACGTTTTTATCCCAGTTTGTAATTTCTAAAAGCTGAAAGTAATGTTGCACGAATCTCATTAAAGAACTCTAAAGAAGAAGTCCAAAGAAATTAGCATAGTTAACATAGCGTAGAAATAGGCATGAGAATGAAAAGCTCTTAGCGTAAAACACAAGTGCAACTACGCGTCTTCTTGCAAAGGAGATGCAGATATGCTGCCTACCCCGAGGGTTAAACTAATTATGTTAATATTACAATAGAATTGCTTACTTCAACTCAAAACTCTGAACATGGCCTGAAGGTATGTTATGGATTACAATGAGTATTGATCAAAGTTACTTGATCTCGTTGTCATAGCAACGAAGAATTCAGAAATGAAAATTATACCTTGCCTTTTGTTACTTTCTAGCCATAAAAAAACTGAATTTTAAAGCAGCTCAACTAGCGATACTTATTGTTCAGCTCGTAATTAATAGATCAATCTTCAGGATATATTGTACTAACATTATCAGCGAACTATATCAAAATAAATTGATATGCTTATAAATCATATTTATTTTCAAAATAATTGTCAATCCTGAAATAAAAGATTTTTCAAGACAAATATGTTTAAAAGGCTCAACGCTTATCATATACTTTGTGTAGCACAATTTAAAAAAAAAATAATCTGAAAAAAGTAATTTGTGCTAATTTGCGATATATTCATCAACTTACAGGAATTTAATTTATGGAATAATATTTTACTGTAAATATACATTATTCAACTTCCTGAATAATCTTAGTATTGCAGGTGGTTTAAATGTTTTTTTCGTAAAATTTTATTTATTGATTAAAATAAAAATTACGGAAATTAAAATTAATATAGAAATACAAATACTTCTTTTCTGCATTAAATAAATAAATATATGAATATTTTGAACTTATACTTTGATTTGTTTTTATTTAATATATTTCATATTGCGCAAAGATGTTTTGGTTAGAATAATAATCATATTGGTTGAAGCAATACAAAAAATTGGAATATCAAAATTCTGTACCCCTCCCCATTTCCCCAGAAAAAAAAATGGGAAGAAGCCAAAAGAAAAATAGATAAATAAACAAAATAGATAACTTGAGGATCTTAAAGAGAAAAAAAGGCAACCAAATATGTACTTGTCTTTAAACTACAAGGAATAAATCATATTCTGTATAATTTAATACTCTGATCACAGCTCTCTCTTGGATTTCTGGTTACGTTTAAATTAATATTATTATTCGATGTGCTTCTTAAAATTTTTTTAACGAAATTTGCCTCAATGCAACAGGAGTTTTAAAATATTTTTTTTTTCAATATAATAAAAGTACTATTCAATAATTTTGTAAGGAAACATGATGACTTAAACACCAACTCACTCAAAAACATTCAATTTCATACAACAGATTACCCAAAGCAGATTGGAATGATTCGATTACGGATATTTATGTCTTTACGTTAATAAGCAAACTGTTTAATTTCTCATATAAAAGTTATTACATTTGTTATTGTGTAAAATGTAATATTATTATCTTTTTTTTCCCTTAACATTGCATACTTAAGAATGTGTTAAATTAAGGACAATGAACTATAACTTTTGTGGGCAATAGAAATCTTTTTTGGATTGAGTTACATTGTTTCAACGTAATATTTTACTCACGAAATCATTTTTTTTTGAAGAAAAGAAATGCAAGCAAAAATAATAATTTCTTAATTTTTTTAATAAAATAAAGTACATAACTTATTGGGAAAAAGTAAACTATTACTCAGACGTATTTAAAATTAAAAAGTAATTTACACAATATTGTTTTAAAAAAATTGCATTGCAAAGAATGCATTTAAAAAGTATAAAAGTAGTATTGAATGGTACACAATGACCCCCCATCTATATTATAAACAAATAATTCTTAAAGTATTTATACAAAGTCCAGATAAATATAGTTATACTTTTTTTTCGAAATATATACATATAAGGTAATCTTTAATTAGCATGATTATGTTTTTTCTTATTTATTACATATTCTATTTGTGTAAATCCATGTCGAAGATTTCAAAATATTGTAATTAACATCACAATTCAGTTCGACCAAATGCATCAACAAAGATTAGATCAAAATTCATTTAACCAATCATAATTCTAGTCTTTCCAAATCAAACCGAATCAAATTACGTCTGACTGTTTATCTGTAAATCCGTTTCTCTTAGAATTGCGTACTTAGTTCCGATTGGCTGTGGTCGAAACTGGAATATTTTCGACTGCCCTTGTATGATAAGAAACTTGCACACTATTCGTTGATAAGCGAGCCAAGCCGCGCCTTTGTAATAGTGTTTGGACAAATATTGTTTAACGGCATTCGTTAAAGAATATTATTGGTTCTTATATATATATATATATATATATATATATATATATATATATATATATATATATATATATATATATATATATATATATATATATATATATATATATATATATATATATATATATATAAGAAAAATAATACATTTGTTTTTGGAGTTATTAAAACAAAACATTCAAATGAATGATTCTCAGCAACTTTTCATTCCTTTTCGGTTGTGGTTTAATTTCCCCCAATTGTTAATAAGTTTAAGTTTCGTCATTTAATTTTTAAGTACCGTAAAATCTAGTGTATAACGCGCACTTATACTTTCAAGATACATCTTTTAATTTTTAGGTATATTCACCGTATAACGCGCATTCTTTTTTTTACGAAAGAACCTGAAATGTACGGTTTTAGAGTCGTTTTGGTCGGATTTTACGGTATATAGAGACACCTATTCATTGGATAAGAAAATCTTCAAATCTTCATTGGACGAAGAAGATATTGAATTATTTAATAACATATAGCTCTGAAAATCTCAAATTATGTTTTTATTTTACATTACAAATGTAAGTTTTATAACTAAATTAAAATTAAATAAATTTAAAAACTGAAATTCTATAAAAAGAGAAATGACTGAATATTGCATTTTCTTTAGTTTTTTTCAAGCAATAAAAATTTCGGAGAGTCTGAAAATTCTGGATTTTTCAATAGAGCGCAAAAATTAGCAAAGAAAGAAAATTATAATACAACATATCATGTATTTAGAAGCAAAAATGCAAATGTAAATTTTTATAGTATGGTTATTGAATGTAGCATATTTCAGAACTCAACACTTACAAAATCCATAAAAAAAAAGTTTAAATGCAAAATTTAAAATCGTGTATAAATCTTACAAAAATATTTTTAAATATCGTTCTTGAAAAGGTTTTTGTAAAGCCTATATTGCATGCATATAATAAATTACAGTTTTATAATTCCATTATTTTAAAAAAAAGTAATATTTTTTTAAAGAATTTTAATCATAGATTTCGGAGATTTAAACACCGGGGGATCACACACAATTCAGCTTTATCTAAAGTTTTATTTGTTTTACTTAAGAAATAAGATGCTTGATGTATATAGATTTTCTGATACAAATATATTAAAAAGTCATGTTAAAATACAACATATTTTGGTAGTTAAAATTATTGATCCCATCGTTTTTCTTGCTCAGAAAAGTAAAAGTTTACGTTGGAATCCATGCATCATTAAAATTTTCTTTACGAAAGAAACATATTAGAAAAACATTTTTTTTTAACATTTCACAATGCCTTCAGACTAAATCTTCATCCAACAATCGACCGAACATTTTTTTTTTTTTGAAAAACATAATCTTAGCAAGAGGATTTACTGTGAGCTTTGCGCTGCACCATACAAAGGATTGAAAAAAAAAATTACTACCCGATAACCGCTGAAGGTAAAAACTTTTTCCTAACATCCAGCTCCATTTTGCGCAACTAGCAAATTATTTTTACACAATTCTTCTATCGATTTCCGTTAGATACCACCATATGTGTTGAATGAGATATTGCCCTCCCCTAAGCTGACAAAATACCTCTGCTGTGTTCGAAAAAAAAAAGTTCCGTTATCATCCTGAGGAGGAAATTGCTTTGGTGCAAAATTACTTTTAGGAAATTTCATGGACCTGCCCAAAGAATTATGGAAATTCTATTTCAGGTTACTGATAGCACAGAGACAAAATTTCAGTTCATATTAGAATTGTAAAGCGGCAGTTGAAATCTCCTCTGAGGAGTAAATTGCCACAGTTATTTGTAATATATTTATATCGAGCAGTCCGTTAACATCAGGAAGAAGGAATGATGTCCATTAAAATCGGAAACTTTTTTGGAGTGCTGAAGGAATTATAAGGAAGTAATTTGGTAAACTGATATTTGTGTCCGAAGTGTAATGTGTGAACGTATGTTAATACTGTGGCAAGTTTCTTATTCTGAAAACTAAACTAAATTTATATATTGCTTTTTAAAATTTGCAAAAAACCTTAAGTAATCAATTGAGTTGAGCAATGGCTTTCTTGCTGGATGGACGACGTTATTGGTTGATTCCTGAAATATTTATCGTCATTTCTACACAGATATAACCATTTATATGGTACTTTTTTATTTTCAAAAGAGAAGAGAGAACTTGAAAACAATGTGATAACGATGAGTTTAAAATTAAAGTTTTAGACTAGAAAGAGAGATATTTTATGGAGGGTTCATAAAAATATTTCTAGGTGAATGGATATTGATTAGGAGGGGGGGACCAACCTTATGCTTATTTTTAAACAACTAGTCAGCCTTTTTGTGACTCTTTTCAAACTTTATGGAACAAAGTGAACTATTATACAAACAGATTTAATCTTCTCAACGATATGTCATTAATAAATGAAAAAAAAATCCTGAAAGTTTCTTTACATCCAATGAATATTATTATTTTAAATGCTATAAAGAAACTTTTACATCCCTATTTCAACCCTCCACTAGACGCGCTTCAAAAGTTCCGTCCATAGGCGCATGGCATTTCTCAGATGCATCACCTTATACTTACGTTTGAAGATGATTTAATCATTTTTGGGGGAAATTTGACAGTAAAATAACATTTAAAATAAAATCAGGAATTGAGATATTTATGCGAAAAAACATCAAAATGATAAGGGTTAGTTGTCAACCTTGTCACCACTGTTTACATTTTAAGATACACTGTTGCAGTCTTCACATGTCACCTAACAATGTTAAAGGGTCATGAATGTTTGGCATAATGCATAATGCAAAACTGTAGAAATATTTTCTTAATGCAGTGATTCTCAAACTGTGGGGCGCGTCATCCTAGGGGGCATAACCCTAAAGGGGGCGTGAATACATCGAAAAGTCGAAAACAAACATTATTTAAAAAATTATTAATTTACTGAAATGAAGCAGAAAAATAATACTTCCTGACATAACAAAAAATAAAATACACATTTACACTGATATAATACACTTATAAATGTATCAGTTCTGCACCATGTGTATTTCACATATTTAATTTAACAGTACTAAGTCAAGAACAAGTTCAATAATTACCAGTGGCTCTATGGGCACGTCATCAATTTATATACAAATTTAATACTTATCTTGATAATTTATAATTAAAGTCGTATTGTAGACACATCAAAGTATATTATTATTGAATTCAATACATTATTATTGTTTGAAAGGGAAAATTATGACTGAAAATTGGGTCGAGAGTATAGAAAGATTGAGAAGCACTGTCTTAAAGTCCTGACAAAAAGGAACAGTATCTTTTTTTCTAAGTTCCTGGTGATGTTACTCTTGGGTTTTCATCTTAAATAGGGATTTGTGTATGTCAGATATTTCTTCAATCCTGAGTAAAAATGAACGAGGAATGCGGATGTCACACTCAGACCGTCTTCACATGTGCTTTTTCAAAGTTTTCCTAGATATGTGACTGAGGATCTGTGTGATTTTGATTCCCATCTAGATATTTTGGGAAAAACCGCTACATTCCAGCTACATTGAGGACTGAATAAAATGCAGCAGGAGTGGTGAACCTTTGTAGAGCAACGAGCCATTTTTTTTCTAAAAAAGTGTTTAATGAGGAATAGACGTGCCGTCAAATAAATTTGACTTCTGATTATTGTGAAAATAATAAAACTAAGTACTAACAACATAAAACTCTTTATTTACTACGAAAAAATACTTTTTTAATGTATAGTTGTAAATCTTTTAGTTATACGTGATATTGAAATTATAAAGTAGCATTAATGTGACTTCTACTGTTACAGATTGGATGACCACAATTACTTAGGTTTGTAAGATGTTACTTTTAGTAAAATGCATGTTTAATTGGAGATATCTGTCACACAGTTTCTAAGCAACTAATTAGTTTTGCTGTGGTACACTTTTTGACAAGAGAATTTGTGATTCATTTCAAAATGCGTTTTTCCCACGATGTTTTGCATTTCACTGTTCCAGAGCATAAAACACACACCACTTTTACCTTTTCTAAAAATGCCATATTTCTAGATTTACCATGCTTGAAATTCTCTGTTACACTTACTATCTTACACTTTTTGTTCGTTTGTTGAACTAGCCAAGTTAAATAACAGTTAAAAATCGTAAATATAACACAAATAAGCTTTAGAAAACAAGTTTTGTCAGTGAAATTGACTGTGTTATACGTAGACAAATTTTGCATGATAAACAATTGTAGTCCACGACGTAACTAAGGCAAGACAATAACAAACAAGTGTGCTCCCGCCACCCCGCGACCAGTCACTCGATTTTCGTAATACATCATAGCGAACTTTATTTTGAAAAAAAATGTAAACCATTATGATCGCTGACGCACAAAAAATAATGTTTCGCGGGCCATCGATGGCACGCGTGCCACTGGTTCGCCATCCCTGAAATACAGTCACTGACCACGCACGTGGCCTCACTCAGATGTATTTCAACTCCCAGTCAGAAAAAAAAAGACATGAAACACAGAAGGCACAAAATACCTCGAATTATTTTCTTACAAAACTGAAAACTACACAATTTTACAAGGAGGGTGGGGATAAAAAATAACAAAATAGTACACAGTCATAAAAACTGACGATGTTGACGGCGCTGCATCTACGAGATTCAATGGCCCTGCCATCCGACATATGAAGAAATCGCCATCGTCCTTGACAATGAATCCTATGGCAAGTGGCGAAAGGCAAATGGAAGAAAAAGTGTTCCAACCCGCCGTGTGGACCCAGCATCGGAATTATTTTTGTTATGTATCTGAGAGATTCGCGCGTCTAACGGAGGGTTAAATTAAGTAATGATTTTTCAATAATCAAATTAATCGTTTTACCCCTGAATATCATTCTGAGCATGTATGTAAATTATACATACTTGACCCGTTCAGGACCATGATCACATACATGTGATCACACGTTTCTCCCTCCACGGTATCATATATGTGATTGAGCTTTCCCTTCTCGTAGGCCCTTGATCACACCGGTGTGATCAAACTTAGGAACGTTTTTACATTAATTTTTACAAGCACTAGAATACTGTTAGAATCTATTTTTTTTTCGAATAATATGTTTAATTGAACTTCAATATGTGCTTTCAGCTCCATGTTTTTTTTAATTAGATTCGAGATATTTATAAATATAAGCAACTGCACATGTTTACTTTTCGAAAGAATCGGACATTTAGAGGTTCGTGATCTATTTCTCTATGGATTTATGTTTATATTTTGAATAAGTTGGTTTAGTTTTACAATATTTTCTATATTCTTATTTAAATGTATGGGATTTTTGACAATTTTTTTGAAAGTGTATATATATATATATATTTATTAAAATGAAAACACTTTTTTTAAAAAAAATTAACAATTGTTTTTTTTTTAATTCCGCGAAAACAATTTTGTTTTTTATATTTAAATATTATCAATGACAGAGTAAATTGCAAGTTTTAACGTATTTTTTTTCTTGCATTTAAAACTTTATATGAATTTTTAGAAGAAATTAGGCTTAGCAGGGAAATTCGACCGGTCTCATGCGCGCCCATCCTCTCCGAACATACGGGTCTGGGGAAGCGCTTATTCCTTCTTCCGCTGGTCCTGAAGGTGTTATCAATTAGGGGTTCCATGTAGCAAAACATTTTTAAGGTATCCGACTACGTTCGGAACCATGATTTTGCAAAAGTGCATAAATGGTTAATTTTCATGATATTTTGTGTCACTTAGATTTCAATACATGTATACAATTGTTTTAAGGACATTTTGACAACAAAAAAAATATTTAAATACAATATTTTGGTGAAAAAAAATAATTTAGAATAATTTTTTTTTTCAAAATGTTCTCCTTTAGTGAAAAATGATTCTATTAGAATAATAGTTTGCCTGTATATAGCTCAGGTCTCTCTAAAGAGGCTCAACTAGAATTTTTGAAGCATAAAACTTAGAAGTGGGTTTATTCATATTTTACGACAACAGAGGGGAGCAATTTTAAGAAAAAAACACCGATAATTATTTCAATTGGTTGTAACTCTGAAAATAGTGGGAATTTTTCAAAATCCTAGCTGAACCTCTGTAAAGAAGTCTGAGCTATATACAGGCAAAATATTATTACAATAGAAGCCTTTTTCACAAAAGAAGAATATTTTGAGAAATAAAGATTATTCTAAGTTAATTTTTTGCCAAAATATTGTATTTAAATCATGTTTCTTTGTCAAAATGTTCTTAAACAAATTTATACATGTAGTCTAATCTAAGTGACACTAAATATCATGAAAATTATTCATTTATGCGCTTTTTTAGAATCACGGTTCCGAACGTAGTCGGATACCTTAAAGCTTTAGCTGCAATACAATATTAGATTAAGGAATACAATGCTACAATTAGCCCTTTGTGTACCATGTAACTACAACATGTTATGTATAGAGGAAATCCGATTGTCACCACATGCACATACATGGCTTGTTTAAGTGTACATCTATTGTAACGAGCAAAGAAACATTATGGAGAGTAGATTTTCTTTCATCGGAATTGTATAAAACTACAAAATGTTTGGGCAACAAAAATTTGATAAAAAATAGGAAAATTAAAATTAAAATTACAAGTCTTTCTGGAATTGCTCGGCATGTTCTTTGGAACCAAAAGCTTTTCCACATTCGTTACATAAGTGTACTGTCATTTTTGTTCCATTTAGTCATCTTCTTCATCGCAGATAAATCCGCATCCGAGTGACTGTCGTATTAATCAATTTCCGGCAAATATTCTCTTTTTCAGTATCACTTTCGTTGAAAGTCAATGACGATGCTATACAGGCAAGAAAAAGTAAAAAAATAAACCTTAGAAAGCGAAACAAAATACGAACGAAGGTACACCTTAGTCAACGTCAAAAGGAAAAATGAAATGTGTGAGTCGTGACGTCAAGACTTATATTGCCAGAAATCTGGGATTTCTGGGGATACTAGAAAGCACAGTTTGATACCCAAGGAGTTAAGAACGATTGTTCCTTTTGTTAATTATTGATTTTCTTATTAATCAATATTTAATGAGCTCCTTATAATTTTATCTCACTATTTAGCTGATAATTTCATTATTCAATCAAGAAAACGGTAAACGGGTGTCCAATGTGAGCTCAAGGCTCTTAGATCCACAAGAAGAAAAGACATTTCAAACATATGATATTCTCTTCATTATTCAAATATCAATTTTATTATAAATTAAACCAGGTGCTTATTTTGTTCCTGCTGTAAAAACAACAAATCTAACTCGATCATAGCTTGATTTCATTGTTTCTAATTCGAGCGATCTCGAATATTTAAAATGTTTCTAGAAATCTCAGAATTCCAACAAAAAACATGTTGAAATTTTCACTTTTTCACCGCAGATGAGATCTCCAGAGAAAATGATGTCATTTTAGTTATGATTCGTGCTCTTTTACGAAGTGTTTTTATTGGGATTTTTTTTCAACGAATAGCACTCTAAGTTATTATTCTTGGCTAATATTGTTACGTTTGTGTATCATACCGTTGATCAATTTCGCTAAGGCAAAAGACATCACCAAATAAAAAAAAAACTTTGTCAAATGCTGTCATAGTTTCTACCCATGAACAGAAACAAACTGAAATAAATACTTCATACTTGAAATATATATATATACAAACTATCAAATAATAACTACAAAATTTAGTGGCCCAAACGCCAAAAATTCATTCAAAATCACGCCAAATGCTAGTTTCCATAGAAAATTTCCAAGTTTTAATCATTTTTCTTAACAAAATAAGAGAAAAATAAGACAGAAGTATTTAATAATTGTAATCAACTTTATTTTTGAGCTTGCGTAACCAAGATTGATGTATTTGCACATGCGGAAAGTCGGTATAATGCATGAAAAAAAGGCTACTATTTTCGAGCGCTTTTGCTACTAAAATAATTGAGTCTGAACTAACTCAAGAATGGTTTCCCACTATTGGCTATCTGCTGCGTCATTTGGCAAAGTTTTTCTAACTGATAAAACTGGTTGACGTTATAATGTGTAAATACTCTAATATTTAGGTAAATCAGAATACTAAGCAGTTATTTACCATTGTTTTACTAAAATACTTTTGTAAAAAAAGTCATTTTACTGTTTTCAGTGGCAGCCCATTTTAAGGACAAATTTAAGGCTCTTACTCTTACAAGAGGTCAAAGTGCTACTCTGACATGTAGAGCGATTGGAGAAAAACCTTTAGCTATATCTTGGACGAAAGACAGACATCCATTTGATCCTTCCTTTGAACCTAGGTAAATATGTTTCATTAATTTGCTCTGACCTAAAACAAAAAATTATAGTTAACATATTGTAATATTTGAAAATGTGTGTTGAATAATAAAATAAATGCCAAATGATAAGCATGGATTAATAATCATTGCAAATCTGTATCACAAAACAGACTAGCATTTTTGTTAAAAATATCAAAGCTTGTGCAAAAATTATTCTGGTCATTGTTTTTCTTCTATAAATAAAAATGCATGTTATCTAAATATTAAGAACATCATCAAAGAGATACGCATTCATTCGGAATATTAATTTTTCTATCGTTTCTAATAACTGTGATGCGGCAATACACATGTTTTTTTTTACATCCGTGTTGATTTTAAATTAATATTGGGCTAAAATAATGTCATCGTCTATTGATAACTGCCACCAGCATGATGCAGGTTGATGGGAATTTATTTTAAACAAAGCGATCCGGATAAAAAAAAAATGATTTAAATATGAATTGAACACGATTATAAATTGTCCACAACTTCTAAGATTTTCACAGATACTAAAAATAAAAAAATAAATAAATAAGGAGGACACATCAGTTAAGGGAAGGAAAAATCCATTTATATTAATTTTTAAGGTTCAAGTCTTATAATATGATATAAATAACAAATCATGTGCGTGAACTTACTTCATTTATATCCACACATAACCATTATAAATTTAATTATTATTTTTAAAAAAATGCATGTTTTTATTACATATTATTTATATTTTTTAAATATTGTTTAAATAATTTAGTTTGCTATTTTGGTTACTTCACATATGGAAGCTGATAACCAATTGAAATTTTTCTTTTCATCGTTCTATCTCTTTTTAGATCGCTGAATAAATTGTATAAATGAGTATGATAATTTTGAGCTCGGGGCTGCTTACTTAAAGAGAGATGATTGCACTCTTAATATGAAAAGAAAACAATTTGAAGGCTATAAGCAAGTTAAAAAGAATTTTTCTCAAATAAGTGCTTGAACAACATTCAAATTTTAGTAAAATACAGTTTTAATATCTAAAAAAAAAGATAATTTTTTTAGCTTTTCTTAGTAAAATTAAAAAAAAGGCAATATAAATGGATTTCTTTTTTTTAACACAATGTATTTGTTCAAATATAACTAGTTTGTAAACTATAAGGAAATCGACCTTGCAATTAAATAAGCAATTAAAAAATTAAATTTTCATATAAAAAATAAATATAAAATAGCCAAAGTTTCTCTTTTAAGGTATCCGACTAAGTTGGAAACCGTAATTTTAAAAAAACTCATAAATGGATAATTTTCATGATATTTAGTGTCACTCATATTAGAATGTATGCATAAAAATGTTTTAAGGACATTTTGAGAAAAAAATATTTATTTAAATATAATAATTTTGGCAAAAAATTAGCTTAGAATAATCTTTTTTCCAAATGTTCTCCTTTTATGCAAAATGGTTCTATTAGAATAATCTTTTGCCTGTATATAGCTCAGACATCTCTACAGAGGCTCAACTAGAACTTTTGAACAATTCACATTATTTTCAGAGTTACCACCAATTGAAATAATTATTCGCATTTTTTTTCTTAAAGAAACACCCCTCTGTTGCTCGTAAAATATGAATAAACCCACCTCTAAGTTATATATTTCAAAAATTCTAGTTGAGCCTCTGAACAGAGGTTTGAGGTATATACAGTCAAAATATTATTCTAATAGAAGCATTTTTCACAAAAGGAGAACATTTGGGAAAAATATTATTCTAAGTTAATTTTTTTGCCAAAATATTATATTTAAATATTTTTTTGTCAAAAAACAACTTTATGCGTATATTCTAATCTAAGTGACACTAAATATCATGAAAATTATCCATTTATGCGCTTTTGAAATTCATGCTCCCGAACGTAGTCGGATACCTCAAACAACATAAGCGTTTGCGATCTCCTCTCTAAGATTTTGCATAGTTTATTTCACAAGGTTTATTTTAACTAAATACTTAGCACGTTATTTTAGAAATCTTATGCAGTGACTTATAGGCTTGTGCAGCAGAGCATAAGATAAAAACAAGATAAGGCAGATGTGGCCCATACCATCACACCAGCTGTGGGGGTGGTGTTTCGCTGTAAGGCGAAGGCAGAATTGAGGCGTTAACCACAGGATCTTCACACACTAATACGATTGTCATCACTGCTGAAATTGAATCTGGATTCGTCGCTGAAGACGACCTGTTTCCACGACCAGTCCAATCCCATCGTGCACGACACCAATTCAAAATTAAGGCGTCGGTGGGTGGGTGTCACTGACAACACACATAATGGACGCCACGATACCAGGTATCATTCAGCCTGGTACCTTACGATGGTTCGGGAAGATACAAGGACCCGTAATGAAGGTGATACATGTGTGTGAACAGTGTCACATGAAACAGTTGGCTCTGCTAGTGTGTGTCGTGTGATGTTACAACCTTCTCGCCGACTAGTCTATCGAGGGCGTTCTGAGCTTGGTTGCCGTGTAAAGCACATCACTTCTGTCGACTAGTCCCAACACCTCCTTACAGTCAAATCTGAACGGCCTACTTGACGAGCTACTCACCAAGCTGCCCACCCAGCTTCCATCGTCTCGATGATTTCCCCCCTGTTGAACTCTGACAGCAGCTCATATTGTCTTCGATGCCTGCGTAACGACTTGCCTACCTTAGCGTTTCCTTTACAAAAGATTAAGTACACTCAAACAAGCTCCTCTTATCTGTTTATACTAAGGAACGTTCTCTATTGGTATTAAGCAATGTGTAATCCCGCTGCAATTTTAATTGTTTGCATATCTGCTCAGTGTGTACCTTCATGCCAAGTTTCGTTACGATCCCTCTATTATTTCTTCGTGCGCAAATTTTTATGCAATGAATGTAGTACAAAAGTAAACATAAAATAACTTCAGAATTAATTAATTTACTTTTTTATTTATCGCATGTATATTTTAAATTAAAAGCTATAATATGATGCTCTTAAAACTGCACGTGAATTTCAACAAATAAAAGTATTATAAAAATAGCATTTAACAAAAAGTTTAATAAATATAGTATTTGAGCATATTCAATGTAATAGGATTAATAATACTAGAAAATGAGTTTACGAGTTTATTAAGTCAAATTCCTTCGTATTGGGCACTGTAAATCTATAAATAATTCTCTACATGGTTAATGTCACATTTTATTTTCTATTAAAAAATCTCATTTAATTTCCAATGATGAAAGGAATTTAGTTGAAAAATGTTTAAAACAAAGAATTTTAAAAAAGACATTCATTACTGTGTGTAAGCATTATGAGTTGAATAGAAGTGAATGTGAAGGAAATAGTATCATAATAATATATTCATCTAGTCTGAATCAAAATATTTGCATTCCATCGTAAGGAGAAATTTCAGATTTTAAATTAATATTTATTTAAGATATGTCACGTACCTTTCTATTATCGACAATGTAACAGTAAACTTTAATTACACATTTAGTTATTTTTTGTATTTATTTGGAAAGTTAGAAACAGTGCAACGGATTGTTGCTGCATACTCCGAGTTCATTTATTAATTTTAAATAAATATACATTTTTCGCATTCATTATTTGTCAAGTACATTTGAATTACGTGTTGACTGTTGATTATTAATTAGAGTATTTTACTCTTTTATCAAATATTTTAGAAACAGTTAGTGATCCTGTCGTTAGCTATCATACGGATTCTAAAATTTAGAGGCGAAGCAAAATTCTGTTTGTTCCGCATTTTCAGATTTATTTATATGTATATAGTCTTATTCTCTGCAATGAAGAGATAAACACCCAACAATCACATTCGAAAAACACAGAGACAGTACGAAAATCACACAATGAAGGACGCATGAGTAACCGAGATTTAAAATTATAAAATGGATACTGCAGTATTATAAACATTGCTGACTTAGGTCAGCTAACATATAAAATAATTTATATAATAGTGGGGTTGAACATGTTTTTTTGCCAGCCAACCTTCCCCCTTTATGTAAATAATACTGAGCAAAAACCTATTGAAAGTAAGGGATATGAATATCTAAATCCATTACAAGATAGATGTAACTTACGTAAAAATTGCACTTAAAAATGAGGAGCCCGCGCTAAATTTGAGTGCAATAAATAAGTTATTGTCAGATTCTGGACCCTAATGTATATATATATTGAATGTTAATATACATGTTGTATTAATATTGATCTTTTTTATTTTGATTTAACCTATATTAACATTATTGCTTTAAATGAAACACTGATATTTCAGATCATAACCTAAGAAGTAAGCGATTTAAAAACATGAGGATGCGGGGAGATAAATGCATTTTTGTCATAATTATTATTCATCATAAATTAAGCAAATTTCATTTATTTTTTTCAATAATCCTAGTGTTTCACTTATCGTTCATCGAATTTGGTGCAAGACTTTGTAAAAAATTAAGTTTGTTTTATTGATATTTAAAACCCTAAAATTAATACAGTTGTTTTGGTTTTTGTAACTATTGCCTGTAATCATTAAAAGTATCATTAGAAATATTAGCTATTAACTTGTATTTTAGACTAAAATTGAAATTCTAAGACATACAGAAATCTCAATCAGTATGCTGCAAGAATAGAGACACAATTAATATTATTTTTAACATGTACACCAAGCCTTGTTAAACATAGATTAAAAACTTGTACGAAATTCGATAGTCTGAAACTAATGGTGGATAAGGACTTAATTGGAAGGTTAGAAACATATAAACTAGACGTATAAACATAATAACTGGTTAATACATAAACTTGAAGGCTTTACTTACTTACTTACTCCAGAGAATCGAGCTCACCCAAAGGGTTTAGAGCTGCATCCGACCCTCCGAGAAGTAT
Organism: Trichonephila clavipes; assembly: GCA_019973935.1. NCBI lineage: Eukaryota > Metazoa > Arthropoda > Arachnida > Araneae > Nephilidae > Trichonephila > Trichonephila clavipes. The sequence goes on from BMAU01014979.1 coordinate 246,126, forward strand.
TTTATTATCAAATTAAACGAAAAACATGTACAAAAAGTCCCTTCCCCAAAATTCTTGAGAATTGGGGGAATACAAAAAAAAACGCTTAACAATTACAAATTACAATGCAAATACATAAAAAAAAAAAAAACACTTAACAAACACAGACAAGAATGGCGCCAACACTTCCTGTTGTCGTTAGATTTTTTTTTTTTTTTTTTGAAAAAAGCACAGAAAAGATGATTTTTTTTTTTTTTTTTTTTACATTTCCTCCTCCAATTATATTTTTAAGACACTAAAAAGAGAAAGAGGGGAGAAACAGATAAGTTATTGAATTTTATTAAAGAAATCATTTTTGCTAAAAGAGAGAAAAAAACAAACAAGAAATTAATCATAAAGTAAACCCAGAATGATGACTAAGGGTTAAAACAGGAAGCTGCAAAAAATTATGGGAGGGGAACAAAAAGATTTAAAGTTATAGCAAGAACCGAAGAGGGAAAAGGGAAAGTTAAGCCAAATTATCACATATGGATTTGGAAATAGCAAAGCAGGAAATTAATTTATTGTGAATTGCACGATTATTAATAATAGAGTTGACCCAAGGATAGAGAGCGTTCGGGCTGGGGTTAACAAGATGGTGATCAGAAGTGAAGGGGCAGTGGAATACGTAATGGTCGGCGTCTCCAGGCGACCCACACAGGCAATTTGGAGAGGGAAGGAGATTGAACCTGTGCAAGTAAGCGGGGAAAGGCCCATGATTAGTTAGAAAATGGACCAGATATTTAGAAATGGGAAGAATGTTTAATTTAGGATTATTGAAAAAGCGCTTGACCCTTAGTCCAGTATTGCAATCATTCCAAGAGGAGGTCCAAGACTCTAGGATAAATTTCTTTAAGGAACTGGAGAGGAAGGAGCGAGGAGCGGGAACCGAAAACACTTCGCCATCATATACAGCTTGTTTTGCATAAAAATCGGCGTAATCATTATAAAGGTTATTGTTATGAGCTTTGACCCAGTAAAGATTGTAGTAGCTTCTGAATTGAAACAATTTGAATTTAATGGAATTGAGATAACTGGATTTATTTGTAAGATTATTAAGAAAGAGAATAGAGGAGAGACTGTCAGTATAAATATGAATTTTAGTATTATGATGAACTGCCCAACAGACAGAGAGACCGATGGCAGAGAACTCTGCCTGAAAGACCGAGTTAAAATCCTGAATTTTAAAGAGATATGTTTTAAAGGAGACCCCGAAAAAAATACACACGGCGAAACCAACATTGGAATCGATTTTGGATCCGTCAGTATACACTTCCCACTCAGATGGGCCCTCGAAAGTATTAATGGAAAAGGAAAGAAAATCGGGAAGGATCTGATGAAGAGAAATAAAAGAGTCCAATTTCGTAGCTGGGATAAGGCCTGGAAGGAGATCGTTCCTGTTGTTCCAAAGTTGGAATTTAAAGTAGAGAGAGCGAATAACAATATGAATGGGGGAATGCCTGATAGGATATTAAGAGCGTCAGTAGGGGAGGTTTTATAGGCTTTAGTGATTTTTAATAAGTAAATCCTCTGAATAGATTTAAGCTTTTGGACCTGGATAGAGGTCAGGGGATCCACCCCACACCCTGCTCCGTAGGAAATGATTGGTTGAACAACCGAAGTATACCAAAGTTTCATTAAGGAAATATGCTGGTGATTGAAATTTTGGAAACACGATAAAAGTTGGAAGAAATCCAGAGAATCTTATCCTTGATAGAATTTATATGGGGAGTCCAAGATAAGCGATTGTCAATGTTGACACCCAAGTATTTGTATGACTTAGAGATATGGATGGAATTGGAACCAATTTTAAAAATGGGATTCCTCCTGAAGGTCGTGCTCCCTCGAAAACCACGGCCTTGAATAAAGGGACATCTGAAAACAACTGAAACGGTTTTAGCAGTTGCTATTGACAAATTGAGCTCGGAAAGCTTAGAATTTACTAAACTAAGGATTTTATTAGTATTATCTTCAAGTTTCTTACGTGAAAGGCCAAAAGAGACAATTGCGAGATCGTCCGCAAAGGCTTGGAGAAGAAACAGTTCAGAGTTAAGAGAAAGGATAGGATTAAAATAAATATTCCAAAGAGTTGGTGAAAGAAAGGACCCTTGTGGGCAGCCTTTAAAAATATGTTTTTTAATGGTAAAAGTATTATCAGTCCAGATAATTACCCTGTTAGTGAGGTAAGAGTGAATGAATTTATGAAAGTGAAGAGGAATACGGTATGAATGAAAAATATGGAAGAGAGTCGACCAATCAACGTTGTCAAAAGCAGATTTGATATCAATAAACGTAGAAGCAGTATGTTTATTCACCCTGGTATTTTTAATGTGATGCACTAATTTGTCCACGGCCTCAATGCAGCTGCGGTTTTCCCTAAAGCCGAACTGAGATCTATGGAGAATATTATTCTTAGAAATCCAACGGAGAAACCTATTAAGAAAAATTCTTTCTAAAATTTTGCCAAGGGTGGAGAGCAAACAAATTGGTCGATAGGAGAGAGTAGACGATGGGTCACGCCCGGGCTTTAGTAAAAATTTAATTTTTGTGTTCTTAAAAATGGAAGGGAAGTGATTAAATTGGATGCAGAGGTTAAAGAACCGAAAAGCAAGTTGGGGAAGGAGTTATAAAGAGCTTTCCAAATAGCATAGTCAATGAGATCAATACCCGGGCTTTACCCCCACGAAGCTTCCGGAAGACGACTTCAACTTCACTGGGGCTCAGGCATGAAGGAGGAGAGCAGTCATTGAAGACAAGAGGAATAGGAGGAGATCCTGAAGGGAAATGAGAATCAAGAAGAAGGCTAACCTTATTATGGAACAAAGAGGCAGGATCGCCAGTCGAAATTTGATGAAGATTAGTTGGGCTGGATAACTTTCCGAAAGCTGCTTTAAAAGTAAATCCAAAATTATTAGAATTCGTAGAACAGAAATACTCCCAAGCTTTATTATTGGTGTCAATTATTGACTTTTTATAGTTGGCCCTGAGGGCTTTGTACCTGGAGTGCATGGAGGCAATCTCGTCGACCGACATGCCATGCGTAGTGAGAGAAACCACCCTCCGCTTGTATGCATTCAGCTGATTACGCTGGATTCTTAAGGAATTGTTCCACCATTTGAAAGAAGGGGTATATAAAACCCGGCGCTTTCTAAGAGTTGAGAAGGCAGAGGCATTTGTAGTATTAATTAATAGACTAGCGAAATCATCAAGTAGTTCAATTGAGGAGATGTTAGTCAAGAAGGAATTAAGAAGGTTATAGTTCTTGCGAAAATTATAGATGAATTTATTAATGCCATATTTGGTTTTAAAGACAAAGTCAGAAAAGATTAGATCACACCGGAGATGAACACTGATAAAACTATGGTCGCTAAGGGATTCGGTGGAAAGAATTTCCCAATTCTCAACAAATGAAACCAGGTCGCAAGATGTGAGGGTGAGATCGGGGTTCCCAACCGCGGACCTAGGGCCATGAAAGGTTGGTCCCAGTCCTGGAATATTGCAAAGATGCAAATTGTAGGAGAGTAAGAAATCAGCCAAGATATCCCCCCTCCTGTCAGTGTTCTTATACCCCCAAACAACTGACCTTGCATTGAAGTCCCCGGCTAACAATCAATTCTTATTAATTCCTTTAAAGAGGTTCAATTGATTAATAGCCTCGGAGAAATCACCATGAGGGGAAAAGTAAACGTTAATAACAGTAAGAAGAACTTGATTTAATTTAATGTTGACGGACACAGTGTGATCTGTTTTCATGCGAAAGTTGCAAATGATATTCCGATTATAACAAACAATTGCACAATTGAGAGAATTTGAAAAGAATTGAGAGGAACCAAGTGGGGAATTTAAGGGAAGATTAAAGTTAGGGTAAGGATCCTGGAGGAGAAGTAAATCGAAACCCATCTCCACTGCAACCGAGTGAGCTTGAAGATGGGCAGACCGGGAGTGATTCGCATTTAGTTGTAAAATTCTAAGAAGATCTGCCAGAATTAAAGGAGTGGTTATAACTGCAATGGATAAGCAAGAATTGAAAGCATAAAATAATTAAAGATAGAGATAGTAGTATATGCAAAATGAAAATAAAAGTAATAAAAGGAATTAAAATATCAAAACAAATACAATACAAATATAATATTATAAAAATCAATAAAAATACAATACTAGTATAAATACTTAAAAATGAAATACAATAAACGGAATGCATGAAAGATACATAAAAAATAATGTACGTGAGTAATAATAACTAAGATAAAAAAATTATTGGCCAAAATCTGCCTTGCAAAAAATTTTGAATAAGGAAACGAATCGAAAACAAATAAAATCGAATAATAAAAACTAATTAGGTGAATATAATAACACGCAAAAAATGTGCCTTGATTACATAAAAATATAAGAGGTGAATCAGAACAATTTAAGAACAAATATAAACAGAATATATCAAAATAATAATAAAAATAAATGTACATAAAGTTGAGAAGGTACTACAAAATAAATATTAAATATAAATATTAAAGCACAAGGTACACACATAATATACAAAAATGAAGGGAAAAAATAAAGAATAAAATGCAGCTCAACAAAATAAACATGAATGAAGTTAAACATGTAATTTCAATATGCTGATAAATAAAAATAAATGGAATAATTAATTATAAAAATGATAAAACAGGTTGCGAAAGTGAAGAAGTCAGAAAGTAAGTGAAAGAAATCAGCGTCCGTAATCAGTGTGATCCATTGTACGTTTTTTAAATTGGATTAATACTGGGCAGTGTTTATCACGGCATCCGTGATTTTCTGAAAAACCTGATCTAAACCTGACATTATGATTTGTACAGTTTATGCATCGAGGCAGGAGGTTCAATCATGGTCGTCCGTGGAACTACAGCTGAAGCAAGCTTGAGTATTGGAGCAATGATTCCTTGTGTGGCCCAAAGTACCACAAGTAGAGCATTGCATGACAGATATAAATATTTCAGTTCTAACTCTCTCAAAATTTAGATAAAGATAACCGTGATCTTTGATAACGGGGTAGAGATCAGGAATTACAGATATGACCCAATTATTGGAAGATTTCGATTTTATAGAGAAATTGACCTCAAAACCACCATCCTTGAAGATTTCATTTTTTAGAAGTAATGCTTTGGTAATGGAGTCTTTGTTGTATGATGAATCCACACCAAATAATATAAACTGCGGCTTACGTCGGACTGGCTTGGATATTGAGAAACTTGCAAAGTCAGCATTATTGGAGAGTTCTTGGCTTAGTTTGCTTACATCCTCGTCGGTGGTCAAACAGATTGCAATTCCACCATTATTGATATTTTTAATTCTGGTTATTCTAAAGGGTAGATTTTTGCTCAGCAGAAAGGAAGTTATTTTGTTACGGGTGGTGGAAGAACCGGCATTAGGTTCCAGAGGTCTGACCAGAAGGACCTGTTCACTCGGAGGCGGAGGAATGGTAAAGGAGGAAACAGCTGCTGGTGAAGAAGCGACCTGTGCGTAGCTAGGCTTGGCGATGATGGCTGGAAGGGAGGCGAGAGTATCAGTGTTATGCTCCATGGAGGATTTAAGATCGCTTACACAGGAAACGGTTGATTCAATGTGTGAAGCCAGGCTAGAAATGACCGAGTCGAAACAGCGCTGAGATTCCTGTAATTTTCCTTCGGACAGAGCCACTTGCTTTTCCAAATCTCGGATGTGTTGATAGGCGTTATCCAGGGCCTCAGATGAAGCACTGGGGGATTCGCAACGGACTGACTATCGGACCGGAACATCTGCTCATGCACCTCAGTGACCAAGCTCACATTAACTGAACAGGCACAGTAAGCCTTGGCCTCCATGGGCTGTTGCAACACCGAGTTTATTTTAGTATTAAACTTAAATAATATTGTTTCCAATAAAATCAGCTTTGGTTAACTATTATTAACACTACAACAAAATGATAGAGAATTGCGAGCTATAATTTATGCTCAGAATAAAAAAAGAAAAACTTTAAAAAATAGAGAATTATATATGTTTCTTTTTTTCATAAAATGAAGCTACACTTTTATTATCATTATTATTATTTTGCAAAGGATATATAATATTTTATAATGAAAAGAAATATCATATGATCTGAATTTAACAAAATAATCTTCAGTTTATTAACTCAAGTGCACTACAAACGAAAGTACAGTGAAAAACATAGCGTAACTTCTGTTTTTGCAGATAAATTGGTATTTATTCAGCATTTGGATAAGAGTCGGGGGTTATTGTAGCAGTGTTATGAATACATCTGGAGAAAATAAACAGTAGATTAAGCCTTCAAAGAAATGTTTCTTTTCTATACTCATTTTTGAAAAAAAAATTGTCAACTATATATATATATGTATATGTATATATATATAGCAGTAAATAAATTAAAAAGAAGACTAATAAATCCTAAAACATCTTAAGATCAATAATCATCTTAAATTAGCTCTTATACATAAAACAATTTATATAAAAATTTATAATATATATATATATATATATATATATATATATATATATATATTGTATAAACTTTACATATGTAAACTTTGTACATGTAAAACAATTTATATAAAAGATTATATATTTATATAATTATTTATTTTTATATATATTGTATAAACTTTTATATAAATTGTTTTACATACATAAAGTTTACATCTGTAAAGTTCATGCAATATATATATATATACTAGCTGTACCCTGCCACGCGTTGCTGTGGCTCAGTCTTGTTAAGTAGAAAGGACATATTTTTAGTATGTTAAATAATTTACATTGCAGGTATGATCTTTTATAAAAAAATGTATAAATATATATACGAAAAACTTTCCTATAGACTGATATTTATAATTTGTTAACCAAATGCTTGAAGTTATTACAGCTTATTTTTGTCCTTATGTCATGTTATGAACCTAAATTTATTTACATTGTCTTTAAAGTGGAGACCTCAAGTTTGAAGATAAATTTTAAATGGCTCTACTCTGGATTCCTTGAGGGAATTGGGTTAGTTTTACAATGCTTATGGATATTTTTATTAAATCAGAGGTGTGTTTACAAATGCACATTTTACCCAAACAATGTCACTTGGAAACAAATTGTATTTCCTGATGTTATATAGGAAATGTTTTGATTCCGCAGTATATCTAGCAAGCAAAATTTGTAATGGCTCTGTTGTTCTCCGAGTTGAGGCAGTTTAATTTTTTCAGTGGTACAAAACCTTCCTTTGGTTTCTCCCTTAAATTCCAGAACATTGCGCAATAAGGATACACTTCCATCATTGTGTAAATGAGAACATGCTGCCTGAACCTAGAATCTTCCACTGGGTTGTACCGGAATGCAAAGTGACTGTTATTGTGTGATTGCTCCCCACAAAGTCATGTTTGACGCAGATGTGCTGTTTCTGGTTAACATCTTTCTGATGTTGTAAAACACAAATGATGTGCTCACAAATGTGCATCCTCAAGTCTGGCTGCATGTTGTTCTGCTGTGCCCTCAGCCTGTGTTTGTGACATTCTTTGTCTGCTTTTCTTGTTTACTGATATCCATTCTTTCTCAGTTTGATGTGCAATTACACTCATTGTAGTACTTTTGCCTTGAAGGTATGACAACCTAAGTTTGATTTCCTGCAAGGCATTATTTTTATCTATTGAAGCCAATTGACTGCTTTAAAAGAAAAAAATTCAAACAAAGCATATAAAATTTCTTAAACTTAAAACTACACTTAAAAAGAAAAGAAAAATTAAAACAAAAACATATAAAATTTCAAAACATTAAAAAAGAAAAATCAGGAACAAAAAGAAAATGCTAATGAAATATTTAACTTTAAACGTGCATCAATTGACACAGCTCAAATCCAACGCAATGAGAGGCTGAAGGTACTTTTTAATCGAATACACCAGGAAAATTCCAATATAAACATAGATTTTGCAGCAGAAAACTACGACAAAGTGTTGATAATGATGGAGTATCTTTGCAATTCACAATTCGATTAGCATTAGCAATTGTTATCAACAAAGTTAAGGGCCTATCTTTAAAACAGAGTGGCTTATATCTAGACACAGACAGCTTTTCACATGGACAATTATTTGTTATCTGTGTACTTAAATATTAGCATCACCGCAGCCAAATTACCGCCATGCAAATTGAAACATTTTCCCTCCATTTCTTTTCTCATAAAAAATGTTAGAATCTCTTTATTGTTTAAATATTAAGGTACGATACACATGGCACCAATTTTGTTACAGTGATGATAATAAATAACTACTGATGTGTGTTACAGAGCAGCAGTCACCAATTGGTGATGCGTGAAAAATTTTGGATGGTATGCAGAAAAATTGGGAAATTATTTAAACTTTTATGAAGATTCAGTTTAAAAAAAGATGAACAACAAAATAACATATTACGGAACACAAATTATTCTTTACTAAAAGCTTTTAGTTACCGAAATAACTAAACAAAAAACAAAATTCCTGAAGTTAGCGATTTTTGGTAACCTCAACCAATTTTTGTAAAATTGTAGGCAAAGCACTTCAGTCTGTTGATTGTTGCTTTTCATGAAGCTTATTTTCAGGGCATAGAAGATTAAATAAAGACGTAAATATAGCTATAGTGCTCCACCACATAGAGGTCAATCCTATTAGTGAAACGCTAATTATAAAGTTATACATTAAGTGGATTCATGAAGTGTTGAAAAAATGGCAACTACTGCTCTAAAGCAGGCACAACAGACAATTTCTGTATATATACAGACAATGAAGCAACACAAAATGTCTACTCATAAGCATTGTAAAATTAACCCTTTCACCTCAAGAAGAGTCATTTAAATTTGTTTTCAAACTTGGCACCTCTTCTATGGAGACAATGCAAATAATTTTAGATTCATAACATGACAAAAAACCCATAATAACTTGGGAGTATTCTGTTAACAAATTACAAATGAAATCTGTTTAGAAATGTTTTGTTAATGCATATTTCCACATTTTTTAAAAAAAAAATCATACCTCAAGTGCAAGTGGTTAAAGATATTAGAAATGTGTGCTTTCTCTTTTCTTTCTTTTTAACCAGACTGAGCCACAGGAAAACGTGATTGGGTACAGCTAGCTAATACAAACTTAAATGATAAAAAGCTATCAAAAACCAAGTATTATTAACAAATTATCATTTTGATAAAATCACCAAAAAAAGTTGCAAACAAAGGTACTTGAGTACTGTTGCAACTACAGTACAGTCCCGCTAATCCGAACGGCTCCGCGGAAAATTTTTTATAATTTTAAGGACGAAAATCGGTGAATATTTCAATATAAAACAGTATAAACCTTAATTCAAAACAGTTCTTTATTTAATATTCACGCACTGTACATCAAGTTATTGTACAAATTTTAAAATGGAATAAACTACAGAACAGAGCACTAATGATTAGTATGAAAAATTGTACAACATAACCCGTACTCCCAGTTCAAATAGTGATTTCGCTGTTACTCCGGCTAATCTGAACACTCACGTAATCCGAACAGGGGTCGGTCCGATATTGTTCGGATTATCGGGACTGTACTGTATATCAACCCTGATTTTGTTCGCATCATACACGGTGAATTGGCAATTAAGTGCTAATGTTGCCAATATGGTTGCAATAATACATAAATATCAAAACAAACACACAATATACATCAGAAAATCTTAATTTTTCCATTTATATTTCACAGTAGCACCAAATAAAATTTTGAAATTACACAAAATAGATATTTCGTGAGTCTAATGTTATTGCCCCAACTATTAAAAACTACAATAACTATTTCGTGGAAAAATTTACTACCAAGTGCAAAAAAGTATTAATATTGTGCACAAACAGGCATAGAATGTTCTTCCCTTATATAATGCATATTGCAGTATTTGGTGATGTCTTTTGATTTTATGTAAATGGCCGACTAAAGAAAAATATAAGTACCATAAAAATTATATATTAATTTAATTTAGATTCATTGGAGAAAGATAAAATACCATAAAGTCCGGCATATAACGCACACCCATACTTTCAAGCAGCCATTTTTAAATTTTAGGTATATTCGCTATATAACGTGCACCCCTTTTTTACGAAGAAACCTGAAATGTTCAAATGCAATGCTGTTATGTTTAGTAGCGATTTATTCAAGGTGTCTATCTAAGCAATTGCAAAAATAGTATACTTTTAGAACTACCACCTTTTAAGTTCAATAAGAATGTCATCTTTTAAATAAATAGTATTTCGAAATATTTAGAAGTTTACCTTTTAAGCTCATTTATTTTTAATTTTAAAGCCCTCATTTTTATACCCAGCGTATAACTCACACCCGTAAATTTCGATCTTATTTTTTGTGTTCAAAGTGCGTGTTATATGCCGGATTTTACGGTAGGTGGAAGATTTTAATCGGTATGCTACTCGCTAAACACATAGTGTACAGAATTAAATTTAGTATTGTATATATAAAAATTATCCAAAGTAAATATCCTGTGTTTAAAAATAAATTGAAAAATGATATACAATACTAACAGTAATTGACATAAAAAGAGCTGAAATATCTTTATCAACGCAAAAGTATAATTTGAAAAAATAATTACAATCTTATGACCAACTGCTTCCTCAACTTGTATTTGAACCCTCTGTCTGTTTTGCTCATTCACTGATGCCTACTCTAATTTGATCAGCATCTATCCCTCGCACTGCGTTTGCTTGGCCAGTATGATAACCTAAGTTCGAGTCTCTGCAATACAATTTTATGTACTCAAGCCGATTGACTGCAGTTAAAGTGAAGGTTTAAAGAAAAACATGAAATTACAAAACAGCTCTGAGCGGGCCTTGTATCCGAATTCCTTTGAGGCCCTTTTTCAGATATGAGCACCATGTAAGCGGAATTGTAATAACATTCGTTGGGGCTCTTGCATCATTGATACAGCGGTGGCTCTACGTACCGTACAAAAACAAACCATAATAACTTCCAGTATTTTTTTTTAACAAATTACTAATGGAATCTGTTTAAGAAGGTAATAATCTTATAAAGCAATGAAAAACAAAATAAGGTGCAATATTTTGATGACTCAAAATCAGAAAATCTTAATTTTAACATTTGTATTTCAATACTAACATCAAATGAAAGGTACTTACGTATTATCGCAACCTATTAGCGATATTGTATAAGACGAAGCACGATTGCCAATTCCGCGCGTACAACATCTGCGAAAATGGAATGGCCAACTTTGCGAGTTATCATTAAAGTTGGCGATTGTTGCGATAATACGTAAGAATCAAATGAAGTTTAAAAAGTTGTCTAAAAAAGAAAAACATTCCTATTAAAAACTCCGTTGATTAATTTGGTCACATTAAAATATCTCCAAGTGGGAAAAAATTATTGTTTCCAAACATTGAATGTTATATCGCGGCATTTGGCTATGTCTGTTTATTTCAGGTAAATGGTTGACGAAAACTATTTGGTAGAAAAATAAGTAACGAACAGAAGTCAATTATGTTAGTTTCATGTTCGCTTAATTAAGAGAAATAAATTTAGCTTAAAATTACAGAAAAAACACGATGTAGATTTTAATGAAAGTCATAAACATCCCGCCATAATGCTATCAAACTATTGCCAAACCTACAAAACAAAATTTGAGTTCTTGAAAGAATAATTTTTAAAAAAATATTTATTCGAAAAACAATCCCAATTACGTACCAAAGGGCAATAAATAGATAAATATGACAACGTATAAACATAACCATAGAAGAGTTATACAATAATTTGGAAAAATCTAAGCGTAAAGTTTAAATTTTCGCGTTCAGAGCGAATCGTGACGTCGTATGACGTCATAACACCAAAAAATCACTTAAAAATTAAATTTTAAAAAATTTAGAGAGAATTTCGAAATAAAAAGTACATAATATCCTGACCAGAGACAAATGCAACGTTGTGTCAATATTTCAGATTAATCCATGCAGAACTTTTTGAGTTATGCGCGCATACACAAACCAACACAACATTTATATATATATATATATATATATATATATATATATATATATATATATATATATATATATATATGCATATAAATAAAAATGAATTGTCTGTTTGTAATTTGAAATTAACAGCTTTTTACTAAATGCATTTAAAAGTATATACGGCACTTACATGAAAAAATTAATTTTAAAATTTTTGTCTGTCTGTCAGTCTATCTGTCTTTCTGTTTGTCTGTTTGTTCCGGCTAATCTCTGAAACGGCTGGACCAATTTTGACGAAACTTTCACTGGTAGATAACTAATGTTATAAGGAACTTTTATTGTAGAAAAAAAATCAGGATTCCGATTAAATAAAATTAAAACCAATGAAATAGTGAGCAATATCCGATTCAAAGAGGGATTATTTATTTCAATAGGGACTATTTTTGTTCAATAGGAATTATTTTTATTTACTAGAGTTTATTTTATTTCGCGAGCCTTCTGTCTCAACGATTGCTAGCAGTTATATCAAACGTTTTCTTTGATTAGGTTGCTGCCATTCGTAACATTTCCCGTTCATGTCTTGATCCTAATGATTCTACAGTCCTTAAGTGCATTGTCAATGGTCATATGTCCCTTTCACCCCCTTCCTTGTGGTTTCGTTTGTGTTCGCGTTTCACAATACTTGCTATTTAGACCTATTTTGATCCTAAAGATTTTAGTCCTCACCCCATCGACTTTATCAAAGGCCTTGCGTCCCTTTCACCCCTTGCTTTAAACAAAGCAAAGAAAAAAAATAAACATAGATCCACAAAGTAGAAGAAAACTTTTCGTTAACTCTGTGAAGTGAATAAACACTTTTTTATGTTAAATTCCCCGAGGACGAAGTCGTGGGTAACAGCTATTCAACATAAAATAAATGCATCAGAAAGTAATATTAACGTATTACACATCCAGATAAAAATTACTTACACAATTTTTAGCGTTTATTACACAAAATTTGTAACAATGCGTTACTTTTGCTGAGCAGGTAAGTGTTTTCAAAAATCAACCCACAAGAAAGTTACGGGGCGTCATAAATAATAATAACAATAATAAAAAAATCAGCAATCAGCTAAAGACTTAAAAATTAGCAAACATGGCTTTTTTGTTCAGCTGATTTACGTAAAAAGCTTTTTTTTTGTTTAATTTATACAATTCACGTAAAATTAACTCATTAAAACTTCTTTATCCTTCAGTCTGTATTTTTTAATTTTTAAATTCACCCGTGTGAAGAACGGGTATACCTGCTGGGTATATATATATATATATATAGTATAAACTTTCCTCTTGGCACGTAGTATGACAAACTACAGGTGAAGGTTGGCTAGCCCTAAAACTTGTTTAAACCTGCAATCCTGGTTCCTAAGGCCAGGAGTTTGCTATTGTACTACTGTGCCTATTTCTTCCTATTTAGTATAGTTATCTTAGGTTCTATAATTATCTGTGTAAAAATTTATATATTTTGGATTATATATATATATATTGTATAAACTTTTATATAAATTGTTTTATGTATAACAGCTGACCTAAGTGTGTTTATAATACTGCATCATCCATATATATATATATATATATATATATATATATATATATATATATATATATATATATATTTAAATTGTATTATTTTTCTAAATTCTGAGATCTGGTTATATTACAATTCTCTGGTTATAGTCAAAACACTTAGCTCTGTCATAATAATCAAAAATATACTTACATATAGTATAAGATATTTTAATTACTATAATATTTGAGTATTTACCTTAATGTTTTTTTTTCACTAAGAATATCATACTGAACTCTTTTAATATAAATTTCTTCTGGTGACAAAAATTCCTGAAATTTCCTTGGCTCTTTTACTCTAGCGTAACTAGTTCTGTGTGAGCCCCATATCAAAATTTCTTGTACACTCTTTTTTGGGGCCCCTTAATATATTAACAAACTTTCCTCACATGTGTTGGGACCTCGTATCGTTCATACGGCGGTAGCTACGTCCCTACTCTTTGAAGACATCAAATTCCATTTATGCTGAAGTAAAAACTAGCTACAGAATAGAGCTTTTAAAAAAGTGCAATGATATACATTGGACAAAATAATGCACTGAAATAATAATATGGCAATGATGTTTATTACAGAATTGAAAGAACAACAAATTTCGTCCAGATTAAAAGTTATTTAAAATTAGTTTGAGGATTCTTCTTAGTAATCATATATTGGAAGTTCATTTAAAATATATTAGCTCTTCACAAATACTTCCCCAGAATTTTTGAGTATAAGAATAAATGTAATGTAATTAATCGCAACGTAACTTTTACAATAATTTTTTAATTGAGAGGAGAACTAATGTGGAAAACTGTAATTACACTCGTTAGTTTTACAGTCAACTTTTCAAAAAGTATAATTTTTGTAAAATGATTTAATAATTTAGTAAGACAAGGTATATTTTACTACATAATTAGGTCATCCTATGAATTTATTTAAGGAATCCCAAATGTTTTAGTCGAGAAAAATGGAGGCTTAAAAATTTGCTGTAAAATTTAATTAAATAACTAATCATCTCTTAATAATTAATGCACATCGAACTTTGAAACTCATTAAGCGAAAATTATGACCCTAATACATTATCGAGAGTTTATATATATATATATATATATATATATATATGCGTGTTAGAGCGTATCGAAATATTCATATAGATAATAATTCTTATTTGTTTTAATTTAAAAGTTTAATGAAAAAATAGCAGTCGGCTCAGTAGCTTAGAGGAAGTGTGCCCGATTAGAGAGTTGCGGATTCAATCCCGGCTGGAATCCATAGATTCTCAGAATTCAACAATCATAGGCATGCATGTCATATGATTATGTGGCATGTAAAAGATCGCTGGAGTATCTACATATGTATCTACAAAGATCGCTGGAGTATCTGCTCTGGTTCTCCTGGCAAAATTAAATCACTGCAATGTTTAGGATCCGGTGAGAACTTGAATTAATGTATCTATTTAATATTAACTTTAACTAAATACTCTTCATTTTTAAAGTTACAAATTTCGTATAACTAAATCTAACAACCACTCAAAGATATAAGACTTGAAGACACCATAATTAAACATTGTAGTATATATTTCTACTGGTACTTATGTATGTATAAGTGTAGGATATTGCTACCGGCCGAAATTTTCAACGATATAATTTCCACTCACTTTTTTAAAATCGCAATGCTCATTGCATTTTAATAATAAAATCAATATAAATAGGAAAACAACGTATTCTTACAAAATCCTTTGTATGTATTTTAAAAATTTGTATATTTTTGTTAATATAATCATAGTATTTTTAAAGCTTGGTTAAATTTAACCACAACTCTTTCTTAATGAATGAAAAATAAGAATACTTACTGAATGGATTTCAAAAATCATTTGCTAATCCAAATTTTACTTTCGCAGTGCTTTTAAATTTGTATTGAAAATTGATTGATTTTTAGAGATTCCCCTTTTAAAAAAAAGGAGTGATGTTACGTATTTGCCAGATATTTTAATTGTACTTTTATGCAAATGACACAATTTTAACATTTGTAAAAAAAATGTACTATATATTTTAATTCTTTAACTGAAATTTATTTCAAGATGTAATTTATCTGGCCTAATAATGTATCTAATTTTCTGTAAAACTCCTTTTACTCCATCATTTTCGAACAAATCTATTTAAAAATAATATTTGACGTACTAGAAATAGCAACATATCTCGATATAAATAGTATTGGATTGCGTAAAATATTAAACTCCTTTTATTATTTTAAATTTACTTAAAGGATAGAAAATGTTCAATTCTCTCCCGAGTTAACTCATTTGTTTTCATTCGAAATTATTCAAAGCTTAGCGACAAGAGATATATATCTTATTTTTTACCATAATTGAAATTTAAGATGTGCGGAGCGATGATCAATGGCCCTTATTAATACCAAAATGAATATTTAATATCCAATTTCGATTTGATTGAGACTCGAGAGATAAGTATTATCCATAGATCATTTTCCTGAATATAAATACACTGAATATTCTCATCTAAAATAAGGCTACAGAAAGAGCATTATGTAGCATGGCAAATATAAATTAATGAGTCAATAAATAACGAGTCAATTAAAAAATCAACGCATGGAAGAGTAATTTAGGACAGTTTCCACATA
Organism: Trichonephila clavipes; assembly: GCA_019973935.1. Lineage (NCBI taxonomy): Eukaryota > Metazoa > Arthropoda > Arachnida > Araneae > Nephilidae > Trichonephila > Trichonephila clavipes. The sequence continues at coordinate 262,339 of BMAU01014979.1, forward strand.
ATAATATCGTAATGAACTTGATTTTTATTTATATTACATTCAACTGTGTTAAATATGTCAATTAAGTAATATATAAGTTTGGGTATGTATGCTATATTTACTGAGATATATTTAAACCTCTTTTCAGCAACGAAAAATTTCCTTTAAATGCTTTTAATGAACTAAATTAAACTCATATTTAATTGATTGATTGGAAATAGTTACCTAAATTTCTAAGTAATTTTAAATCCAATAAAGAATTAAAAATAAGATTAATTTATCCAGAATTTAACATGATATTAAAATATAGTGATTTTTGCTTCCATATTTAAAAAAAAAGTTTCATCACTATTTGGCTTCTATCTTAGCAAATTTTAATACTAAATGATTTTGATAACACAAAAAATTTTTTTTTGCTATTCTGAATTTCTTTAAGTAATCTTTTTATTCTATAGAAATCCTTGAAATAACATCAAGTATTTCTGTGTTTAAATTTTAGCCCCTATTATATAAACAGCTATTAATTTTAATACTTCTATTTATGGGTAAATATATTTACATTTAATACAATTATTGTGTTGATAAATTTATTTACAATCGCAAAACATAATTTTACATTAAAAACATGCGTATCAAGCTGATTATTTTAACCAGTAATATATAATAAAAATCCACTGCATCACTTTTGGAAAAGATTAAGTCTGACGTAAAATTAATGTAAATTTCCGACGTATATGATTGCTCTAGTTTCATGAAAAGTAGCTACATAATCTTAGTAGTTAAAGTAACTAATGAGAAGCTGCTCTGGGTCATGTACTTTGAAAGATAGGGGGGAAACAGAGGTGATATAAAAGTGTCGAAACTCAAAATCCTTAAGTTGATGTAGCGTGGATGTGGGAAGGGAGATACTAAATAAAAGGTCGTTTTCAGTCATTTAATTCTGTACGTGAATATACATGTGTATATATGTGTATTTATATTTGTATGTGTTTGTATGTATGCTTTATGTTTTTGTTTTTTGAACATTTTTTTTTATTTTTTCTTATCTTCCTCATTGTATAATTTTATTATTGGTTTTCTCCGTCTGTATGTGAGCATTCTTGTATTTTTAATTCTGTATTTGTTGTTTCTGTATTTCCCCTTTTGGTTCCCATTTGTGCCTATATACTTCTACATGTAATCTCCATTGTCTTGTGTATTGACTTACGTTTGTAAGCCTTGTGTTATACTTGTCGGCACACAAGGAGTCTATCTAGAGTCCAAAAAAAAAATAGTAGCTGAATGTTATTATAAGCCACCAATAGATTCCATGTTGCTTCCAATAAAATGATAATTCAAATTAATCAACGAAGGGAATTGCAATTTGCTCTGTTACATGTTATGTATGTTTTTTTCTTACTAAGCGTTTTTGTATGTCCTTATAACAAACAGCAACTGAAAGCTCTTTTAATGAAGGAATTTATTTTTCATTCTTAGTTGTATGCTGTTTATACTAGATATAACTCAGATGTAAATACAAATTATGTATGTGCTCAGCACATTGTGCAAAATAATTTTAATCGGGATATTTAGAAAAGTAATTTCTTACTTTATAAAAATAATTTCTTCTAATCTTAGAAAAGAGTATAACAGTGTCTGAACACGTCTTGTGCTAAAACTTAATTTTAAAATACAAAAAGAGTTTTTAATTTTTTGAGCATGGTGAATGTTTTACAGCTTAATTTTGGAAAGCGAATGATACATATATATATATATATATATATATATATATATATATATATATATATATATATATATATATATATATATTCTGTAATTGGTGACAACTGGAATTTGTATGATAGTTCATTTAAAGAGATAGAATTGGCCTTCAAACACATGTACATGTAATTAAACTAGTCGTGTCCATCGATGTAGATAATTTGTTAGAAAAATATATTATATAATTTAATTGTTTTTTGTGAAAGAAAATTAACATTTTGTTAAAGGGATATATATGAATTTTTGTACTGTGCGTAGTATAGCTTAATTGTTGTCCTTAGGATACTTTTGCTAGCTGATGAACAGTAATTACTTTTTAAAAATGCGTATTTTCCGATATATTAATAATGCTATTTTTTTCAATATTTTTATCTCGTCTGTGATAAAAAGTGGGAAATGTTAATCTAACATTTTCTGTATTTTTAAGTTCAAATTTTTTTCAATAGAAAATTACTACTCTATTTTATCTTGATTTTTTTTAAAATGATGTTTTTAATTTTGGAATACAATGAAAAAGGCCTGGACGTTTTTTGAAATGAAAAAATATATTTCCTTAAAAGGTTTACTTATCCTACTTTCAGTTGATTTACATGTATTTGCTATTTACATACAAGATTATATCATTATTTTCTCGTGTAATACAAGATCAATTTTGCAAGTACATTTTCTAAGGTCAAAACATGACACAATGAAATAGATTAATCAATACACGATGAGAGTTTAGTAAGGCACACTTATTTTCTAAATGTATATATTTCATGGGGGTTTTAAGGATGCATTAAATGAAGTATAAAGTAGTATCTTAAAAATAGAGAACATTTAATATACTGTTTATTATCCTTTTAATTAAGAGGCTGTTTTTCAAAAAATGACTAAACTGTAGTTAATTTTGAATTTGAGTAATGCGCTTTTTAGATGAAATTAAATTTTTTAAAATTTTGCGTTAATATTTTTTGTTAAAACTATACCGTGGGTTTTCCCGTCAAATTTTGCTTTATTAATTTATTTTATCTTTGTAAAAAATAAATTATTAAAATAATTGCTTAAAAAATACTGTAGTATTCATTAAATTTTTCCAAATTTTGCTGCAAAATTATTAATTTTTAGGTTCTAATGAGGTAACAAAAAATTAGAATAATTATTTCTACAAAAGTGAACGAAATTAAATTAGCGACATCTAAAATCTGGAAAATGTGATAAAAAAGCTTGAAGGAAAAAAAATATTTTGTAAATTTATTACAGAATTATTTTTTTGAAAAAATGGTTTAATTATTTGATAGACATACAACATGTAGATAATCATTAAATTTTTATTTTTTTAGTTTTGTAGTTTGCTCAAAACGAACCGATTAATAATAAGAAAAATAGATTAAATTATATAAAAACTTATTCAGTTAAAAACACTTACTTGTATAACATTTTTTTTAAAATTTAAAGTTATCTACAATGTAAATTTAAATTAAATTATATCAATATATATTGACTGAATACATAATATTTTTTTAAAAAATAAAATATAAAATATAATTGAACAGTAACAATGCTTAGCTTTAATTTAATTTTAATTAATACTCTGTTGAGTTGTAACAGAGTATGCCAAATGATTAATTGTCATTCGTTGTAACATTAAGATCTTCAGCTTTTTATTTGAAAAGTATGAAAAAAATGTGTTTTTTTTAAAAAATTTTTTATGAATTTTTCGTAAATAAAAAAAATAATACTAACGGCTTCTCTTTAAAATCATTAAATCTGATATTTTAAGGTTAGCTTTTGTTATTGTTTTTTTTTATAAAGTATGAATATATGTTTTTCTTTTTTGAAAATTTTCAGCAGGTTTGAAGAATAACCTTTTTATACAGAAGCTTTTGTTCTTTATATAAAATTAGAGTTAGAGTTACGCATTACGTGATGTAATTTGTGAATAAAAACTTCAAGTGCCACAAAACAGGATTACATTACTGTTGGAAAATCTATACCTTTGACTAAAATTTTTCAAAATGAAAGCTAACATGTAATCCTACGATTTTAGCATTTTTTTTTCGCTTACTTTTGGGGATTTTATAAAAATATTTTTTCATTTGTTATTTAAATAATATAGAAAGAATGAAACGCATCAGAATACTCACGGTGATCTTAAACATTGGCAAACCTCTTATCTGCCTCGTTAGAATTTTAAAAATAATGGGATGTTCAAGAGCTTCAATATTTTCAAACAATTATTGGAACTAAAGATTTAAAGATAACAATTTATCGGTTTGTTAGTTAACCACTCGAAAACAAAATGTTTAGCCTGTAATGATAACAACATTTGAAACTCTATCATCTATACCCATACGTAATGAACTTCACCGTCTTGTACTATAAAGAGGATATACGTGTAATCATTCATATTCAGAATACAAGAAATGTTAGGATAAAATATTATTTTAAATCGATTTAACTTTCAATAACTGTTTCTGAAAAAAAGGAAATATTAGTTCTATCTTTCTTTTTGTTTTGTTTGTTCTTTAAATTTTGTTTAAAATATCACTGGAAAAATTCCCCACTATTATAAGTTAACTATTCAATGCAATCTGGCCTTTTCTCATATTAAATGATTTAATTGTTATTTGATGTATGACACTGCAATCTACTTCACACTCTTAATATGAGTTTGTTTAGAGATGAAAACATTTTTAATATTTATACTTTCGCTAGTCATATTTTTAAAATAAGGTATACATTAGTTGTTCAGACTTTGTTACTCAGACTTGGAGTGAAGACTTTTAAACAAAAGCTTAAAGATTATTAAAACTCTTACTCCTTATAATATGCAACATGATATTTAATAATTTAACATAACAGTGAAACACAGAAACTATCAAAATATAGGAACACGATTTATTTATATAAAATAAAAAATATCAAAGGTATACCTACACCTCTCTCGACAGTGAGAGAACTTAATTATACAATTAATTCAGAGAGGTTAACTTAATAACGAATGAATTTTTTAATTAGCTAAAATACAATTTTCTCTTATCGTGAATATAGAGAAGTATGTCTTAACATAAAATATAATGTGGTTACTTGACAGGAGTATAAAAATTAAAATTAAGGTGACAGTTAATCTTAGAATTTCTATTCAATAAGCAAACCCAGTTGCCTAGTTACGCAACTAAAAAATATTGTCAAATACATTTTACACTTAATCGAATCAAATTAGAAAATGTCTTATTTTTCCCTTAAATTATAGCTAATACATTTAAATTTAAAGTATTTACTACAATTTTCATTTATGCATTGGATAACTGGAAAAGCGATATACTAAAAGCAATAAAGTTTTACCCCTCAAAGAATGAGTAGCTGTTGGAGTTCCAGCTCATTACAAAGTATGGTGCATAGTGTATGAAAGAACGAGCATTTTAATGTAAAGGTGTAATTTCTATGGGAACGGGGTTCTATCAACTTACTTTGACTGAATTGATGCTTTGAAGAGGGATTCATGATAAGTATGGGCATATATTAATATTTCAGAGAGGATGTGCAAATAGACTGAAGGAAGCAGAGTGGTCGAATCTCAGGACTTTTCGATATTTGGATTACTGTAATGCTGTCATACGACAATGTGGTGCAAATGGTAGAAATATAGACGAAGAGATCACCAGGAAAAAAGTGGATGTCAGATAAATACAGCCGAAGACGAGAACAAAGTGATCATCCGATCGACGTTAACAGCTTTTGATGCTTCTTCCTCAACTACCAGTCATGCAAACGGATATCAACGAACAATGACAGATGACTCAGAAAAATGAGATTGATATCATACAGGAAATTGCAAGACTGTATATCACTGTTGTAAGCCCCCTTGTACATTTGCAATGGTGTTGAACATATTCGAAAAATAATCCAATAGACGAAAGTAGGATTGTTTTCAGTGTAAAGACAGTTCAAATTAAACTCGGAGAATAATGATGGAAGGTTTATCTGAAATCATCCAGAAGGTATATAGGCCATTCACTTAGCTGTTGTTCACCACTCACAATGACAACCAAATGTTAAGTGATGAGGTGAAATTTCATTTGATAGCTGGGCACTTTTAATTGTCATCCTTGACATTCTTACGGCGTGCTATGTTGACTCCTCTTATTATTGACCTTCCATTCAAGGAACCTTGGGATTACGTTTCAGTAGGATAAGCTCCCATCACACTCGGCTTGCATCTACTGCTTTTCCTGCTGGGATGATCACCGGATTTCGTCCCAATAGAACAGATTTGATCTCTGATTAGTGACCATTCTTGAAGTATGACGATGTAGCTCGCCAACTGGAGCGAATGTTACAAGTAATCCCGCAGAAGAATATCACCAAATATTTGAGTCAATCCCCAGCGGGAAAGACCAGATGTAGGCGACTGCAATATATTTTTTTCTTCTGTCAGTTGTATTTCTTAAATAAAACCTATAAAATTCTTATGATAATGAGTGTGGTTTCGATAAATGTTCATGTCATGAACCAATATTTCTTTGGTGCTTTTTCACGTGATATAACCCTTTATGACCAGGATTACTTTTATCTTTAAGTATTGAATTCATCTAGTTATTGATACTATATTGATCCCAATGGCACTGGGGAAAATAAAAAAATTCCCGCTCTCCCCGTGGAATCGAGACGGTACTCACACGATCGTGCGGGTGGTACTTTATCTGTGAAACAGATCACCTATGAAATTTTATGAGTTATACTTTTTTAGATCTCAGTTGATAGGAGAACAATTTTAATTCAGTTAAAATGGTTACACACAAATAAAGAAATTATTGATGCATAACTAATTCTTTTATTAACTCGTCATTTTTTTTACTGGGAAATTCTTTTAAACATATTTTGTTTAGGACAAGTATAAATAAACGTTGCATTTTTCACAACATGTTTTCTAACTGATTTTGTGGTTTCCAAATCTCCACTTGCAAGGCTTTGAAATATCATCAACATTTCGAAAAGTGCTATACATGTCAACAGTAGCGCACACAGGAATTTTTCAAGGGGGGAGGGGTCCGAGGTTGAAAGTTCACCATTCTTGTACCATACTCCTTTTGAATTTGTCTATTTTTAGGAACAAAACACAGTAAAAAACTAATTATTGAATAAATAATTAGCATTAATTAATAAAATTAATCATTAATAACAAATAATTAATTAAATTTTACGTACTATATACTTAGAATTATAATTAGTCGGAAAAAAATCAAGGTCTTTGGGGGTCCGGACCCCTCTTGTGTGCGTCAATGCATATGTCAAGCCTTTTATCTTGGAATAACCAGGATAAAAAGCCTGACATATATAGCAGGTGGATTATAACACTTTGATCTTTTGCGAGTGGAATTACAACACTGTTATCTACATCATCAGTTAAAATACTTTTGCTTGTAGGTGCATAGGCTGATAATGCATCAGCTATCTCTAACTTAAATTTTAAGCGATCCACTTTGATTTTTGGAGGAATTGTATTTGATACTGAGAGATCTTGGTTGCACAGAAACCAAGAATTTACAACATCTAAATCAATGAAATAAAGGTTTTCAAGATACTTTTATGGTAAAGAATGATTTGAAGTTGACTTTCCATTTCAAATATTTCCATTTTTTTCTTCATCACTCTCATCTGAAATTGATTCACCTTCCAGTATACGTGATTCACATGTCTTGTTTGCAGCATTGTCATCTTCCAATAGATCACTGAGTTCTGATCTAAGCTCAATCTGATTTATTCATCAATTGCAAAATTTATTGTGTGTGTGTTCTGTGAGAATTCTACTCCTTTGAGACACTTCAAAAAGTTTTTGGTTAAAAGTTAGCACAGTATTCCATGAAAATAATACAGTTGATGAGAAAATTTTATCATTTAAAAAAATGATAATAAAATATTTAAACCACACCGTACAAACTCCCACCCGAAAACCCGATTTTTTTTCGGGGGGGGGGGAGAGATATGGACGCATATATATCTGTGTAAAGGATAAAAATGCTATATCATTCATCAAATGTGTGAAAGAGAAAATTAATTGTAGAAAAGAGCCTGAGGGGAAGATAAAAGGGGCTCGTTCATGGTAACACCCTAGAAAATATGGTTTTGTATGTATAATAATATATTTCGTTTTTATTTAGACTTCTATCAGCATTATTGAAACAGAAAAGAAAACTCGCATGCCAAGAACTTACCTTTATAGCTGCATTGACTCAAGTAACATCCGACCCGCACGATTTTGCGGGTTACGGAATCCCGAACACTACAAGCAATATTAATAGAGTATAATTAATATATTTTTTCTATTTTACACACAATTGTTTAAACATTAATACAAAAACTTGTATCTAGTCAGTTAGAAATATATCGATAATTACATTTTTAAGACAGGTAAAAGGAGACGTGTTTTCGTTGTATTTGAAAACAAAGCTAGATTTGCCATCTGAAAGTAAAGCGTGGGCCACAACCATCGACTGTTGATAAAAAATGATACTTTACACTTTCTGAAAGCCGCTCAATCGTTGGATTCGGTATTTTCTTACATACGACTATTCTAGAAGTTATAATGTATAAAAACATCTAACCCACACGATTGTGCGGGTTGGATCTTAAAGGAATAATGCATTTATTCTTGTTTTAAAAACTGAGTTTCACTGACGGTTACTTAAAAAGAAAAAAAAATGCTATGTCTTGTCCTTCTAATCTTATTTATGTGACAATCGAATTTATTTTTAATACATTTTTTATTTATGATTTATCATGAACTAACCTAGTTAAAAACTTATCATCTTAAATAAAGCCTGTTCTGTTGGCTTTAACTGAGGTCATTAACATCAATCTAAAAAAAGCAGTTCTAAAAATTAGTCAGATTATCGTTACAAAGCCAATATTCCCTATTTCAAATCTCTATCTATCAAATAGTTGATGTTCAAAGACTTAAAATAAACATAAATGAGCGTATTGATGCAATCGAGGTAAATATTACATAAAGCATTTTTTATGTAAAGGAACTGTTTAATTATTACGAAAAAAAATAAAAAATTGCACTTGAATTGATTTTCTTATTTATGAATATAGGTATGCCTTTGAAGAAAGAATATTTTCTGAAGGCATGGAGGTCACGATAAAAATATCATCCGCCAATAGGAAGGATTCATCTTTGTTTACATGCATAGCTCAGAATGCTTATGGTAGAGATGATACGAACTTTCAAGTAATTGTACAAGGTAAGAGTTTTACTGAGTATTCTCAATATTGTGTACTGCTTATTTTCTGACTATCTATGGATGTTTTGGTCTAAAGTACGTGTATATTAAACATATTAAATTAAAATAAAATTTATTTATATTTTTTTCTGGAAACTTATTGCCCGCATTCAGATTTCATCTTAAAAGTTAATGCTTAAGAAAAGTTTAAAACATTTAGAAAATATAATTTAAAAAAAATTCATGATAATTAATTAATATGCACTTTTTTATTTTTGGTCATTTTATTAACTCTTCCTAAAGTTCACAGATAACTTTCTATTACAAAAACCAGCGTTCATAAATTGTTTGGATAATGTTTGTGATAACGCTTTCCATCAGTGCTGGCATCACTTAAACTAAGGTGTGGCTTTACACTCTTTAAGCTGACGAATCCAAGCATGAAAAAGGATGCAATCATACTGAATACAAATAGCGATAGGGAAATAAGATTTATTTTCTAATCGCAACTTGTTACTATGTTTGGCATCGCTTGGGCACATGATATGATGGGGTTGGGCGTTTAACTCGGTATAACACGTAAAATATTAAGCAAGAATAACAATATAGTTTATAAAATTATATTGCAAATAAGTTTTTATTAAAAAACTAATATATTCATTAAGTGCAGAATTAATAATTATAGCTTTTAAGAAAACTAAACATTATTTTAAAGTAAACAGTAAGAAAAGTGCCTGAAAATTCATGGCAATTAGAAAGATCTTTAAAAACCTCCATGCTAATATTTTTTTATTAAACCCTAGGATAACAATTTCAGAATAAACTGCACAATCCTTCGATGAAGTTGAACCCTAGTTTTTAATTGTTGGAACAAATTAATTATTACTTGACATATATCAAAGTCAGAATAACACGTTCAAATAACGTGCTATTTATCAAAGGAAGCGCTAACACATGCAATAACGTTCATTCTCAATTAATTCTGCATATTTTTGATATCGCATATCATTTACCCTATCGAAATAAAACTGGAGAAAAGGAGAGGCTCGCCAAAATTAATGGATACTCTTATGATTACTTTTTTTTTAAACGTGGAACATTTTTTTTTTCATTTAGTATTTTTTTTAATTGAATGTAAAAAAGGGAATGGAAGAGATGTATTTTATCTCTAAATATTCCCAACCTAATTAAATTAAGTCAAATTAGTTTCCCGGCATTGAAGTCATCGCATTTCCTCTTCCTTTTTAATTGCAAAATTTTCTTATCTTCTACGAACAGAGCCACCCGATCGCCCTCCAAGTGTGGATGTGACAACGAAAGGAAGTCGCTCTATATCGATTACTTGGTCTGCTCCTTACAGTGGAAACAGTCTTATTCTGAAGTACATTATAGAGCACAAATCAGCTAAAGGTAAGATTTTAATTACACACAACGAGTTAGTCATATTGAATGCCACTTTCAAGTATTTCATTTAATGCAAGTAGCTAGAAACAAAGGAAATGTTATTAAAGGCAAACGTGAAGACAGAATTCAATTTCTGATGCTTTATATTGCGACTAAGAGTTCGGAAATGGGACTTGCAAGAGGTGTATCCTAGTTCAGAAAATTAACTCCAGTGCGTACATTGTTTCTGAATTGCTCCTGGTTTCAATTTTGTAAAAGAAGAAAACGAAATTTTGATGACAGTTTTTTCTTTTTGTTTCATCTTTCTGCTTTGCAGAAGGAAATATTTTTGTACATAAGTAATTATTGAGAAATATAGATAAAACAGATGTAATTTCACTTACATTTTGTACCTGGAAAGGTTAAAGAACGGACATTATATATATATATCATAATTATATGAAATTTCTGGGGATTGATAAATCTAATTGTAAGCCGTGGTGAGAGTGGATGTTACTATTGTATCGAACCAAAGGATAGGGTGGGGCCGGTGGTGAGTGATTCCTGTATGTTGCTGAATTTTCCATGGAAAGATCGACGAGGCGGTCTGTTAGATTAGTAAATCCAATTTATTGTATATCTTGAAACACCTAGGCATATTAATTACGATGGACATGGACGACACAACACAGACAAAGAAACTACAACACACAACACAAAGCAGCCGGCTACATGACTGCATAGAAACGAGCGAAGAGAGAGCGCGATTTCCAGAGACATCGGTTTTTATACTCGACGGTGAAGACCACGTGACATGTTTGTAATAAGAGCTCTGATTGGTTACAAAGGGAGAGAAATGGATTATGATGTAATATTATTAGTCGATTACGATTAAGATCAGGGTGTTCGTTTCGAACCAAATAAATAATGAAAAGATTATTTGGATATTATTAAAAGAGTTAATTAAAAGGATGCTAGAGGGAATTATTATTATTATTAAATATATATTTCTTAAATTTACAAAATTCTGCTGTATTTTTCAGCATATTTATTAGATAGATGGAAGAGACACCTGATTTTGGATGCATTTCTTTTCATGAATATATTCTATCACATTTTTATATTATATGAATCCTAAATAAATCTCATGAATAAATTTTAAAACTTTTTGAGGGGATATCTTGCAGTTTCTTTACGGACGTATTATGCCTGTAAAGTCGATAGCTAAAAAATCACTTTAAAGGTTATTTTTCCTTATATATAAATGTACGCTTTCTTTCATTTCTCGATACATATAATCTTACACCTTTCTATTTTATACAGTAATAACTGGTCTTACGCGAGCACGGAGTTACGCAATTTTCAAATTTGGATAATTTGATTTTTGCTTAATGTTAGAAAAAATCTCTAACTTAGGAGAAATTGGTAATATGATTGGAGAAGTTGTTAATCTTGCCAAGCAAACAAATTTAGAAGTGGATAGGGATACCACTAGGAACTGCTGGATTTCCACAATCAGGGGTTGAGAATTAATTAATATTGATGGAGTCTTGCAAGTCATGTAGAGTGTTGGACATTGTTTTGCAAGAGCAAGAAATTGAAGAACTTGAGTCTTTAGAACCCAGTTGAATAAGATGGGAAATCACTTAAGAATCTGACAGAAGACTCCAGTTTAATAGGAAAAGATTTCAAATTTCAGAAAATATGGAATCCAGTGGTGAGTGAATTTTTTTAACAAAACAGGAGGGGGGGAGGTAGCATGCTGATAGCAAATTCTTCAGGGGGAAAAATCTTTAAGGTATCCGACTACGTTTGGAACCGTGATTTTAAAAAAGCACATAAATCGATAATTTTCATGATATTTAGTGGCACTTAGTATAATGTCACTTAGTATACATGTATAAAATTGTTTTAAGGACATTATGACAAAAATTATTTAAATACAATATTTTGGCAAAAAATTAACTTAGAAAAACCTTTTTTCAAATGTTCTCCTCTTGTGAAAAATGCTTCTATTATAATAATATTTTGCCTGTATATAGCTCAGAGCTCTGTACAGAGGCGCAACTATGATTATTGAAAAGTTCACATTATTTCAGAGTTATAACCCATTGGAATGATTATCAGCGTTTTTTCCCTTAAAATTTCTCCCCTCTGTTGTCGTAAAAAATGGGTAAACCTACTTCTAAAGTATATATTTCAGAAGTGCTAGTTGAGCCTCAGTACAGAGGTCTGAGCTATATACAGGCAAAATATTATTAAATAGAAGCATTTTTCACAAAAGAAGAATTTTTTGAAAATGAGTCATTCCATGTTCATTTTTTTGTCAAAATATTGTAATTAATTAATTTTTTATTGTAATACTATTCTTAAAATAATTTTATATACATTTTCTAATCTAAGGGACACTAAATATCATAAATATTATCCATTTATACGCTTTTGCAAAATCACGGTTCCGAACGTAGTCGGATACCTTAATCCTGTAGACTTCTTTGTTAGATTTTATGAAATATTCTGCATCAAAATAACTTGGATTTGTGATTTTGTATTGGAGATATCTAAGATTTTACTGAACACTTTTTTCTGTATTATTGTTACGGCTCTAAATTAAAAATAAATTATATGTATTTATATGTTAAATCCTAGCCCGACTTATCACTCATCCCCCCCCATCACGTAAGTTTAGGGTATTACTGTATTTCCTATTTTCCAATCAATATTCACTATAGTTATATATATATTGAATATGCTTAATTAATATTTGTCTAATTTAAAGTAAAACAAAATGTAAGACAGAGCAAGACAGCCCCACTAATAAATTTAAAAAATCTTACGCTTTTTAACATCACATTTTTATGATAAAATTTGCTTTCTAAAATTTTAAAAGATATCCGTAATTATATTACTTGGAACTCCAGTTTACTTATATATTACTGTTAGGCATTAATGGATTTATAAAATTAATTGTTTAATTTTTATTTTAATTTTACTTTAATGCAGCAAGATAAATACAATATGTAGCATAGGTAACATGTTTCAACTTGCAGCGAACGACATTTAACACATATAATATTAGCATACGCATAATGCTTTTGAAAAATGAGAGGTAATATGTATTGGTAGCTAAAACAATGTACATGAAATGTTTAAAAATAAAATATTTTGGCTACATATGTGTTATGTTTTTCAGAGCCATGGACGCTTGCCAAAACAAGTATGGTTGATTCTTCTGACAGTATGTTCACTCTACAAGGTTTGATACCTCATACAACTTACCATATACGTGTCAAGGCAGAGAATGCTGTAGGAAGTGGTGATTTTAGTGAACCTTTGACTATTGTCACAGATGGCGAAGGTAAAAAGAAAAGGAAATAATTGACGATCATATATTTCAGTATAATTAAAAAGTACCATGAGATTAATAGTTTAGAAAATGTGTAGAGTTATGTTTGTAGTTTAGAATTTGGCTTTTTGCTGAGGTGTATACATAATTAAAATGCTAAATTGTAAGTAAATACTGAAAGTGCCTCAAAATTCAAGCATGCAGTTAGTATTTATATTGTTAGAAATGTAGAATATAAATGTTATTGAATGTAGAGATCCTCTTAGAATTTAGGATATAGCTTATTTCTTAAAACTCGGTTAATCTATAAGGAACCGTAAAAAATAAGGCATAATAAAACTTAAAAGTGAATGATGTTGTCATTCAGATAACTGATTAGGGGAGCTGATATACATTAAATATGTCAAGACTCAGCGTCCTCACGTTAGAACGAAGTTTGATGCCCACCCAGGAATCGTCTTAGACACTAGACCGTAGTCCAACGTCAATAGCTCTCATTTTGGTTCTGTGTGTGGAATATTAGTAATTAATTAATCAATTCAGATAACAGAGAAAACTGCATTTATGCAAAATCCGATATTTCTTTAAGTACTTTAATTTTTTCCATTTTGATGCAGTCCCAACTAACGTATTGGATAAGCTAATGAACTGCAAGATATTTAATCTCTAAGTTACACTATATAGTTAGTGGGTTTTTTCCATGATACTGTTATGAGATTTTTCGATATATACATATTTTTTTTGTCTTCCTCAGACTTAATGGATTGCAATTTATTGCGGCTCTGAATATTTATTTTTGTTTGTCATTGATGTCTTGCGCATTTTTGTTTATTATATTAACTTATTGAATTGTAATCCAACTTTCATACAAAATTTATCTTATTTATTAAGTAAAAATACATTAATAATAAATGTAAGAAAAATGTGAAAAAATGTTAATTATAATATTTTTTTTAGAAAAATAATAATAGAAGTAAGAGTCAGCTACAGAAACGGGCTTGATATTAGATAAGCAATGTAATGACCGCTATATTATTTTGAACTATTAAGATAGGGGACTCAATAGATGTAAAAAAGATTGCACTATGAGTTTCTTTACTATAAACTTCTCTTCTAAGATATATCACAAATTTCGCACTATTTTACTTTACTATTATTACACTATTTGTACTTTTGGCAATATATTAATGAACTAAATGTGATAAAAAAGGCACGGAATGAAAGTTTCAGCTTCTTTTTATTCATCAATGTCCTGCGAGAGATATTGATGTAAGAATTGTATATGAAGATGTTAGTATAAAATCTTTACAAGATAATTTTTTACTAAGATATTCTTTTTTTGCTGAAGTAATTATTAGACTCTCATCTTAAAATGCAATCGCTATTTAAAATATCACGGTAAGAACATTGGTTCTAGAATTGTGTATATTCAGAAAGTATTTTCAAGATATTTCATTCATTAAACAGCACCAAGTGGACCACCAAGGGAAGTAAGAGCCATTGCTACAAGCTCCAAATCTATACAAGTTACATGGAAGGTAAGCTACGTCTCATACTTTCATAACGAAATAAGAAATTTTACTTAAATAATGAAATATATTGCTAATAAAAATACTTATTAGAACTATTTGTACTATCCTCAATGCATTAAATACAACATTAAAAATGTCCAAGCTCTAAACTTTACTCTTTTACATGGTTTTACGTGATAATTTTTTTGTAGCCACCACTGAAAGAGGACAGTTTATCTCCGATAGATGGTTACTACGTTGGCTACAAGAGTCGCAACAGTGACCAGTTTGCTTACAAGACCTTAGAAACATCACTTGGTGGCCTTTTAGAGTGCGAAATTACTGATCTGAGCAAAAATACCAAATACAGAGTAATCGTCCAAGCTTTTAACAATAAAGGGGCAGGACCACCATCTGATGAGGCTCAAGTGCAAACCTTAGAGTTTGGTACGGTAGGACGAACATTGGCTTATTTTGTTTATAATACATGCAACTGCAAAAATAAATGATAATAGCATTATACAAATCACAGAATATTCTTTCACGAATAAATAACATACAACCATTGATAATGAAGTTCGGTGAATGAAGTCAGAAAGGCCTCTCTGACAACACTGGCGAAACAAAACGCTGCACATGCGTGGAAGCAGGTGTTGACTATCTGCCTTCACCGTTGTTCAGTTGACACTCAATTGTGTTCCATGTAAGAATTGTTTTAAAAAGTGCTTGTTTAGTACGTTGGTTCTTAACTGAGAACTGGAAAATGAACGAACAAAAGATCAATTTAAAGTTTTGTTTCAAGATTGGCAAGACACCAAAAGAAACTTATGCGATGCTGGTACGTGTTTATGACGATCAAGCACCATTGAATGGTTCACTCGTTTTCTAAATGCAGGAAAGTGTTTCTGACAGCCGCTGTAGTGGAAGACTGGCAACCTCCGTCAGTGATGAAAACATTAAGAAAGTGAGGAAATTAACCAGTCTAGATCGCCAATTAATTGTGCGCATGATAGCTGATGAATTGCAGATTGACCGTGAATCCGTGAGACAAATCATTACCCAAAATTTAAGGATGAGATAAGCATGATATTATTATTGACAATATTCCTAACATCCAACGAAACGTGACGAGGCTTTTGAATTGCATCCCAAAAGAAGACGGCTTGCAAAGTATAGCATATCTCAGGGGTGAATAGTTATGGGAGGTGACTATTTCAAAAGACAGTAAGGTAACTTTCGTTGATGTTTAATCTACCTCGATGTTACAGGACTATTCAACGAACTTTATTGTCAGAGGTTGTATATCAATATGTGTCAAGATACGCTTTTATCGTAAATATTAAACGAAACTCTTTTAGGGGCCTTTAGATAATTTTATAAAACAAGATGCTGATACCTATTTTTATAACTGTGACCTTGTAATTTGAGGTTCTTATTGGATCGCATGAACTTCATTATCTTTGACAGATCTTTTAGAATTTTACATTCTGGATGGGCTTTTGAGAAAGTTCTTGAGCAGTGATGTGCAATAAAGAGTTTGTGTGTGAGCTAATCCCTAACTTTTGATTGTATAAGGAGCTTAGCGAAAATTTAAGAAGTGGTATAATTTTACGCATTTTGAATCATTTGATTCTGTTATTTATCCTCCGCACGCTAAAATTACTATCGAATAAATTATTGCTTCATTGATTAATAATTAATCCATGTGCTTTTTTAGAATTCATTTTTTTCTTAATGCTATATAAATTGAATATTTTACCTTTTCCATAGCAAGAATGATCTGTTTTGTTAAAAGTAAGGAATCTCAAATATAAAACGTACAAATCAGTATTGAATGTAACTAATAAATGAAATAAAATAATAAAGTAACAAATAAAACTAAATTGGGCTTAATAGCCTCATATTTCATGTGGTTACTACCGCAAAAAGTGACAATTATGTGAGAAAATGTTTAGCCTACAACGTTTTGCACATTACAGTCTCGAGTGCCTAAATTATTTTTAGAACAAAATTACTTTTATAGCTACTATTATTTTCTCTAGAACTATCTTGCACCTCTACGTTTCTTTGAAAATTCAGTTAAACCGAAACCAAAGCATATATTTTTATAGAGATTATTTCGATTTACAAGAGTTATTTTCAACAATTAAAAGTTGTTTATTCAAAACAGAAGTTTGGGATACTTAAACTAGAAATTTTAAATTGATAAATACATTTGATTTGAGACAACTAACGTCTTACATATACATCAAACGAAAATATATTTTCTTTTATCAATATATGCTTATGAATGATTCTGATAAAAAAATAGCTAAGTAATTAAACTTTTCAAGAATTTTGTATCGAAGTTAATTGACATTTTAATAATAAAAAGATAATTCGTGTTGATTTGTACGGAAAATACTTTGTCTTAATCAATTTTTTATGTTTTTCCCCACGAATTTGGCAAAGAAAATAATCCAAATTCACATTCTACAACACAAAAACGTTACAAAGAATTACACAGCAGACACATGCAAAAATACATCAAAAATAATTAACTAAATAATTTTATTTCACATTTTCTTTAAATATTCATGAAGGATGAAATATAAATAAGCTTTCTCTGTGTTTTTGCATCGGCTGACAAGAAAGTGTCAGCAAAAAAAAAATGAAATTTTTCCCTATTTTGCTAATTCTTTTCATTCTTTTTTAAGACTCTAGGATGAAAAAAGAAATAAAAAAACATTAAAATGCTTCTAGCGCTTTTTGTTCTGTGTTTTTTGTCTCAATTTTTAAAACATTCATGAAAGAAGACAATGTGTATGAAGCATTAATTCCCAGTGTTCTTTTTAAAATCTTGTGACAAACATAAGCAGATTTTTTTTCTTATCAGATTTATTTAAGATTCAAAAAGGCTATTTTATAATGCATTTTTCTTTACATTACAAGTACATGAAGCTCATATGAGCTGCATGCATCAATATTAAACCTCCTAATAAGATTTGTAATTTTTATCCTTAATCTGAATAGGCATTTATTTTTAATTGATAGAAACTTATTCCGTCCAGTATTTTGTTCTATTTTAATTAAAAATAGAAGAGAAAATTAAAAATGGATATGAAATAAAACGGCTGAAAATAAAGAGTAAGATGAAACAGGCAGGATTTTTTTTTAAAAAAGATGTAAAATTTTTAATTCATAAACATAAGAAAGGTAATCCCCTTTTCTTTCAATGAAAGAAAACAAAATACACACACACACACATATATATATATATATATATATATATATATATATATATATATATATATATATATATATATATATATATTTGCTCTTTCCTCTGTAATGTATTAATAATTAAAAATTTATTAAAAAAAGGATAAATTATTCAATGAGCCTTTTGGAAATTTAATTTTTTATGCATATTGGAAATGTGTGAACAATCTTTATATGTATGAAATAACTTTTAAAATAATGCATTATAGACATTTATAAAGTGCAAATTATATTTTTAATTCAGTTCATAGTACTATAAATCCTTTTGACATAAAAAAAGTAATTTTTTTATTCAATATAGCTACAAGTAGATAAATAAAATTAGATTCTGCAACTAGAAATCATATTAAGATAAAAACTTTTAAAATTGAACATAACTTAATAAAATACAGTAAATTTCTTTAAAGCCATTTTCAAATTGCTTTTTGTTTGATGTTCTCATTTGAGATTTCTGTCGACATTTGAAAAGTATTATCAGATATGTGACTTATCTTTTACTATATATTTATTGAGCAAACTCCATTTTTTAGAAGTAGACCTAATGAGTTAATATTCAAATGCTAATTAACATCCTGTAAGTTGAAAAATCCAATCCAATGAAAAACACTTATTTTTTTTCATCAAACTGGTAAAAATAATTGAATCATAGAGTTTGTATATTCCGTATTTTTCCATTTTAAATAAAACATTATACTCGTAAATATGCTGAATCTGGGTTATGTGTGTCGAAAGTCTAATGTAATAAAAAATGCTAATATTTTTATTGTAAAAATACAATTAATTTATACGTATTACTCTAAACTTCTATAACAGTAGGAAATTCTCATTCTAAAAAGTCAACTAGAACATTGATCCGCAACCCCCGGTCCACGGACCGGTACTGGTCCGTGGATCAAATAGTGCCGGGCCCCCAAAAGAACATTACAATGTTGCCATTTTATTTAAAGTGGTGCATTTCTCTCGGATTTGCGCAACATTCCACGGAAATCACTTTATAATCCACGTTAAATCACTTTTATTCATTTTTAGTGTAACTATATTTTATTCTGAAGGCATATTTAAATGTAATTAAATTAAAATTGTTAAATCAAAACAATCTAAAATATAAACAATCAACGTGTCCTACCCTCGGTGGGCCGCGGTAAATTTATCAAACGTTGACCGCTCCGCAGCGATAAGAAGGTTGCGGAGCACTAATCCAGAACACAGATTCAAGTGGTTTGAGTTACCGATAAATTCCCATGTACCGCGCTTAAGTCTCTAAATAGAAATTAGAGAAAATCATGCAGAACATGAAACAAAATTAGATTCTTTAGGAGCACATGATACTTCACTAATAATTACTCATATATTACGAGATGTCGAGCACAGTTGGAGTTATATTCCCTAATTGTAGATCCTTAGCTTAAAATAAATATAAAGTTTCAGGTAGAACTTGCAAATAATTAGAGCTAAATAGAGAAATTAATACATATACATCTATATATAATTTAAAAAAAAGCATTTTCCCCCAGTAAGTAGATCATATAAATCTAGGTAGTGTTAAAGAAAGTTCAGAGGTTGAATATATATATTTCTCGTCAAAAACTTACTTTAGATTGTGGTAGTAATTATGAATTAAGCATTATTTGATTTACACAAAAAATTGGCATGAGTTACTTGCATTACTACGTATAAACCTGTTTTTATATTCTTTTGATTATATGAATTAAAATACTTCGCATTGTAGGTTGATAGAAATCTTTAAGCTACATGTTATTACTTATTCTCCACAAACAGAAGCTACTTTATGTTGCTAAAACGTAACCGATCTAAACATTTAAAATATTTCAACGATTCAAATATTTTCATACGATATTAATTATTTACATTAATAATATTAAAATATATTGGAAATATTTGCAAAATTATATAAATAAATCAAGAAGTATTGTTATCCGAAATTATTTTACAAACACATATAATGTAAATTATTTTTTAAATTCTTTACTACTATTTCAAAAATCAGTTTGTTACCTATGCATAAGCAGATTTTCTCACATCCGTGTAAATTTTCAGTCTACTCGTAAGTACTTTAAAGACATGTAAATATGCATCGATTTTTATAATGCAATCTTTAATTGACTAATAGTAACTTCAAAAGAGTTTGTTTGTGACCTTGAAGCGTCTAATGATAATATTAATGCACATTAGTCGATTGCATGATTTTCTTTGTATTTTATAATTAGAGAACCCATTAAAACTTTGGGATGCCTTTGTATTGTGCATAACTTACAGATTTAAGACCATTTAAATTTAATTAACATGTAGAAATAAGATATACATTATCAAATATTTTAAGGAATTAAAAATATTCAAACGGAATACCGGTTTTGAAATTCGGTTGTTTTGGAATTCATATAAAATCTATGACCCTTTATTCACTTTTAAATTAAAAAATTTTAAGGCATTTTTATAAATACATTTGATGATAATTAAGTTATCCGTAATAAAGAAACAAATTTTCCTTTAAAAAACTTTGCCATGTGAGAAGGTTTAAAATGCAGTTCATTTTTAAGAAGATTTTGGAAAATCCATTACTAAAACTTAAATGCTTTTCAGATTTTAATGATAAAACAAAGTACAGAGAAAATTTACCAGAATAAACGAATAGTGTTTTTCTCTTACTTTTAAAGCCTGCGAATTTTACATTCATAAATTTAGTAAGACAGTTTCTTCATTTATATAAGTTAAACAAACAACTCTATTCTTTTTGCTGGAAGAAAAATAAGCATAAAGAGAAAGATTAAAAAATATCGCTTTAAAAGTCTAAAACCCACTTATGTTTCATGTGCTGGTAAATATTTACCCTTTTTATACAGGTTATTTTGTTTAGAATTATGTTTTGTTTTTAGACCCTCCAAATGCTCCTGTACTTCGACTAGTATCAGCGACAGCTTCTTCTATTCACTTAGCATGGGAACTAACAGAAGGAAATTCCAATCCTGTTGCAGGTAAGCTTACCGTACTTTATTCCTGGTAGTTTTTATTTCAAATAATGCTGCATAAACTTAAGTCAAAAATGTTAGTAGAAGAATAGTATTCTGCACTTGTTCGATGTTAAATAAAACCATATAAACAAATTTAAAGGGTAGACGACTCAGAACACATCTATGAGAAAAAAAATATATATAGTGTGAACCTTCAATACATTCTAAAATATTGAAATGAGATCCTTTAAGGTATCTGACTACGTTCGGAACCATGATTTTGTAAAATCATATAAATGGGTAATACTTATGATAATTAGTGTCACTTAGATTAGAAAATGTATATAAAATTGTTTTAAGAATAGTATTACAATAAAAAAACTATTTAAGTGCAATATTTTGACAAAAAATGAACATAGAATGACCAATTTTCAAAATATACTCCTTTTGAAAAAAATGCTTCTATTATAATAATATTTTGCTTGTATATAGCTCAGACCTCTGTACAGAGGCTGAACAAGAATTTTTGAAATATATAACTTAGAAGTGGGTTTATCCATTTTTACGAAAAACAGAGGGGAGAAATTTTAAGAAAAAAACGCTGATAATTATTTCAGTTGGTTTTAACTCTAAAAATAATGTTATTTTTTCAAAAATCATAGTTGTGAGCCTCTGTATAGAGGTCAGAGCTATATATAGGCAAAATATTATTATAATAGAAGTATTTTTCACAAAAGGAGAACATTTTGAAGAAAGGTTATTCTAAGTTAATTTTTTGCCGAAGTATTGTATTTAATAAATTTTTTTGTCAAAATGTCCTTAAAGAATTTTATACATGTATTCTAATCTAAGTGACGGTAAATATCATGAAAATTATCCATTTATGCGTTTTTTTAAAAAATCATGGTTCCAAACGTATTCAGATACCTTAAAGGGGCTATTTAATTTGTTAGATTTCGATTTTTAATCAACAAATTAAAATGTGGTAAAATTTATTGTATATTAACTTATCTTAAAGTTAAAAAAAAGAAAAACATTATGTAAATAAACAAGTTTTTTAAAGAAATGAATGATTACTTTGGGAATTATAAATGAAAATGATACAAAATTTTTAAAATTTTTTAGCATTTCAATCATTCAAGTAAAGATGAGTTTTGTTAAATAATTTCAATATACGCGAGCTTAGTTTTTAAATAGTCAATTTCCTTCAAATAAATATATGAATTCTTTTAAGGTAGGTATCAGAAATTATATATCTCTAAAGAAAATTCTTATTTTCATGGATACAGCTAATTCTTTATAGGGAAATTGATCGTTGTATAATTTGATTTACAGAAATATCCTTTTATAAATTTAACTATTTTAACTTCATGCTTTCTTCTCGTGAACATTTAGATTTTCACGTTTTAAAAGAAAGTAATAATAATGTAGACATATTTTGTTAATTTCTTAAGATAACCCTAATATATAACATATTTTTCTATATGTAGCAAGAAATTTAGCTTATTTAAATAATTTCGTTATATGTGGTTTTTTAGCTTTTGTTTGAAAAATATTTTCTGAAAGACATGTACAACCAAAAAAACAATAAGAACTTAAAAAAGTCAAAACTTTTAAGCAAATTCGTTTTATGAATCCCTTGTATTCCACCAACGACAAAGTATGCAAAAGAATTTCGAATACCGAGCAAAGATTTTACATTTCCAGTTACCAAACCTCTCTTTTGTATTCAAAGCATCGCAACAAGCGAACACCAAATTCAAAGAGAAGAGGGAGGAAAGCTCAGATTTTTTTTAACGTTACAGTGGTTTCAATTGTAAGAATAGAGCAAAACTTTAACAAATCCATCAAGTAAACTTTTAATAAAATTCTCAATGTTATTTTTTAAAATACGAAAACAATATTTCAGTGTTTTCTGATGCATTCTTAAGTTAACGCTTAACAATTATTTGTAGATTACGTGAACAAACATGAAAATTAATCAATGAAAAATCTTACCCAGGAAACCTTATGCATGGAAATTAATCAATAAAAAATCTTATACAAGACAATTAATCAAACTATTCCAAATAATTTCTCCCGAAAATATGGAAAATAAGATTTTCTACGAATTGTAAGTAGACTAAACCTCATTAATTTTTGAAATTATCTTATAAATGAAATGAAAAAATATAATCATTTTTAGAGAAACAATGATTTCAACTAATGATCAAAAATGTATTTTCCCACTACCATGTAAATATTTCAAAACTTGTAAGCAAGGCATTTTAATTTGTATCTATTTCTTAGTTTTTCCATAAAAATGCTTTCGAAAATTAAACATTCAAATATTTGACTATCAAATCATTCATATGCATGTTTACATTCTTTTCTGACATTGTTAAAGTTGTTGAGAACAAATCAATCTTAATTCAAAAAAAAAATTCATGTGCCCATTACTCTTTTTAATTTTCTCTCACCGTTAAAATTATTAATTGGTTCATTTTAAAACATGCAATGACAAAATTACACAGCCAAAAGAAATAGCTGTTTAGAACAATCAATTTTGAATGGTTAATGAGTGAAATTATTTATTCTTTTAAAGAAACTGAATTATTCGAGAAATTTTATGCTATTGAAATACTCAATGATTTTTTAAAAAAAAACTTTAAGTTAAAATTCAGAAAAGAAAAGAAATGCAAATGAAAGAGCGCATACTTTCTTAGTAATTCACTTAAAAGCAATTCTCTTAAAGTAAAACTCTTCACTTGAGTAGACCCGGTAATGTCTCATTCACGTCATTCAGTTTAAATTATTTGAAATACTTACATTTTTGCACTTACTTTCCATTACCGAAGAGAGACTTTTTTTTCTCTGTTTTTGTCATGATACATACATTTATTTAGTTAATCTTTTTAGCATGCAACGTTACTTAGCATCCTATTTCTTAGGGCTGTTATTTTTGGAAGGATTGAATTTTGTTTTTAATTTTTGAAATCAGACTTTCGAATATTTCTTTTAATCTTACTAACTGAACTGCTCAACATCTTTTGAGTGGGAATCACATGTTTTACAGTTTAATGCTTTTTGAAGCACTCATAAACACAGTTTTAGAAATATTTGAGATTTTATACTAGTGCCACACACTCTGTAATAGAAATTTTGTTATTTTTTATTCTATGTTGCCTTTAAATTGGTGTTTTAAATTAAAACATACATCGTTAATTAACTCTTAAGCAAGTTTTCCAATTATTAGACTGCGTAATGTTAAGATAATATGATGTACCCCAGAGTTTCTTAAAATGTGGGGCGCTCCCTCCGGGGGGTTAAAACCCTAGAAGGGAGGCGTGAGCACATTGAAAGTCGAAAACAAAGGATTGTTTAAAAAATTATCCATTTATGTATTAAAAGTAAACAAACAAAATTCTTGCTGACATTGTAAAAAATTTAAAAAATAACATTGCTTAGATATAATACACTTATAAATGTATCAGTACTGCACGATGTACTTCATAATTAATTTAACATTACTAAGTTTTAAGTATAAGTTTAATATCCCAAGGGCTTTTCATACATAAATCTACATGCAAACATTAAAACTTATCTTGTAATTTGTATCGCTTATAATTATTCCCTTAATTGCCCCGATTAAAAGTTACGCCATTCTCTCATCAATGTCACTATTTTGCAAATGTCTATGGTGTACTGGAGGGGGGGACAGGGAATATGTTAGAAACTCCTTTGAAATCAGTAAATCCTTCGCAAATACTGTCAAGTTCATTTTATTGCATTTCAAAGCCTTCGGAATAATTTTATGGATGATGGAAGTGAACAGAAAAAAAATCGTATTTTGGTAAGACGTATATATACGTCCGGGAAAATTTAACCACATGCTGAGTGAAATGTTTCTAAGCGCCGGATGCACTTAGGAAGTTAAAGTCGTATTGTAGCTTTAGTGTCAAAGTATCGCATTATCGAATTCAATACATTGTTATTGTATGGTGGGAGCGGCGTGATAAAAATTATGATTGAAAATTGGGTCCAAGTATTGAAAGTTTGAAAAGCTTTGATGTACCAGGTATGTCGAAAAAGTATTTTCACCGAGTTGATTAAAACAGTTACAAACTATTACCGTGTAATACAGTAGTTCACTTTAAAATATTCTCCCCCTGGATAGATATATTCTTACTAGGGTAATTTTCAAGTTGGGAAGGCCTCCTTCCATTAATAGTTTTTAAAACTGTTGTACAAATTGCTTATGGGGTTTCAATTGTTCTAAAGTGAAACACTTTTAGGGAGTATTTCAAGCGTAATAACAAAAGGAAGTGTGGGTAAGCCAAGTCAGGACTGCTAGGTGGTTAGCAAAGTGATGTCACATGACATTTTGATAGCTATCTGATGGTGCGGATTTCAGTAAGGGCTGTTCGTGGCCATTGTGAAGCTTTCATTATTGATGTCTACACTGACGCTGCTGATGTCTAAACTGACATGCTGGGAGGTATAGACACATGGTGGACATTACCCGTTGTTCAAAAACACAATAAACATGGTCTTGATCTCTGATTTAATCAGTTGAGACTTTGAGGGGGGTGAAGAGATGAGAAGGTGTACCCGTTGGCCCATTGTTCTGTTAGATTCGGGGTCTTACTCGAAAAACCACATTTCGTTATTCGTGATAACATTCAAAAATACACGCCTTGATATCCAAAGAATGAATTTTATATTCACATATTTTCAATTGTTCTGGAAAAGTATTGCTGAATTTTCGGTCGACCGTCAAAGTTCAGAGGGCAGACTTCACACACATTTTTCTCACGTGTAAATCATTGGTCACAATCCACTAAACGCTAGTTCCCTACATATTTAACATGTTGATCAATAATCTAATAGTCATTCGACTCTCATACAAAAGAGTAACGTTTTCATCGTTTCAGGAGGTTGACGAGTGTTGATAGTAGACTTCTTTGCTGACTTCTTCATAGCTTTTCGAAAACACCTTAATCCATCTTTATATTTGATTTTGTGATATTCATCCCTAGACCTGTGCTGAATCAATCGAACAATTTTCACTGCAGAGTTCGCAATAGTAGAGGGTTCTGGGATGAACTGTAGCTTCATAATAAAGTCAGTGACTTTCTGGACATACTTTATACATTCAAACCTAAATTTGGTCAGAAAAACAAATTGCTAGACTCAAATAATTATCTTACAAACAAAATTTGAATCTATGAAATATTTAGTTAAATGGCATCAATCTCTTCAAAAAGAAACCATGGCTAATATTTGATTTATCACTTACAGTTAAGCACTATTTACTATGTAAATTTAAAGTGAGTTGCAATAAACTCAATAGTAGCATAAACATTGAAGTAAATGACGCTGATTCCACTGAATCCTTTACACCTCTTCCATGGTCCGTGGAGTGATGATGTTATAGGAAGCCATTTTCAAACTAACATGGAAAAATCAATTGCACAGATTACAAATCAATACGATGTTAAATATTTTATACGAGTTTGTACTCAAGAAATATGAATGACAAGTAAAACATTTTATTATGCATGTAGCGTTATGGATTTAATATAGCTAATAAAATAAATTCATCTATAGTACTTCATCACTATTTTTACACTGAGAGTGCTTAGCATAAATACAATGCCTATGAGATGTTAAACTATCAAGTAGTTTGCATAATTGATTTAGTCGAGAGAGGTAAAATGAATTTTTCAAACAAAATTTTTCTTTTATGGAAGCAGACTGGGAATGTTTGATTTTTGTATGAAAGTCGGCTGGCTGTCAGGAAGAAATCTTTTAATCGTGTATTGCAATAAAGAAGGGAGTTACACAGCTTTTTCCGAAATAGAAAAGCGTAAATCATTTGAAAAAATTTGAAGAGTGACAACTTTCGCAAAATTTTGACATATTTGGCCGATAATTTTGCTTTATTTCAAATCATCTATAGGATTATGCAATGAATGGAAGAAAAAAAATCTTGTCTCGAGTCCATATGCTATAAAAAATACACTATGGAAAAGAAACGGGGCAAAAGAAATAAAACACACGCACAGAGAAACGTTTCCTTTTTTTAAGCAATAAAACAAAACAGTCATTTTTAATTGAATAATTAAAAAGAAACAATGATAATTAAAAAAACATTTTCGATTATTAAAACTTACATTGCACTGTCCACACAAAAAATTGATGTTTAGTGTTTCTGATTGAGAAAAAAATGAGAACAAAGACTCTAGATAATGATCTGGGATTTGCTTTGTCATTTTTTATAATCAAAATTTCAACAAATGCTAAAATTTCTCAAGGGAATATTCTTAAATCCTTTTGAATAGAGATATTTCAATTGAATTAATTTATAACTATTCTCTGTTTTCTCATTGCCCTAAAGTAGGACAGCACACATAAATTTAATTTATTTTAATTTTTTTTTATTTATTTTTTAATATTTTAATTTCATTTTTTACAGGAGTAAATTAATATTGGATATTTTCAATTAAATTTAGATTAATTTAAATAGCATTTTATAATTATGAAAGTGGCTAATTTTTATAGTTTATCACAAGGAGGTTATAACTTTTATCTAATACCTTCAGCCAAAAAAAATGACTTAAAATTTATTCATCATTAAAATTTAAATGTACCGTAAAATCCAACATATAACATACACTTTTAACCCTAAAAATGGGATGGGAATTTATGAGTTTGCATTATACGCCAGGTATAATAAATGATAGCTTCAAAAAAAAAGAACATAAAAAAAATTAGACTTCTACATAGATCGGAATACTATTTATTTGAAAGAAATGACATATCTAATGAAGTTAAAGGGTTCTGATTCAAAAAGTAGACTGTTTTTTTCAAAATCCTGGGATAATACTATAAAAAACACACCAGCATTGTACATGCTCATCTCTTGTCTCTTTGTAAAGAAAAGCGGCACGTGTTATACGGTGAATACACCAAGAAATTTAAAAAAATGCAGCTTTAAAGTAGGGGTGCGTGTTATACGCCGGTGCACACTATACGTCATATTTTACAGTAAATATAATTTGCCATACATTTTTCTTTCCTTTAATTTAATTTTAGATTATTTAGGTTTATTACTTTACTCTACCATTCTACCATGCAATGAAAAAGACAAAAGGAAAA
Organism: Trichonephila clavipes; assembly: GCA_019973935.1. Taxonomy (NCBI): domain Eukaryota; kingdom Metazoa; phylum Arthropoda; class Arachnida; order Araneae; family Nephilidae; genus Trichonephila; species Trichonephila clavipes. The sequence continues at coordinate 290,897 of BMAU01014979.1, forward strand.
ATAGTAGTTTCCTAGATTTTAAATGCAATTCATTTGTAAATAAATATATTCATATTGCTATTTCTAAGGTTTTTAAGTGAAATTATCACGATATTTGCTACAGAGTTATCACAACACACAATCTTTTTCTCGAGACAAATATCTTTTAAATGTAAAAGAGTTGCAGATTACTTATATAGGAATACTCTTTAAAATGTTCACGATGCAAATTTGGAAGTGAGCCAAATCTCTAACAAGCTCCTATCGGTCAACAAAACTAAGTTGTTAATAAGCTTAATGCTTTAAGTTTCAGCACCCCGAGCTATTTGAAGAAACTTTTAAAGATATTTAAATGGGTGCAGAGATATAATGGAACAACTGAAGTGGAACCGAATCTTCTACTGTAAAACCTTTTAAGAAATATCAGTAAAATGAGTATTGCCTTTGGCTAAGAGATAACCATTAAGCAAGGGAAGATTATTCTTTCTGTCGTTCATTGGTGTCGATGAATATATCCAGGACCATTACCGAGGCATAATATTAAGTTTCGTTTGACAAAACGTATCTTTCTACGCACATATTTTAAAGATCTAACATGACAGTCGAATGTTTAATATTGTATAAGAGAAAAAAAATATATGATTTTTTAAAGAAGGGAATTAGCTATTCTGGAACTCTAAATGCTGAAGCAAATCAATACGGACTTTCATGTCATATGTGGGATCATTAGCGAGCACTAATTAGCAATTCTGTTTTAAGAGGAATTGTTGTTTTAGAGCTATTTAACTTTAAAATTCTATTAAAAATTTAAATATCAAATAATTTAAATTATGATGTATAACTCTTATGATCTAAAACTTAAGTATAATAATTACTGTTAAGTAGATTTGAGGCTTAGGCTGCAACAGAAACATATAGAAAATAATTAAAGTACAAAATAAAAAGGAATACTTCTAATAAAACATTTAATACTCCACTTATAGCTATGCGATCATCAAATATTTTAAATCTTATACTTTAACACTGATTGACTTGTCCAAGAAAAATCTCCAAAAATAAATATTAATTTTTTAATATGTCATTTGTTTTACTCCAATATTTAGTTTTAAGTAAAACGTTTCCAATGTTATGCAAAGTTAGGTTTTATATAATCTAATTTATAAATATAATGATTTTTAGTCAAATGTTTGGCTCACTTTGCTCCAATAGAACTGCTGGGTCAAAATTTGAAACCAATCACTACTGATAAAACATTTTCTTTTTTACTATACTCAAAATGAAACCACGAAAACTTACTTACGTAATATGAACTCACGCTTTCTTAGAGTAAGTGAGTGTTCATTGAAGATGCAATATAATGTAACACCAGAGCTATTGGCCAAAGACCTCGTGTTTTTGCCTCTACGTTAAGTCACGAAGATGACACCAAAACTAGTAATCCTTCCCCAAACTACTACACCATGAACGACGGGAGGTCTTTGAGCCCTGACACGACCTACCTTCTACACCAGTGGTCCTTAAGCTTTCGATCGCCATGCCCCCCCTTTATGTATCATCCTGACGTCTCGGACCCCCAATGTTTTGAACGTCTCTCCCTGACTATCAACACATGACCTGAGTGATGACCTACTTTCTACACCAGTAGTCCTTAAACTTTCGATCACCGTGCCCTTACCCCGTATGTATCATCCTGACGTCTCATACCTCCAAGGTTTTGAACGCCTCTCCCTGACTACCAACACATGACCTGAGTGATGACCTACCTTCTACACAAGTAGTCGTTACACTTTCGATCACCGTGCCCCCCTCACTTTATGTATCATCCTGACGTCTCGGACCCCCAATGTTTTGAACACCTCTCCCTGACTATCAACACATGACCTGAGTGATGACCTACCTTCTACACCAGTAGTCCTTAAACTTTCGATCACCGTGCCCCCCTTATGTATCATCCTGACGTCTCAGACCCCCAAGGTTTTGAACACTTCTCCCTTACTACCGACACATGACTTGAGTGATGACCTACCAATACCTGGGTGCTTTCAATGAAATTGTTACCCTATTGGTACGCTATGAATCCAGTCCTTAATTTTTCACAAATATTTCTGCAATGTTTTGAAAATGTTACGCTGTAATAACGGCATGTAGTTACAATAGGAATATACTCAACATTTTTTTCTCACCGGCCGCATAAATATGTTAGCTATTTTACGCGTGCAGCATACATATGATGGCTATTTCATGCGGGTAATAACATGAGGATTAATGGAGGAGGGGGAGGAATAAATGCTTAAAGATCAGGATTACATAGAAAATTTAAAATGTCGAAATTGATCAAAATATTAAAACTTCCATTTTGCTTTGTTTAATTATTATTTGTTATATATATATATTTTTATTTTGTCACTAAATTTTTCAAAACTGAAAGAATTTAACAATCATTCTTTCATGATTTCCGCATCAGTAAACGGTTTCATATGATTACCAATAATATAACAAATTTCATAGGGTGTCTTTGTTATCCTTGTGACATTACCAGTGACAAAACACTTTGTTGCTGTTGTAAAGATTATTCTAGAAAGAATATTTATCACCGCTTGATAGAGATATTCGAGGAAAAGTGTCATTGAAGGATTCCTGTTTATTGGTATTTTTTTTAAAAACAACACTTTCGCGAGAAATGAAATAATTACTGAACCATACTTGTTTTTCACTCCAAAACAGTCAACTTGTGTGGCAATCGTCTCAAAACAATCTATTTTCTTCGAATATTTTTCGCTTGCAAGATATAAAAGAGAATTAAAAATTAATTCCACTCATAAAATGGTCACTACTCCACTGTTGTCTATCATCACTAATCAGAAAGGGGGGGATATCAATTCGCACCCATACAAAATTGACAGTAAAAAGCAAAATTGATATGTTTGATTTTTTAACAAAGAATTTCCCACCTAATTTTCATAAATAAATTAATTTCTCAGAGCAATGGGCCATAACTAGGCCACTTAACAAGTAATATAAAAAAATTAAGTCAATTCCTACTTATATATATATATATATATATATATATATATATATATATATATATATATATATATATATATATATATAAATCGACAAAGAAAATTTTTACTTTAGCTACTTTTTATTAAATAGTTACAATTAATACAAATATGTGTATACATATGACAGAATCACAACATTAAGTGGTATTTAATTTTTATTAATTATCATTAAAGTATCGTATTATCCTCCAAAACAATCATGTGTATAAAATTTCTGTTCAACTGAATGCTTTAAAACGCGAGGGAAAAAAAACCTTTTCAAGTTTTGACACAAGTCACCAAAATGGTCGCTAAGTCGCCAACGTGGCTGCCTTTGTAATTCCTTAAATAATTAGTTTTAATCAATTAATTTGCATTAGTTATAATTAAATTATTGTATTTTCATCCAAAATAATCATGTATATTAAATTTTAGCTCAATTGAGCGCTTTAAAATGTATTTTATTAACGAACGAAAATTCCACCAAGATAAATTAATAAACAAAAAAACCAAATAAATAAATATATAGAGAGTGTGAGTTAATAGTAGGAATTGAAAAAGGCCAGTGGGGGCCACAGGTTTAGTATCGTTGAGTTACAAACTGAAAAAAAATGATTTAATACTTGTATGCGTGTTTTTTTCATTGGGGTCAGTTTAATGATTCAGTTTAGGATGGATATTTTTCAATTTTTTCATGAGATCTTTTAGAATCTGTACAAGAGGAAAATCTTAACATTATTTGAGAGACCTCCGCATCTTAACATTTTTTGCTGCAGATCCCTAGAGGGCCATAGACTACAGGTTAAGAACTACTGCTCTACACCATGGGTCTTTAGTGGTGCTAGGCATTGAACTTTATGACACGCCGACCACACGTGTTCGTGACTATAACCACTAGACTACCATGTCCACTACCTTTATTTAGAAGCAAAATCCTACAAAATTTTAAGAGAAAGTAATGTTATCATTGGTACTATAATTGAAACTCATGCATTGAAGAATCCATATAAATTATTTTATTTGGAAACCACAATTGTAAAAGAAACTTCAGTATTTTAAAAATTCTTATTTTCATTCTAAGGCATTAATAATTGTTAAATAAGAAGGACATGTTTCATATTACAAAATCATTGCGTAATGAGTTTCTTTTAAATTAATTCGGTTTTATGAATTCGTAGCTTAACTAAAATGCCATGAGCTTTAATGTGTACTCAAAATTATAATGGAACTAGCTACCTTTGCTGAAATTTTACAATTTTTTTATTTATTATGTAGGAATTCAATATTTAAAAATATACTTGGTATTTTTTTATGGAATTATTTCATTGTGTATATTTGAGGAGCATAAATTCGGTATTAAAAAAACAATGCTGTTTTTATCTCAAATAAAAGAGAATGTCCAATAAACTCAAGTTTTCAGAAGACTTCAAATATCGATATAAACGTTATTTACTGTTAACTGCGAGTAAGTTAAATTACCTGTTAAACTTCATCCGATAGATGAAAAAAAGATGAGGGAATTCACCATGCCAGCCACAATTCGAAAATAATTGCAGTTTTGCTCTGAAATTTGACATATTTCGTTTACTTTAGAGCATTAAATAAAACTCTCAGTTACCCATTAGCTAAAATAAGCTATACACATCTGCTAGCAACAGTGAAATACAGAGTAAAGGATGAGGAAAATAAGTATTTTTTGCGCAGTATATCCGAAGAAGATGCTGTTAAAAAGACGCGGAACAATTTGCTCAAAGAGCCGTGAACGCGTTATTTACAACAACGACCGGCTGTTTAAACGGGGTGAAAACATAAACTGGAGTTTGGTGAGCTCAGAAGAGATAGTAAAGTAAATAAAAAAAAAGAGGAAAATATAAATAATGCCGAATCTGGAACTGAAGTCACTTAACCGAGAGAAGAAATCCAATTTACTGCATCCCTAGTCCGATAATGTAAGTGGCGAATATTCGAACTTCTCCTGCACATTTTATTTCTTTTAACAATGTAAAGGAAAATTTCGTTTTCCGAAGAAGTAAAAGAGGAAAAGAAGACTGAAACTATTAAAGGATTCTGGAGTAGGTTTTCTTTTTTTTCCCGATTTGGTGGAAGAAAAACCAAATAAGAAATTCCATTTGAGCGAGACGAAAGCCTAACCGTTTTAAGAAGATTTTGAGCGGGTTAGTAACAAAAGTAACAAAAGAAACGTGTATAGATATGGCATGAAAATATTTTTCGAATTCTATTCTGTGTAGTAATTGTTTCGTTCGTTCCCTATTTTTTTTCTGATGCGTATTTTAATTTTATAAAATATATGGTGTGTTTATTTCCTGTTCTTTCTCTCTGAGAGTCGGAAGAAATATCTGTGAACTAGATTTAAAGAATAATATTTTAAAAAAAAATTGGATAGATGCAATTGACAGGATTCTTCAGAAACGGATGTTGTGTATATTTTGTAAGAAGTGTTGTGGATTGTTAGGATTTATTTCTTTCCGTCAAACTATCTCATACATACTTTTTTTTTAAAAAAATCTTTTGAAAGAATTCTACTTTCTCATAACATCAGTTGCTACAAAACCAGAAAAGAAAAAAAAAACAAACTAAGGGAAGTGTAAATTTTAGTGATAAGAAAATCTATGCGATTGATTATCAGAAATGCATCCTGGGGCATTTTGTGGCCACGGTACCCGAGTGGTATGGGTATCGGACCGTGGCTTGTCTTGTCACGAGTTCGAACCCAGTACCACTAAAGACCCGCCGTGTAGGGCAGTGATGCACGCTAAATCTGTCGAGAGCTGAAACGTCCTCCCGTTGGTGTGGTGTGATAGTTAGGAGAGTGGGGTGCCAGCTCAGGTGTCGTCCACGTCACTTGACCATGGTTCAAAATTACGTAGTCCGTCGCCAAAAGCCCTCGTGTAGCTGAACAGTGCGACGTTAATATTCATTCAATCAATCCTGGGGCATTTTAAATATAGCTGAATATCTGAGGACCATGTTATGTTTTTTTTTACTATTCACTGGTGGCAGCGGTTGCCTAGTTCGTCAAGGTAACGAACTCGCGGCCATTGTGTCTTGAGTGAGAGCCTAGGACTGCTAAAGACCAGCCGTGTAAGCGGGGTAATACACGTTAAATATGTCGAGGCCCAAATGTCTTCCCATTAGTGTGGTGTGGAAGTTAGGAGGGGTTACCAGCTCTGCTGTCATCCTCGTCACTTGACCATGGTTAAAAATTAGTGACTCAATATAGTGACACGTTAATATTCACTCACTCCCTTGACTATTCAATGAATTTTAATTTTAATTTTTATGTGACAGTTTGATGGTTTGCTTACTAACATCTCACATTTCAATGATAGATGGGGGCTATTGGGGGTGAATTTCGTAATTTTAAGAAGATTCGGAAGCCTCTATATCGACAATAAAATTGGCTGTTTTCGATGCATCTTTTCTCAAAATCTGTTATACGGACAGGCTTGAAATTTTTCATAGAATAAAAATACACCTTTCTCATTATACTGAAATGAGCTTATTTTGATTTTTTTTAATTTTAAAATATTTTATCAAACCTAGCGTAATTTGACCCATTTATCAAATAAATTTTTTTTAAAAAAGTAGTTTTATCAGTTTTTTTACAAAGAGCTCAACTCAGTATATATTACCCGTCATTATAAATATGTCATACAGAACTTACATATCTGTGAACATTATTTTCTCAGAAAAGGTACATCGAAAATCAAAAATTTATATTTTGAGATAAATGAACTTCAATGTATAATTACTTTTTTTTATTAAAACATTCCTTCCAATACTCCAAATGATCTACATTTTTTTTAAATCTCGTCATCCTAATTCTTCCTTTTAAGTTTTTTTTCCTTTCATAACTTCCTTTGATTTTTGTAAACATGAGTATTTAGCCTTCAACAGTTTTTGTTTGTCTGCTCCATAGTCTGTACCGTGTAATCATCTGGCTCAGTATTAAGTTTTCTCAAAATTTCTGGTTGTGATACATTTTCCATTTTAAATGTTGAAATAGCATTATATGTACCCGATGATAATACTTTAATTTGTACAAATATTTTCTTCGGTACACGAGACCATGTTACGTTATTTACACTTTCATTGGTATTTTGTGCACCTTCATGTAAACACTTTTTTAGTAATTCTGGGTTATATGTTTTGATTTCTATCATTCATTCAACTTTTGAGCAAAAAAAAATACTTTGTTTAGATTTTTCGCCATTTAAATGGGCGTGGCCAGTTTCAATGATTATTCAAAAATTGGTTTTAAGGGTTTCTAATTACCCTAGAAGTTAAAGTACGGTATTTTTTGGAATGGTTTAAATCTATACAATTTGAAAATCTCAAAATTGTCCTATTAAGAAGATTTTAGGTTTCCATAACCTTAGGCCCTTGGCGGTCCAAGGGCAAATTACAAAGGTCACATCTGGGTTGGCACTCCACTTTCTAAACTTTCACACGACGCAAATGTGTACACAAGGAGCCATGGCAGGATAATTGTTCATCAACCCCTCTAAATGGTTCATCGTTTGTGGCTCCAAGAATTATGCAGGCAGTTTGCTGTGAATTCACAACTTTGAACATTGCAAAAATATTTCATGATGAAATATAATGATTCCATACGTATATGTATTTTGTATTATAGTATTTTTTCTAATACAGTTATTGAGGAATACAAAAGTAGATTTAAGAAAGAAAATTTTGTGCAATAAGATTTTATTTGGGAAACAAAATTATTCATTGTATTTAACGAAGCATAAAACGAAGTTGGATTGAGCTTTAGTCCTGAGAAATGAGAAACTTACTAATATGTCTAGCTTTCAAATTACAGAGAACAGAGAAATTTGTTATTATTATTGTTATTATTGTTCCTCTATTTCAATCATAGTTTAATAATTAATTTACTTAAGAGTTAGAGTTATTAAGTTGTTTAAGGGTAGTTTTAATTTGAAAGGATAATTTTTAGTATTAAATAAAGAAAGTAAATTGCATAATTTTGTAATATACATTTATAGTAATGCAATAAAAATTTTTATTTATAATTTCACTTGATAAAACTTTTCATATAATACTTCTAGTTAATGTATTTAGATCTTGCGAAAGTCTAAGAAAAACATTTTGGTATATGCGTTATCTTAAGCAATTTTTTTGTTAATATTTTGGAGACTAAGGAAAAGTGCATGGAAATTAGCTTACATTTTGAATTTTTAATGCATTTTACTAAGTTTTACAATAATTTATTATCTTAAGCCAAAAAAAAATGTAACTGCGTTCTTACCACATTAGTTATTAAAGTTTTAAAGCACATTTTTATCATACTTTGTGTATTTCTATACTCTGATCTTTTTTTTTAAATCTTATTTTTTACCAAAGGAATATCTCTGAATAGCAGGAAAATATATCGTGGGAATTAAACAAATTATATTTTTGTAGTATAATTTAAAGATAAAATTCACAACTTTATGAAATTACAAATTGTTTTTGTAGAAAGAAATATAGATGCATTAAAAGCAAATTAGACCAATGTTTTTATTTTAACATTTTTTAAAAATATTGAGTTTTGCAAAAAAAAATGTGGAAATATTCTGATCTAAACACAAAATTCAAAATAAATTAGTTTTTTTTAAATTTTTGAATCATAAATTTAAAATTATGATTTCAACATTTATTGCTTCTCATTTAGTTATGCGAAAAAAGTTTTCAAATTGGAAATATAAGGCAATTGCTAATTTTGCCATTATATGAAATGAAATCCAGTATACGATAAATTACCTAATTATATATATTCTATCATTTAAGCGCTATGTGCTGTTACACGAAAAATGCAAGTAAAAGAAAAACATTGAAAAGCTTGGATTTTGTAATTTTATTTAATTGTGTTTCACGAAGTATCTCATTTAATTTTTAATGGTAATAAGGAAAAAAATAATAGAATAATTTGTAAGGACGAAAATTTTAAATCCTACCAATAAAGTTGATTTAAAAAAGAAAAGAAAATATTAAAATAAATTAGAAATTTGTTTTTTGTTCAGCAACAGCATGAATTCATAAAATAGCAATATTCATGAGTAGCGGGGTAGTGTAATTTGTTCTTAATTATTCTAAATTACAATTTTCAATTTCTTTTTTTAGAATTGTGAATTTTGAATAGCTTTTAAATGTTAAAAATGATCTTTATCAGAAAGCCAAATAATTAATTTCATATATCAGCAAAAACACTAGATAGAACTTTTTATGCTTTTTATAATTTTTTTAAAGTGTGAATTAATATTCCCATTATCTAAAAATTTTTCCAAAGGCATTATTTTTTTCACTCTAAGTGAAAGAAATATTTTATAATAATTGAATGAATTTAATACTTCGGATGTAATTCACATCTGCAATTCATTTCATTACTTCAAAGAAAAATAAATTGTAAGCCTCGTTAAATCTTATTTCCTTACAGAAAAATAAATTACTTTTTACATTTAAAAATCATATTTGATATCTAATTAGTAAATCTCTAACTTAAATATGAATATTTTATTTTTATACTCCAAAAAACTAAAAGCTATGTATTTAAAGCTTTCTTCTGTACTTTTTTTAATTTCTTCCCTCAGTCATTTTCAGTTTTGTATGATACACTATCTTCATAATGAGATTGAAAATATATTTGTGTGCAATAAATTAAAAATATATATAATCACTATATAATCTCATATATTTTTCTCAATTATTTTTAATGTTGATGCTACTCTTCTTTTAGTAATGAATAAGTTAAAAGATCTATTACTGTGTATATGCCATAAAAATAGACTTAACTATGTACAATTTTTTTATAAAGAAAAAAGCTCATCATGAAATTTTTTATTAAAAACATACAATTTTATATTCTTATTACTTCTACTTTTAATTGTCATAAAAAATGAGAAACTTTAAATTAGATGTGTTAACTATAATATAGTAAATGGTTATAACATGTGTATTAAAATTTTGTTAAATATATCAGCACTTCAGGAATTTTTAAAAAATGGACTTTATATTAAGGGGACTTGGCACCCTTTGAGCAAACTTCTTTATTTACGTATTTAAAAATTATATTTTAACATTTTATACAATGTTTCTATTCAAGAAAATGTTACCAGATGACAATTTTCATATATTATTCACACAATTTTAAAAATTTAAATTTTTTGAAGAAAATTGGGAAAATTTTAAAATTCTACTCCTTTTGTAAAAATTAATGTTTTGACCTGAAATTTTTTTATAATATTCTTATGGATATTCTTAACAACTTTAGGGATCGATTTTAAAATAACTTCATTCGTTTTCGAGAAAAAAAAATAAAATGTTGATATAAAGGCTAAAAATCAAAGAAAAAGCCAACATGTCTTACATTTTATTTTTTTAAAAAAAAGTATTCAGTTTATAGCAAAACGGATCCCTAATTTTATTACATGCTTTATTTTTAATACGCAGAAAAAAAATTGAAGTGATTGGTAAATAATTGTCGAAGGAGTAGCATTTTGAATGCACTAAGGTTTCGAAAAACACAAACTGAGAAAAACCACTTTAAAGTTTATAATTCTGAAAAATAATTATTATAAGCTTAATTAAACTTAAAATACCACTTTAAGATATTACTTATACGTTTTTCTTTAAAATAATTGCATTTTCATATGTTTTCAACCTACACATTTTTATAAATGATCAACTTTTAGAGAGTACTAATTGCACAAGAAAACTCAAGAAAAACTTAAAAATTTTTTTTTTTTCTATCACGACAGAAATTTTAGCTGTTTTTCTTCTTATAATATTAAAGTATTACATTTGTATGAAAAATATATCAGGAATAAGAACTGAAATTATATATAAAATTATTAATATAAAATGCCTTAATTTAAAAATTTTACATGCACACATTTCACAAGGAAGAAAAATTACATTATTGTATTGCCTCGGAAATATTCTGCTTTTAATACTACACATTCTTTTTTATAGTTATTATTTCTATTTATAAAATAGATTTTTTTATTATAACGCATTTTTTAGCTTTTTTTTTCTAAAAAGGGGGTGTGGCTGAATTGCCTAATTTGTTTTCAAATGAAGTTTTATTCAACTTCTAACTTTCCGACATGCACAAGTGATATATCAATCGAAAGATAATAATGCAAAGAATAAGATTAAATGAAAATAAAAAAAACGATAGGTTTGTGATTTTTAGGGTACCAAGTCCTCTTAACATAACTTATTTTTAATTATGCTTGTCATAAATAAACCTTAAAAGTATTAATAGTTTGTTTATGTACAATGAGCTATTAAATGCAAATACTGAACCGTATTCTATCAAACAATGCAAATCTTAAGAATTCAAAAAGAACCAGTCGTCGCTTTACGATAAAATGAGCTTTTGCAATCATTGTCAGAATAGTTCCAATAGATATGAAATTTATATAATTTGTTGTACAAATTGCTAACTAGTAAAAATATAACCAAAAATAATTTTGAAAAATAGATGGATGAATTAAAATATTATAATTGATTCAATTGTATCTTCATAAAAGAAATATGTGATAAAATACTATTTAATTGAGAATTAAAACAATTTTTTTTGATATAATTAACTAAAATTATATAAATTTTAATTTGATGTAACTGCAGTGGTTTTTATCACTGAAACACGCGTTTGTATATATAATGATGTGTTGAAAGAAATTTCAAGACAAATAGTAAGTTGCCGATTCCACTATTATTTTTCGTTAAGGTATCCGACTACGTTTGGAAACGTAAATTTTAAAAAAAGCACATAAATGGATAATTTTCATGATATTCATTGCCACTTAGTGTCGAATATATGTATAAAATTGTTTTAAGGACATTTTGACAAAAAAAAATTATTTAAATACAATATTTCGGGAAAAATTAACTTAGAATAACCCTTTTTTCAAAATGTTTTCCTTTTCTGAAAAATTCTTCGATTATAATAATATTTGGCCTTTATATAGATCAAACATCTGTACAGGGGCTTAATTATGATTTTTGAAAAATTCACATTATTTTTAGAGTTACAACCCATTGAAATAATTATCGGCGTTTTTTTTCTTAAAATTTCTCTCCTCTGTTGTCGTAAAATATGGATAAACCCACTTCTAAGTTATATGTTTCAAAAATTCTAGTTGAGACTCTGTACAGAGGTCTGAGCTATATACAGGAAAAATATTATTATAATAGAAGCATTTTTCAAAGAAAGAGAATATTTTGAAAATGGGTCATTCTATGTTAATTTTTCTTCAAAATATTGTACTTAAATAATGTTTTATTGTAATAATATTCTTAAAATAATTTTATATACATTTTCTAATCTAAGTGACACTAAATATTATAAATATTATCTATTTACACGCTTTTGCAAAATGACGGCTCCGAACGTAGTCGGATACCTGAAATACTCTATGTAAAAATAGGTTATTTGAGATGGGAAACCTTTTTTAAACTAATTTGTTTTATTTTCATTTATGAAGTTAATTATTGCTATAAAACATGAGAACACACAAAACCTAAACAATTTACCATATACATCTTGTTTCTCTTACAATGTGCGTAGGGAGCCTTAGGTCTGTCTTTAATTTTCAGTAATTAATCTGTGTGTGTGTGTGATTAACTTCTTTTTCGTAAACAATGTTATGTAACCTGATTAACTATTCATAGTTAATTATGTATACTCATTTGCTGCTCAATTTAATGATATATTTTGATACCTACCACAATATTTGTGGTAGTTTTTCAGTAACATATTATGTAGTACCTTTATTTATTACTTAACTGCATTTGCACTTGAAACTGCTCATGCCGGCTGGGTGGTGTGATTGGTTTGTCGCTGGCTTTCTGCACCTATGGTTATGGGTTCGACCCCGGTCCAAGTTGGTGGATTTTCCTGATGCAGAAAACCGACATCGGCAATGTCGTATTGTTATACGACATGTAAAAAATCACTTGAGTGTTTGTTAGGCTTGTGTGCTATCGGCAAAATTACAATTCTAAGTATGGCTTCGTATCACCAGAACTCAAGTGCCTCCCTCTGGGAAGGAAACTGGGCATCAAAATTACTTGCGGCAACTGGTATCGCCTATATGGTGCCACACTGATTACAGCTTCTGGAGAATGTACTAGGTCTTCAAAGGTTAAATCCCAATGCGCAGCCCCATTAGAAAAATAACTTAAAATGTGGCATCAGTAGCTTAGTGCATATGATCATGGCGTATTATGAGTTAGAGTTCTGGTACCACTGAAAACTCATCGTGTAGAAATGGTTGATGCGCGTTAAATATGTTAAGGCTCAATGTACTCCCTTTGGCGTGATGTGATACCTTGGAAGGAGATGTCAGCTCAGGTGTCATGCTTTTCTCTTAACCGATAATAAAAATGACAAAGTCCGTCACCAATAGCCATTGTGTTGCTTTATTGGGCAACGCAAATAAAAACTTGTAACGGGTCTATTCGCGTTCTTTCTACAAATAGTCCTCTTAGGGAAGAACGGGCCTTCTAAAAATTATTATATTGAAAACCTTCCTCCTCCGAAGAAGATGTGATTATGCAAATCAAGGCTTGTATTTAAAGATTAAACTTTTGAGTTAGAGGAGAGACAGGTCAGACTCTCTAGCTGCTAAAGGATTGCAGTGATTGATTAACGTAAAGCTAAGCGAGCGCACTTCATAGCTTATTTAATTAAGGTATTCGACTACGTTTGGAACTGTAATTTTAAAAAGACGCATAAATGGATAATTTTCATCATATTTGTGTCACTTAGATTAGAATACATGTATAAAATTGTTTTAAGGACATTTTAACAACAACAAAAAATATTTAAATACAAGAATTCTGCAAAAACTTAAGTTAGAATAACCTTTTCTCAAAATGTTCTCCTTTTGTGAAGAATGCTTCTATTATAATAATATTTGGCCAATATACAGCTCTGACATCTGTACAGAGGCTCAACTACAATTTTTTGAAAAAATCACATTATTTTCAGAGTTACAATCATTTGAAATAATTATCGGCGTTTTTTCTTAAAATTTCTCCCCTCTGTTGTCGTAAAACATGGATAAATCCACTTCTAAGTTATACATTGCAAAAACTCCAGTTGAGCCTCTGTACAGAAATCTGAGCTATATACGGGCAAAATATTCTGAAAATAGAAGTATTTTTCAAAAAAGGAGAACATTTTGAAAATGGGTCATTCTATGCTCATTTTTTGTCAAAATGTTCTACTTAAATAATTTTTTATTGTAATACTATCCATAAAACAATTTTATATACATTTTCTAATCTAAGTGAAACTAAATATCATAAATATTATGCATTTATGCGTTTTTGAAAAATCTCGGTTCCGAACGTAGTCGGATACCTTAATATTAAGATTGACGATTTCTTCAATTAAGAGTTAAATTCGATTAGGTCTATTTAAATTAGAAGGTTTATTGCCAGGACGTAAGTGATCCAGTTAATTGTTAATTCCTCTCTAGAGTATCTCATCTACCTTCATATTGATCCCATTATTTATTAATTGGGTTGTCGAATGTGCGTCTTTTTTGAAAATTGTTAATAAATAGAGTTTGCATTGACTATAGCTAATATTCCTTCTAACTCTCTCGCACTAATGGATAGCACGGTCCGTCCATTACAAACGGTCTCTCTTCAATGTACTTAAAATTAATAGGACCAGAAAGGGAATTAAAATTGCAAGCATTTTGAAAAATGGTATCTACATTTAAGTACCCTAACTTAATTTAGAATAAGCTAATGCAGATTTATAAATAAACTTGTTTAAATCTTTCAGAATAAAACATTATACCCCACCTCCGCTTTAAACTTTTATTTTAACCCGCATGCAATTTTTTTTCACAGTAAGGTAAAAGAATTAATTGAATTTCCTTACACCCCCCTTCTTTCCCTCACTATGGTCTGAAGATTCTCAGTTTCAAAAAGAAATGTTAAGTAATGAGTTTGGAAGCAGATAAAATTATACATTTGATTTCTTTTGAAATATTTCAGGATATATTTTGTTCCATAAATCAGAGACCCCGGATTGGGAAGAAGTGCAGCTATCGGAAGAAAGAAACAGTTACGTTTTTTATGGACTCCAATGCGGGATGCGATATCAGTTTTATTTGGTAGCTTTCAATGTCGCCGGTAGGGGTCAACAGAGTGATGTTATTTCAGCAAGAACAGAAGGTACAGGTACGTACATCAATTTATTCGACAACAGCATTTATTAGACTTTACTCATTTCGAATTGTTCAAAGAATATATAATTTTAATTATATATATTTATTTAAAATGATTTGTGTAAAATAAATATTTTATTTAATTAAGCAAATTTCTGAAAGAAAATATATATAATTATTAAAATTTTAATATTGGAGAAATGAATTCAGTGTTTGCCATGTATATTTCGTAGCCCTTTTTATGAATAGGAATCTGTATATTTTATCTAAATTTTGTAATTATGTTACATATGATACCGTTAAAGTGTAAAATCCGTTATTTCATAGAATAACTAAGTATTTCATGTATTAACTAGAGGTCACAGTTAAAGTATATAAAATTAATTAATTCTACGATTTATCTAGGTATTCTATAGAATAACGATTACTTCATCGTTAAAGTAAAAAATACGGCACTCAAAAGTTCTTTGAACCGGTTCTGGTTGCGTTGCGTTTAGGTGGTTTTGAACCGCAATTCAAAGTGTCGTCATAGTAATGCTTGCTCTAATAAGTAACGAAAAGTAAAAAAAAAGTATTTCATAAAATTTTAATTAATATCATTTTACATTTTTGTTTGAAAAGGTTTACACAATGTTTTTATGAAGCAACATTCTTTTTCGCCGGCATGCAAATTTTTTCATAATATTTAATTATAACTATTTCTGCAACATTTTTTTCCCCTTTCTGTTTAACTACTGTTAGCAATATGCGCAATAATAAATTATATCATCTGTGTTTCCTTAATATTTACTAATTAATCATCCGCAATACGGATAAAATGTATTTTCCGAGAGGTTTTAGCTATTTATGATCAATTTATTTATAAAATAACTTGTATAAATGTATGTTTTGGTTGTACTTCAAAAGAACAAGAAACTTTCGTACCTCAAAAATTACATATGTCATTAATTGATGAATTGCCTTATCAAACAATTTATGTGAATAACATTTATTACATGATTACCACAAACATTGATGTGACAGATGGACTGGCAAATGATGCAGTTAAATAGCTAATTCATGCAGAAACAAATGATGAAGGATTAGTTAAGATAATCTGGCTTGAGTTTCCAGATTTACCTCGAATAGGGGGAAAATTAAGACGCAAAAAAAATTTCGCCTTATCTCTACAAAATAACAGAATGATATCAACGACAAAATCAAATACTACGATTGACGCAGTGTTTTCGAGATTTTAAAATGATATTGAGTGCAAAACCTAAATTTCTTATTTTAGCTACCACAAGCCTTTGATAACAAAAGTATGTACTGAAACACCCATAAGCATAATGGAAATAGATTAATAATAACGACACTTTTCTATAAATGTATACAATAAAAAATTTTAGTATTACGTATTGAAAATGAAAATTTGGTTTATACTTATACCTTTTCTATCCTAATTATTTTTTAAATACAGTTTGAAAAAATAATGATACTAATAAATTTGTTAATTATATATAAGATTACTTCAAAATAAAACTTCATTATACTATTCAATACATATAAGCCAAAAAAGTTATCTTCTACCACGTGTGCACACTGATACACGGAAACATTTTTTTTCATCTCATAAAAAAGATAGTTTTTATTCAAATATAAGTGTGTGAAAGAGAGTTTTTTTTATTAACGTCACACCATAAAGTAACATGAGAGCTATCTACAATATACCTTTTAATATTGAACCTCTGGTGAATGACACCATCCTCTTCTAACTACCATATCAGGCCAACGGGAGGACATTGAACCTTGATAGATTTAACGTACTAGTTTTCAAGGACACTAAGACTAAAGTTCATGATACACTTGCCATGAGTCCGCGGCCATAGTCACTCGTCTACCATGGCCATATACAATACCTGACAAAACAGATTAAACGATATTCATATCATATGTAGAGGGGCTGTTCTACGTTAAATGTGTCAAAGCTCAAGTTTCATCCATTTGGTGGATGTATAAATTAGGTAGTTCGGGTGACGTTCTCGTCAGTTGACACTGATTCAAAATTGCAAGGTTAGTTTCTAATAGCGCCTCGTTTTGCTTCAGAGTGCTATCAAAATTAAAACAATTCAAATTAAACCAATATTCACAAGTGAAAATTCGACAACGTAAGACAAACAAAAAAATTACATACGTGCATAACAATAGGAAATTATTTTATAAACGCTTAAGGTATCCGAACCCATTTAAATGACCAAATTAGATCAAATAATATGTTTTTTTTCTTACTGAATAGAACTACATTTTGTCTTTACAAAATATACTTCGCTTTGTTTCTACGTTACCTAGAGGCCAAGTTAGAATCAATTTTATATAAATAGAAAAACCGGAAGTGTGTCTTTATTTACGAGAGAAGTGGACATTTATTTTATTATTATTTTTTTAAATCTGCTGTTGTGCTTGCGAGTCTGATTACTCAGAATATTGCAAACCTATTGTATTGAAACTTTCTGAGCTTGACATTTATATTATTTTCTAGAGAACGAAGTAAAATATTTCTTACTATATGAATATTTTTTGAGATACAATGTGTTATTTAAATAATTATAAAATAATGAATGCCATATTTCTTATAATTAATACTCGATCAGCTCTAAAAATTTTAAATTTCAATAAAATATTATTTTTTTTTACATTTTCTAGATAAATGAATCTAATTTGTTTTAGTGATATTTTTACTGACATAAGTATAATGTTTTTTTCTCTAATTGCTTTGAAATTTTTCAAAAATCTTGTTAAATTTTCACTTGTAATTAGGATTTTTGTAAACTTTAAAATCGTTTTTAAAAAATGTTGTCATTTAAATATTCGAATTTATTCGTATTGACCCCTAAAAAATATTTATAATATTTTAGTGTATTATTTATTAAAAAAGTACTCAGAACGTGTTCGTATTCCTTACCAATATTAATAAACATCAAAGCTTCTCAAACTTTCAAAATTTTCGACTCAATATTCAATCATAATTTTCATCGCCCCCTCCATATAATAACAATATATTGAATTAAATAATACTATACTTTAACACTAAAGCTACAATCCGACTTTATTCTCTTAAATGCCACTGGCGTATATAAACGTTTTGCTCAACCAACGGGTTAATTTCCCCGGGCGTGTATATATGTCTTTCCGATTTCCGATCTTTTCTGTGAACTGCATCCATAAAATTACTCTGAAGGCTTTGAAATACAATAAAAGGACTGTGACCGTGTTTGCGAAGGATTTACATATTTCAGGGTATTTGCTTATGTGTTTTCTTTTTCTCCCCCCCCCTAATATAACACATACGCGGACCTTCGTTGAAAATGGAGGCATCGCGTATCTTATAATTGACCTTTAAGGGATTAATTATATATATATCATACAAATTATCAAAATAAGTGCTAATTTTTGTACATAATTTTATATAGCAAGCCCATGGAGGCAATGGAAATTATTAAACTTGTTCTTCACTTAGTATTGTTAAATTATTTATTAAATACATTGTGCAGCACTAATGCATTTATAAGTGCATCATATCAGTGTAAATGTGTGTGTATTTTATTTTTTGGTATAAAAATGTATTTTGTTTTTTTATTTTTAGTAATTTAATCTTTCTTTTTTTAAAAAAATAATCTTCTGTTTTTGACTTATTAATATGCTTGCTTCCCACTCGTAGAATTATTATGCTTCCCTAGGGGGCGCCCCCCACAGTATGAGAAACGCTGATATAAATAACTTATGAGAGAATCCCCCTTTTTCTTATTATTTTCTAACTATTTTCCTTTTCTACATCTTTAATGCTTTATTACTTTCTATTGCTATCGTTCTTTCTAGTGCCAATAGCTCCTGTGCGAGAATCTCTCCTGACAATAAATTCTACGTTCATCATCATCCACCTCATTAGCTGGAAGAGCGGAGGCTGTGCAATCAATTTCTTCGCCGTTCAATATAAGCCACTCAACCAGCCCGAGTGGATTCTTCTGTCGAGCAATGTGTTGCCAGAGCAAAGGACGGTCACGGTGACCGACCTGACCCCGGCCAGTCACTACATGCTCCTTATGACTGCCCACAACGATGCTGGAACGACGGAGGCCGAATACCAGTTCTCGACGCTGACACTTTGGGGAGGTATACTTAACTCTTTCCAATTAGTACCAATCACGAGTAGAAAAGAGAAGGGGTATTCGTTAGGTTGTCACTGGGGATGAGTAATTGATGAAACGATTCAATGTAAATGTAGGAGGGTTGTCAACAAATAGCAAATAAAGATTGGGTACTGGATACTTCTGGAATTCGTTTAAGGGGAACATGTATTGTGTTGCGCTAAGATAATGTTTTAAATTACAGTGAAGCCTCCATTTAACGAACCTCTATTTTGCGAATTTCTCTATTGAATGAACTTTTCCCTGAACCAAGAATACCTTTCTATTTTCTTCTTAAAATAACCTCTAAATAGTGAAGTGCATATTCTATTTAACGTATTGTTTCTCTTGTGATTCATTTTCTTTCGTTTTTTTTCTTTTTCATTCCTTCTTTAAAATATTTCAGGACACTTTTTCACTGGGGAATTTTTTTTTCAAATTATTCTATCATTTTGCACTTTTTATGGTAGCCAATTGTTGTTAGCTAGTTTTACCGGGTGTTTAACTCACCTAAAGAAATGAAATTGCCGTAAATTTTCGAACAAAAAACTCAAGTACATTTAAAAGCTTCTTTTTTACAGTACTTAAATTTAAGGACGCATATGGTGATGTATGCTTAAAATTACTGATTATAAAATAATCTATGTTTAAAATTTCTTGTGGGTTTAAAGTATGAAAAGTCGTTAAAAATTCATTAGTTTTAATATATAGTTATTTTTAAAGTTGAAAATACAGTGTAATTCCTCGACAATGGTAATTTTCTTGTTCTCCTAACAGATTTCTTTTTGGTGGGTAAAATATATAAAATGAAAATATATTAATTTTTTTAAAAAAAAAAGTGTGAATAAAAATAATATATAGTGCTCTTTTTTAAATATATAGTGCTTAGGAATTTATAAATAGTTTGATGGGGTCTCTAAAGTATATTGAAGGATGAACCACTATTTAACAAATTTTCCATGTAACGAACTTTTTTACGGGATTTAGTGACTTCGTTAAATATAGGTTCGATTGTATTTACCGAGGATACATGGAAGTGCGCGCAGGGTAATTTTTTAAAAGACTTTGTTTAATATGAACAATTAACTTTATCAATAATTATATTAATAATTAATATTATACTAAAGGGATATTCGTTACGGTGTTTTGTAATGGATATCTGGTCATATTTTTAAGGAGTACTAAATGAAACGGTAAATGCAAAAAGTATTGACATGCTTGTTAAATAAATACTGGAAATAGTTTATTATACTGGATTCACCAACATAAACTAGAAAAATGTTATTGGAGATCCAAAAAAACTTTAGAATAATTACTTTGTTACATCTGACTGGTGTTACTCTTATAATTACGTATGTTATTCATAATTATATTTAATAGCAATTATATCAAATATCTTGCATGTAACTCTTCTACGGAAACAAAGTTCATATAAAATGAATTGTGTAATTATGTATTGCATTGTGAAGTTACGATACATATATAAATGATATTAGGAAAAGTTCTATGTATGGAAGATTTGTGGATATAAAATTAAATATTTTTATTTAAACGTAAGCGGAAGTTTCAAAAGATTTCATTATAAACATGTGTATGTACGAAGTATTAACACTTGAGATGCATTTTAAGCAGACTAGAGATTCCTAAATTATGTTTTTAAAATTAGATGCATAATTTTTTATAGTTTGATTGGCAAAAGAAAAGAAAAATAAATACTATCAGTAATAAACGCAAACAGATCACTTGAGATTTCCACAATTGAATTGAATGCAATTTTAAAAAATGTGTACTTTAAAATTGAAATAGTGTTTGCTTCGTGGATGAATATTAAATAATAGATATAATAATGTTTTTACTTGTTTTATAACTATTACATCTATCAAATTTGTTAAGAATTATGTTTATGATTGGAATTAAAGCAATACATCTTACTCGAACTGAGTTTCAAATTATTCTAACAAGGAGAGTGCACAATTAAGGAAATTCATTTGGGATCGAGACATGGTGTAATAGTAGTATTCCTTTAGGGTGTTTATCCTCTCAATGCAATTCCTCCGAAAGGACAGTCAATTCGGAAAATATAGCGTTCAAAATTCATTCTTAGCTTTTATACAATTAAATTTTAATTTCCTCTTAATGATTCTGTAGCTTGGTTGGCAAATCGTCTGCTTACTATGCGCGAGATCAAGGGTTCGATTCCTCGATTTTCTTCAATCGATTATTTATTTTTTTAAAATTAAATAAATTTATTTATGAAAGGTTTATTAAATATATTAAATGATATTTTATGTACTTATTTTGCATTTTATAAAGTAAAAAAACTACAGTAATTATATAAATAATTATATTAAATTTTATAAACATATTTTATATTAATAAATAATATTTATAGTATAGAATATATTATCCAAATATTAAGTGATATATTTTTTTTTTTACACATAAAGATTAGGTACAAATAGTTTTATAATGTGAAATACAATATACTATAAATAAAATATTATATAAAATCTATATATATAAAGGAGAAAAGCGACGCACTCACTCACTCACTCACTCACTCACTGACTAATCACGATATCTCCGGAACTATTAAACCTACAGACTTGAAATTTATTAGATAGGTTCCCTTCATGCAGTAGACGTCAGCTAAGAACGGATTTTGCAAAGTTCGAACCCCAAGGGGCTTTACGGGGGCTTAAGGGGCTTTATAGATAATTATTTCCATTACTAAACTATTAGATGTATAGTAGTGAAACTTGGTGTACACATATTTCTTTCATTAAGTAGAGATTCTCTACATAAGGATTTTTACAACAATCGACCTCCAAGGGTCGTTGAGGGCGCTTAAGGGGCGTTATACATAATTATTTCCATTTTTAAACTATTAGACATACAGTCTTGAAATTTGTTAAGCGGATTCCTTTCATAGAGTACAGATCCCTTACAGAATGGGTTTTGTGAAATCGACTCCCAAGTGGCGTTGTAGAGAATTAAGTGGCGTTATAGGCAATTAACTCCTTTTTTAAGCTATTAGACGTAAAATCTCGAAATTAAGTAAGCTGATTCCATTCATTGAGTAGAGATCCGCTATAAGATGGTTTTTGTGAAAATAGTTTCCTAAGTGGCGTTGCGGGGGCTTAAGGGGCGTTAAGCATAATTATTTCCATTTTTTAACTATTTTACGTACAGTCTTGAAATTTGGTAAGCAGATTCCTTTCATAGAGTACAGATCCGCGGAAAAATGGGTTTTGTGAAAATAGACCCCAAGTGGAGTTGTGGAGAATTAAGGGGCGTTATACGCAATTAACTCATTTTTTAAACTATTACACGTAAAATCTTGAAATTCAGTAAGCAGATTCCATTCACTGAGTAGAGATCTGTCACAAGATGGGTTTTGTGAAAAACGTTTCCTAAGTGGCGTTATAGATAATTATTTCCATTTTTAAACTATTAGACGTACAGTCTTGAAATTTGATAAGCGGATTCCTTTTAAGAGTACAGATCCGCTACAAAATAGTTTTGGGGAAAATTGATCCCCAAGAGTCACTGAGAGGGATTAAGGGGCGTAATAGATAAA
Source organism: Trichonephila clavipes (assembly GCA_019973935.1). NCBI lineage: Eukaryota > Metazoa > Arthropoda > Arachnida > Araneae > Nephilidae > Trichonephila > Trichonephila clavipes. Next base: position 313,878 of record BMAU01014979.1, read on the forward strand.
TATTTCCGCTTTTCAACTAATAGAACCACCCGCTTGAAAATTAGAAGGTATGTTCCGTTAATGGAATAAAGTTTCTTTTACAAAGATTTTTGCGAAAACGGACCCCCAAAGGAGTGGGGTTGCGAGGGATTAAGGCGTGTTATAGAAACATTCCTGTTTTTGAATTTAACTCATTTACTTGAAATTTGTTGAGCACTTTTCTTCAGCTGAATAGAGTTCCACTAAGAATGAATTTTACGGAAATCAACTCTCGGGGGAAGCGGAGAGAGTTATTGGGGCGTATTGATAGGCAAAATACCCGTTTTGAACTGCTAAGACTATAATAATAAAATTTTGTTTGCATGCTTCTTTTGTTGAATTGGAATCCGCTAAGAATGCTGTCAACGAGGTATTGATGATAAAAATTCCGTTTTTTCTCTGTTAGATTTAGACTTGAAATTTAGCATGCATGTTTATTTTATGGAGTAGAGATCCACTGATAGTTGCTTTGGTGGAAATCCACTTGATTATTAGGTTAAGTGAGCGAAAAAAAAATCTTTCTCCTTCTATTTTAGATATAAATAGAAATTAGATATTATAATTTATGTTCTTTTTATATCAAGAGCCGAGAGTTACAGCTATAAATATATTTTTCAATACAATCGAATTCTTAATGCTAGATATCAATAATTCATATATATGTAAACAGTATACATATATACAACATCGTGAAATACCCAGTGTAGCGGGTGGGTAACGGCTAGTAATTTATAAAATACATTATTATCATGAAATTAATTATTTTATAATTAATATAATAAATAATATGTATTTTTTATATATTATTACTTTATTCATTTTAAATTTTATAAAATATTTAATAAGTTATTTTCAAATAAAAATATATTTAATTTCAAAAAGTTTAAGTAATTTTAATAAATTTATTTAAATAACTTTTTTTTAATAATAAATTAATAATAATTTCAATAATAAAACACAATGTTAATAATAAACCATAATTTTAACAATAAACGATAATTTTAATAATACATTACTAATAATTTTAATAATAAATTAATAATGTTTGTATTAATACTAATGCTTAATATTAATTAATTATAATAAACAGTAATTTATTAATTAATTTTAATACATTATAATTAATTTACTAATTTGAATTATTTATTATTCTAAATATTATTAAACAATAATAATTTTAAATAATTTTACTAATAAATAACTTAAGTTATAAATATATACAATTTTTTTACTTTATAAAATACAAAATAATTACATAAAATTTCACTTAATACTTAATTAACCTTTCATAAATAAATTTATTTAATTTAATAAATAATTAAATGGATTGAAGACAAATAATTGATCGCGGGGAATCGAACCCTGACCTCGCTCTTAGAAAGCAGACGATTTGTCAACCAAGCAACAGAATCGTTGGTCGAAATTAAAATTTAATAGTGTTAATGATAAGCATGAATTTCGAAGGCTAATTTCTCCGAATTGACTATCCATTCCGCGGAATTACATTGAGGGGTGAACACCCTAAAGGAGTACTACTATTATACGAAGTCTCGATCCCAAATGAATTTGCTTAGTCGTGCCCTCTCCTTGAAAGACTACATATGCTTATTTAATATTATAATTCTTGACTATATCGAAAATGCGTGATCATTAAATAATGTAATCTTATTTAAGAGTCGTTGATAAACCTGTCGATGTATAAATGTATATTAATCATGAAAATTAATCATGCAAATGAAATTTTATTTGAGCTTCTCAGTAAATTATAGAATTTTTGAAATAGAAAATGTGTATTTTTTTTTTAGAAAAAGAAATTAGAATGTATATTTGAACTACTGATGCAAAACTAACTACATATTTATATCTAAATGTATCAAATGAATCGTAAAATCCATGAATTGATTTAAATATAATCTCAAAAACATCTGTTTATTCTAACTGGAATGGGGGTTTTGGAATTGTAATAACAGTTGATTTTTTTTCTTCAGTAGCAGCTCTAAGAAACTAAAAAAACCCTATTATTTAGAACTAATCTGGATGAATTGAACAATGACCTCAAAAATTATGTTAGGGCTATGGAAATTATATATAGACATATATCTTATGAATAATACACTTTATCATAATAAGTAAATATGAATGAGTAGTATCATATCATTATTCAGCTGCTTGAAGGCTTTTGGTAATGGACCTTGTAATTTTGAACCATGGTAAAGTGAAAGGACAACACCCGAATTGAACCTCTCTCTACTAACTTCCACACCACATCACGGGAGGCCGTTTGAGCCTCGATATATTTAACGTGCATCTGCACACTGCATGGCGGGTCTTCAGCAGTACTGGGCTCGAGCTCATGACAAGCTGGCCACGAGCTTATTTCCTTGACCACTAGGCTACCGCGGCCCCATGCATATGAAATAGAACTTTATAACAATTAACAGCTCACAACTACGTATTAATTTCACTTTATTCGATGATAATGATATGTTATTAAGCATAACATATGTGAAAGAAAAATACGAAATAAAAAGAATTAATGATTATATATTACACAATTAAATAATATTTCTTACAAAAATATATTTTGAAGCAATAAAATACTGTATTACGTAACGAAATAAAAGGACTAACTTATCATTAAAAACAGTACCAGTAAATCGTATTTATAATAAAATTATGCATTCCTTGGAGAAAGAATAACTTACGAGGCAGAAATAGTAAAAGAGAAGCAAACATTTCAAAAGCGAAATAAAAGTGGAAAGAAAAGAATATTTTTCCTCTCTGAAATATTTTTCTATTGTATTATTAAATGTTAAACTTTTAACATGAAAAAAAAATCAAAGTCAAACAATGATGTAAAGTTTTTTTTTTCTATTATTTGTCTTTAAGAAGTTTTTTTTAAAGTTTGAATAATGGGATTTTTTCTCACATAAAATTGAGAAACTCTTTTTATTATGTCTGCAAATGAAATCTAACAGATTGCAATTTTAACTATTTATTTTGTCGTATGTTTAAAATACTTTTTAGTTATAGGAAGGTATAATATTTAGTCATATAGTCTGTTTTTTTGTTGTTAGTTTTAAATTAATTTTGAGTAAAATATTCCATCATAAAATGGATCATTTCAATGAAGGGAAAATACGGAGAAAAATCGAAGTTTTTGGCAGCTAAGGTTTGTGATTGTGAAAGATTGTTTGCTTAATTCATTGCATTTTATCTGCGCTGTAATTAAGAAATAAAAAGTTTCAAAAAACATTTTTTTTTGTTGAAAGCATTATCTGTATACCGTTTTCATAAAATTAATGATTGAATTTATTTCATAATGCCTCCAGCTTCTAAGATATAAGAATAAAAGTGTAATAAAATATAGAATTTAATCCACATATTTGTATATATCTGGAAAAAAAGTAATCAGCATCATTGGGAAAAATGATGTTCGAAAAAAAATATAATTTAGTTTTACAATTCATTAAATTTATTTAACCCTACATAAAATGTATACTATATGAGACAATAACATACACTGTATGTGTGTGAGGTGACAAAGTCATAGACTGCCCTTTAATATCGTGCCGGATCTCCGATTGCAAATTGCAGCAACATGAAAAGGCGCGGATTCAAGAAATCGTTGGAAGTCCTCTGCAGAAATTTTTAGTCCTGCGACATCTATAGCCTTTCATAATTGCCAAAGCATTGCTGGTGCAGGTTTATGTCCACAAACTGACTTTTCTATTATAGCCTATAAATATTCAATGGGATTCATTTCGAATGCTCTAGGAGGCCAAATCTTCCTCTAGGAGTGTCTCCAGAATATTTGTTAAACCAATTGCTAATAATTGTGGCTTGGTAACCTAGCGCATTGTCATCTATAACAACTTAATGAAGTACATGAATGGTTACAAATAGTTTCCAAGTAGATTAATATAACCATTTTTTGTCAATGATCGGTTCAGTTGGAGAAGAAGATTCACTTCATGTAAAAGTAGCCCACACCTTCCTGGAGCTACCATCATCTTGCGCAGTTTTTACTAAACGTTGAGAGTTTCGGTACACAATAGAGCACTACTATCAGTTTTTACTAGATGAGCTCGTAATCTATTTGGTAAGCGTTTTCCAGTCACCTAGGATCAAAACGATATGGCAAAGAGCCCAGGAGAGGAACAGTAGTCTGTGCCGTGCTATTAGTTACGGGACTCGAGTTGTTCTTCTGCTGTCATTACCTATTCAAGCCAAATTTTATCGCACTTTTCGGGCGAACACGTCCGTCTTATGTCCCACAGTGATTCGTGCGATTATTTCACTCAGTGATGCTTTTGTGTTAACGCTGACTATTCTACGTACTCATCACTGTTTTCAGTTATTAAGTGCACACGTATGCCACTGATTTATCCATGGGGAGAGGGTTATACGTGAAATTAGGTGTTCTTGGCATACTCCTACTCTGTAGATTTGGAAATAATGAATTGCATAACTATTTTTGAAATTGATTTTTGCATGTTCCTTGTTCCAATTACATTCCGCTTTCATAGTATGTTAATCTCCATATTGTGGACATATAGTCCCATTAGGAACATTTCACATGAGTCGTTTGAGTAGAATTGAATGCTCCACCAATTCACTGCCCATTTATGCATTTTGCACAAGATACTACTGCATTTTGTGTCTTTACATATTGTAATCAATTACTTTTATATTTTTAGTGAATTATAAGTATTATAAGTGTTTTAATTCATCTTTATAATCCAAAATTAAAATCGTAAGATCTTTAGAAAATATTTTCTAAAATTATTTTCGTAAAATTTATTGTAACCATTCTATACCTTAAAAAAATTCAATAAATTGAAGAAGTGTAGAAATTAAAATAATTTTAAAACAATTTTTCCACATTTACAATATTTTATTGTCAATAATACATAATGTAACTAATATCAACATTCTTACCTATATAATAAAAGTCATCTATCTGTTTATACTTCGAAAAGTGTTATGCATGAGAACCTGAACCGTAAATCTGATAATGCCTCGGCATTAAATTAACTCGCTTTATACTTAATATAGCGAAAGGAATAACAATCTGAAACACTCCAAATGCAAGTAGTTTTAATATGATAGTTATATATTTAGATTCGAGCAATTAGACGCAACAAATCTTATCTCTCACTCACTTCATTTATAAAAAGAAAGACTTTCATTATCCAATGGGATAAAAGCTTTTTTCAGCTTGAATGACTATGTTAGTTTTCCTTTTTTCTTCCGCAGCGTAGGATTAATGGCGCTCGATCGCTCACAAAACGCACTCCATTGAAAGTAAGACTTGCTGATAGCGGATTACGAGTAATCCCAAACAAACAGTGTCAACTCGAACTTGTTAGCAGTTTCCGGGAATCCCAAAGCATGCTATTTGCGTAAGAGATTAAGATTCTGAGTCAGCCACAGCTTCGTGTTATCATTAGTATTCTGATTCCTCTGATCTAGGAGAGTTTCAATCATGGTTGAAACAGAAATGCATTTCTGCTTCGAATATTCGCGTTTTGTCACGAACATTCGGAGAGAAAGATTCCCATTAAAACTTTGGAAGTGAAAGGTTGCATGACTAAGGTTAAAAGGAGACAACTGAGGCTTAGAAATTAAGGGAATTCGAAGCAGTAGCTAAATATAATGAGCGAGGGATTCTCTTTCCCGGAACAAAATTGGAGAACAAGCTAGGATTAAATCGTTACGTAAGACGAACTGATATTGTTTAAACACTTTATTCCGTTAATTGACAAAACAATGAAAAAGAAACAATTTGCGAAAAGCAATAACTGAAAAACAACCTCGTAAAAAATTAGAATTAGTAAATAGTTTGCTTATTGTGTTCAATAAGATACTTGCTTATATGCAATTCGCTTATTGTGTTCAATTGATAAAATAATTTAAGGTATCCCAATACATTCGAAATCGTGAAATTAACTTAGAATAACCTTTATTCAAAACGTTCTCTTTTTGGGAAAAAAGCTTCTATTAAAATAATATTTTGCATGTAAATAGCTCAGATCTCTGCACAGAGGCTCAGCTGTAATTTTTGAAAAATTCACATTATTTTCAGTTACAACCATTTGAAATAATTATCGGCGTTTTTTTCTTAAAATTTCTTCCCTCTGTAGTCGTAAAACATGGATAAACCCACTTCTAAGTTATGTATTTCATAAATTTTAGTTGAGCTTCTGTACAGAGGTCGGAGTTGTATACAGGCAAAATATTATTATAATAGAAGCATTTTTCACATAAGGAGAATATTTTGAAAATTGCTCATTCTATGTTCATTTTTTGTCAAAATGTTATACTTAAATAATTTTTTTATTGTAATACACAAAATTTTTATAACAACTTTATATACATTGTCTAATGTAAGTGACACTAAATATCATAAATTATATACATTCATAAACTTTTGCAAAATCACGGTTCCGAACGTAGTCGGACACCTTAAGCATTTTGCGAGGTATAACAGAATGTAATTTTTTTTAAAAAGAAGACTGCAATGTTGTAGTAAACATGTGTCAAGTTGGTTATGGTTTTATATCGTTGCTTTAACTTATCTTTTAAAATGAGTTATTCTTGAAAATCTTGAGTAAAATGAAACACAGAGAAGGAAAAAAAAGGATTTTATTTGCATCAAAAAATAGAAAAAAGAATTTCGCTATGGGCTCAGAATAATATTCACTAATATATTTAGATGCGTAACGAATCAAATAATACTCCCCTAGGAGAGAAATACTCTCAGTTTAATCCTATCCGATGGGTAGCAGCAACTAGATTGGTTTGATATAGTCATGTAACACAATGTCTATTCTGTTTAGGTATTTTTTTCTAGAGTGTGTTGCTTTAAGTAAATCCTAATGTGTACTAATCAGTAGCGCACAAAGGAATTTTTTAAGGGGGGGGATCCGGGGTCGAAATTTCACCATCCTCGTATCGTGCTCCTTTTGATTTTGTCGATTTTCGTGAACAAAACATAGTAAAAAACTAATTTTTGAATAAATAATTAGCATTAATTAAGAAAAATTAATCATTAATAATAAGTAATTAATTAAACTTTACGTACTATATACTTAGAATTATAATCAAGCGGGAAAAAATCAAGGGCTTTGTGGGGGTCTGGACCCCCAGGACCCCCCCTCCCTTGTGCGCGCCACTGGTACTAATTAACTCGTCGTAAGGTGCGCTTCGAAAAGTTCCATACATAGTCGCACGGCATACCTTAGATGATTAACTTCAAACTTACTTTCTTACTTTTGAAGATGGTTTAATTATTTTATTTGTAAGATTTGATATTAAAATATATCTGACATAAAAAATAATTTTTAAAATAGAATCGGAAATTAAGAAATTTAAATGAAAAAACATCAAAAAGAGAATGGTTAGTTATCACCTTTTTGTAGTCTTTACAAATTACCTTAAAATGTTTTAGGTACGTGGATTTTTGGTATAATACATTACAAAATTTCATTAATTTTTTTCTTGATGTCCTGACAATAGGGAGTAGTACCTTCTTTTCTAATGTCCTGCTCTTGGTTTATCGTTTTGAATGGGCGTTGTGTATCAGATATTTCTTCACCACTGAGTCAAAATGAACGAGACATGCGAATGTATCACTCAGACCTTTATTTACAGGTGCTCTTTCTAAAGTTCGTGACCTAATTTTTCTAGATATGTGTGCGAGGATTTAAGTAATTTTGATTCTCATATAAATAATTTGGAAGATTATTCCAGTTCTAATGTGTGGATTGAATGAAATGCAGTCACTTACTAGGCGCGTGGCATCCTTCAGATGTATCTCACTCCCAGCAAAAATAATAATAATAACTACCATACATAATTTGAAAAACACTTGCTTCGAATTATGTTCTTACAAAATTGAAAACTATACTATTTTACAAGAAAAAATATCAAAATTAACGACATAGTAGAAAGTCATAAAATTTGACGTTGATGTGCGCGCTGCATCAATCAGAATCAATGGCGCCTGTCCCCCGAAATATGAAAAAAACACCATCGTCCTAGACACTGAATCCTAGGGCGATTGACGAAAGGTAGATAGAAAAAGGCGTGTTCCAAACCACCGTGTGGACGCAGCATCAAAACTATTTTTACCATGCATCTGAGAGAATCGCTCACCTACCGGGGAAAAGGGGGTCAATCGTGCTGTTACAGACGGATATAATCGATATCTGTGGATTAAATGCAAATTAATGAAAAAAATTAGTAGCGTTGTAATAAAAGTATTATCACAAAACAAAATATCGAGCTTAAAGTTATAACTTGCAAGGTGCAAATATGATTTAAATTTAGACAATGTATTACATATCAAAATAAAATGCCAAGTTACTTATTATTATTACTAATTGCACATACTTTACATTGTAATATTTTGACTTGCTCTTAAACACATATGCAACTAAAAAATATAAGATTTATCTTACGCGATTGAGTTAAAAAATCTTAAATTAGATACTTAATATTAAGATATAATTTTTTACAGACTAAGATTAAAATGTCATTAGAAAAGAAATGCATATGAATTTCAAATTAAAATCATGCTAGATCGTATCTATCATTGTATAAGTTTCCAAAAAATTCAAACGTAATAATTTTACAATATTGTCTTGACTTGCAATAATAACAAGGAAAGTGGATTTATTTTCTATAGAAAATTAAACAAAAGTTTGTTCTTGAAGAAAACTTAATTTTTAACAGGTTATATTTTATTTTTAAACCTCTGTAACTTAAGATTTATTTAAGTAATAAATAGACGTTTAACACAAATTAAAACATACAAATTTCACGGCATTCTTTAGCTTTTACACATACTTTATTTCATGTTGAAATTTAAAACAATTTAAATGAGATATATGAAATGGCTATTTGATTTCGCCATGAAGAGATGTAATCTTAATGCTATCTGCTTATACAGTTTTGTCACAAAAAGTACCCTAGGCTGATATTAAAAAAATAATTCAATGTACGTAGTGAAAGTGCTTTCAGATCATATAAGTTATTTTGTTTCATATAAGTATAAGTTTTTTAATGTTATTTTTTCTCATTCCAATTGTGCGACAACTGTAAATTAGTAATCATGCGCACGGACTCAAAGCCGATGTGTCATGAGTTCAAACTCTATTACTACTGAAGATTCACCGTTTACAAAGGCTGTAACGTTAGTAACGTCAAGTAACATTAAATCTGTAGCGATTCCATGCTGTATTAGGCATAAGCTACCATTTTGACTAGCAAAGTGAGTTTAAACTATAACACAAACCAATCTAACTTACTATCAGTAAGGTTTCCAGATGTAAATTTTAAAGATACTGGTTTAAAGAATCAATTCTGCATAATTAAAGAAATAATATTTAATATAAATCAAGTAACTTTTAAATTAGCGTAACTAGTTACATCGGAAAACGAAAAGATAGAATTCCAAAAATATGTTGGTACGTAAATCCAAAAGTGTAATCCTAATAAAAGATATACACATTTTTCAGTCTCTTCCTATTGGCCGGGAAGAAACGTGACGCAAACAACTTTGAATAAATTTCAGATTCAACTGTGATGCCACAAGTCTATCCCGGCTGAAAATTGTCCTATTTCCATAATGTGGAAGTGAGAGTGTACCGTTTCAGTTGTCGTCCTCATCATTTGAACATAGTTTGTATATATGAGATCTGTCTCCAATATCTCTCATATTGTTTGTAATACAAAGTTAATAAAACTTCCGAATACGTAATTACATATTGGCTCCAATTGAAATTCATATTTCAACAGGCACAACAAAATTGATTTGATGGATCGAATACAATGTACCATACCAATCTCAGAAGTTAATAACTACAACTGAAGTAATTCATATAAATTATTTGTAACTAATATATATTTAGAATATATATAAGTGGTACAAATATAAAAGTAAACTCTACACACAGAATATTTCCTTTTCATCTAAAACTATATAAACACTTGAAGTATTAGTGAGAATTAAGAGTAGTATGTATAATTTGTGCGAATTTTTATGTGCGTAATATTCTAATATATATGTACTAATTTCTTTAAGATTAGTTAGCCATATACAAGTCATATTCCAAAATAACTTTATTGGTCACAAGAGATTGCCCAATCATCCGTCTTGGCTGCTTTATTCAATCAGTTAAATATTCTAAAAATAGAATCTCGAGATGAGGCAGATAATTTTCAAGTATCCTTTTAACAAGCGATTTGCTGAACACAGCAGAAACAAGAAGGAAAAGAAAGAAAAAAATAAGAGCCGCTCTTTTGAACTAAATGTGAATGAGCTGAGTTTCTTTACTGATACATTTTATGTTATCCCCAACTTGAGCAAAAACGTGGCACAATTTTCAACATATTTATAATTTATGAAATTATTTACATTAAAATAAGAGTCTGATTCTTATTCTTACTAGATAATTTGAGTATTAATTGTTTCCCTAGTTCTTGATTGAGAATACAATATAAAATTATGATTTTTAAAATTATCTACTGAGATTAATATCTTAAATTTTTCAACAATTATGAGACAATAATTTAAGAAAATATAAACAAAATGTGTAGAATGATTTTTTAGGGTTTGTTGGGAATACAAACAAAGGTCAGAGATTTTGCAGCATTTCAAAATAAATTTTTCCTCAATATACTTAATAGTCACATTCATATATAACAGTTATTTTACTAACTAATATTCTCTTCTCTAGTCATTCATTTTTATTCTTTCTAATGAGCCTGCGGATTGTCAATTACCATTGCAGATCTGGTGCATTCCCTGGGCGCTAATAACAATTTTTAGTGTGGCTCCATATAGGGGGATTTTAATTACCACAGGCAATTTTGGCACCAATTTTTCTCCCCAGAGGAAGACATCTGAGCTCTGACGATACGAAACTGAGAAATTAATTTAATTTTGCCGAGATCATCTAAGCCAAAGCATGCACTCCAGAGATATTTAACATGCCACATAATCATACGACAAAGATGCTATTGATTTTCTTAACGTGGAAATCCACCGATTTGTGCCTGGTCAAACCCGCAAATTTATTCGTTTAAGGCTAGCGTCAACACGCGGATAAGATTACATTTATAAAAGAAACTATATTCTTAGATTGACTAAAATCATATTTATTTCGCTGTTTTTTTTTAAATAATGGCCTAATAATTTTTTATTCCAATTGTTACATCAGAAATCAGGAAATCTTAATTTCCCTTAAAGAAAATCAGGGATTAATTGTTGTGAAGTTTTTAAATAAATTTGATCCTGACATTTCAAGTACAGCTTGGCATTTAAACCTAAAATCGACAAGAATAAATTTCCTGGAAACAGTATTCCAAATGAGTTAGAAAAATACTTACCAATTAATATAAAAGCCCTAAATGGAGTAGTAATTTCACTGCAGTTGGTGTTATGTGCATTGAGAATGATTCTGCGCATGGCTTTTTTGTGATAGTTCACAATTTACTACTACTTAGGACTAAATTGATACTTAAAAAATAGAAAAGATAAGTAAAATCAGTCATAATTATAATCTGATTGAGCATACAGATTTCATTTTGTAAAATGAGAATCAAATTAGTATCCTATTTCTGAAAGAAACTCTAATTAAGAAATAATTTGATTCTTGCATTCAAATCACGCAACTCATTAACTTAATTATTAAGATCTCAGTAGAGAATTCCCCACAACCTATATATTTACAGTTCTCTTATTAAAAGATAATATTTACAGAAGCAAAAAGGTTCGACAAATGAAAGAGATGAAAAACGCAATACCAAAGATAAGTAATTAATATCGCGGAGTTTTATGCATAGTATAAATCTATGATTTTATTTTTCTGCGATCGATTTATTTTTAGGAGATAAAAAAACCTTTTTCTCTTTGTTCGAATGAACATTTCTGATAATATCACCTTACTAATTAAGAATATTAGTTATAACCAAAAAAATATCTTTGTAAGATTGAACAATGCTATTCGAAAGTTTTGCACAATTCGTTATTTGTATAGATCTAATATTTATTAGATAAAAACAGGTTTCCGTAGTTTAAAAACAACAACAACATTCTGGAAAAAAATCATATAAATGCAGCAATATTTTTCTTTGATTTTACTATTGTATTCTTACACAAATAGTAAGAAAAAAAGGGCAGATGAAACTTTGATTATTCCTACTTTTGTTGTACGAACTTTAATTCTTTTCCGTACATGTAAAAAAAAAGAAAAATAACACCACTAGACAAAATAACCATAAGATTCAGACATGCTAGAAAAAAAGTACGTTTAAGATAAGAAATAATAAATCACACGTTTTGGGCATGTTGCTTAATTAACTAGAAACATATTTTTTGATTTTTTTTCGTTGTTTTTAATGGTATTGTTTTGTTACTTGGATAAGGGATTGTGCGTGCGGTTTTTTTTAAAAAAATCTTTATTTCTCGAGACAAGAATTATTTTAGTTGCTTTTCAAAAAACAGTGCTTTTCGTTGATTAGGTTTTCTTCCTTTTTTTTTCAAAAAAAAGGTAACAAAAAATATTAAATATAAAATTATGGAAGTGAAGTATTCTGAATTCTTGCATTTCTTTAATTACTACCCATAAAATCCTAAATCATCGTTCAAATCGAAAACACTAATTTTCGGAAAAATATATGCGGCAGTAAAAAAAAGAAAGACGAAGCACATAATTTAGCTACGTCTGCTTCTTTCAAACATTATGAATACGTTTTAAATAAATTGCTTTGCGGAATAGTCTATTTTGTTGGTGAATTTATCAAGGATATTCTATAAGGTTACGGTTCTTAGTAATAGTATTTTTTACTGAACCCAAATATATATTATATTATATAAAAAAACATATTAACTTCGTGTTGTGTTTCCCAAAGTTTATATAAAAATAAATAATTCCATATTTACAGCGTGTTATATTGTCGATTAAAATGTTGTTTTTGTTTCTATGGGGAAACATCTAAGAATTTTAATTTCATGAAAAGTACAGTGAAAATTAAACACTAAAAGACAAGAGCATAATTTATGAAAAGTAAATAAGTAAACTGTTAGTGTGATGATTTTTTTTTGCAAAATGTAATAACATTTTATTGTTAAAATGTCTTTGTAATTCAAAAGTTAAAGAAAGTTATTTATTATTACTTGTAAATGCAATATAACTTATAACGTATCTGAAATTGAGTTTTTAAATAACATAAATTAATTTTAATACAGCAGAATAATAAATTATTTTTTATCTCTCTAGAATACTAAAATATATTTTTTTTATTCACAGAATATTAAATTATGTTCTTATTTTACTAAATTTCATCAAACAGTGTCTATGATAAAATCAGCACTAATAACCAAAAAAGAAAAAAAGCAATACTGCAAAATAGGAAAGAGTAAGAAAAGGAACACTACCAATCAACACATAACCTCGATTTACAGGCAAAATAGATTTAGAAGTGAAACGATTGCCCTTCTACGCCCTCTTCCCTTTTTTTGTATTTTCATCGGAAATAAAAATGCTGACTTTTGAAAACTGAATTTTGTACGAGTATATGTATTTAGCACATACATATAACTATCATTAACATAATTTAAATAATACTTTCAAATATAAATTGATTTCTATACTGAGCAAGTTCAAAGGAATTTGAGTTAGGGAGTAATGGGGGAAAACCGTTGCTGAGAAGACTGAGTGAACTGCAAAGGCACAGAAATTGCACAAATACAAGAAAGGGAAATAAACATTTTTAACATGCGTAGTTTTTGCCGAGATAAGAGAGCCATAGAAGTGTGATTCTGTATTCGTGTGGGACTTTAAACATGTTTCTTAGCATAAATTCAAAGAGAAAAATAATAATAGTAAAATGAAAACATGAAATAGCCCCTGTAGCAGAAACAGAAAATCCCAGTTTGAGCCCCTCTACCGCAATTGATCTCAAGCAGCTATTCTACAGTAGAGTAAGCTCATCATGGGCTCTGAAACAAAAAATTTCTATATTGGCAATATAAACTATTTTTTGTACGCAATACAATGCTATGGTCAAACATAGGGTTTATACTCCGTCTCAAGTCGATAGCTTCCTTCTTCTAGGTAAGTTCATAATGGAATCTGAAACAAAATTTCTAAATGGTCAATATAAACTCTATTTTGTACAAAAAACAATGCGATGGCCAAACATAGGGATTATATTTCGTCTCAAGTCGATATCTTTCTTCTTCTGGATAAGTTAACCATGGACTCTGAAACCAAACAAATTCTAAAAAATATAAACTCTATTTCTTACACAATGCAATGCGATTGTGGATAAGTTAACCATGGACTCTGAAACTAAACTACTTCTAAATGGGCAATAAAAACTCTATTTCTTACACAATGCAATGCGATGGTCGAATATGGGGTTTATACTTCGTCTCAAGTCGATATCTTTCTTCTTCTAGGTAAGTTCATAATGGAATCTGAACCAAAACTTCTTAATAGACAGTATAAACTCGATTTCTTACACAATGCAATGCGGTGATCAAACATAGGGTCTATACTTCGTCTCAAGTCGGTATATCTTTTTCTGGGTAAGAGGAATGTTCACATTGAAACCAAACTTTGTAATTGGAGAGAGTTAGAAGAGTGTAGAAATCACTTATTACTTAACATTCAAGCTTCTAAATACATGTATTTAACTAAAATTACTTAAAACCATCGCATTTATTATTACATATTTAAACAATAAAAATGTGTTCTAATACAAAATATTTTGTTGCAATAATTCCAGTCATTTCAAATGACAGTGTTATCATACCATTGCTACCAGTTTCTAGTTCCTTCCTTGTGAAAAGCTCTCTTTCTTTATACATAATTGGTTTTCTAGATTCTAATCCTCGTAAGTTTGGGACTCGGAATGCTATTTTGTGTACTAAGACCCAGAGATGGATTCTTTTATCTTGGTTTGGAGTTTCTTTTAAAACGTTCATTCCCTTGGAATTTAAAAATAAATTTCTTTGCAAAAAGTTTAGTTCTAATTCTCTTTGGTAGATTTAGAAGGAGTAAAACTAAAAGGAAATAAGAATTTGATACATCAATATGTATAGAAGCATGAATTTACAAACATGTGTCTCATATTTGTTTTTGTAAGCCGAAATGTTCGTATACTTGAACTATAGTAAACTTACCAAACGATGTAGAAAACTAATCTTTAAAATATAAAATAATATTGTCTTGCATTTAAAGTGTTTTAGTTAGTATTTAAACACATTTATATTTATATGTTATCTGTAACATATTGAAGAAAAAAATTATTGCTACAATTTAAATCAATTCTTATTTTCCTTTCTCTTTTTCAAGCAATAAAGCAACAACTATTCTAAAATGTATCAAACGTGCTAACCACCAATTTACCTTAAAAATAAAAACTATTTTTTTTTAAAAAATTCGACGGTTTATTTTTATAGTTTTAAAATTAGTTGCGGCAATATATTGAAAAATATAGCCTGCGTTTCAAAGGATCATATATGTTGCTTTCTAAATTATATAATTAAGGTAAAGTTAATTATTCGAGCAACGATACTATCAGGAATATTCAGTTATGTTATAATAATTAGAGGTGAGACTGTAACTTGAACGAGTTAACTAAACTGATGATATTGCAACTGTATCAAATGAATTTTAGCTGCATATAATTATAATGTAATAAAATTCACAATCAAGTTTATTAATTATGTGGAATTCTTGAGTTTAAATTAATGAATGTTTCATGATAAAATCCATTATTGTATAGTCAGAGTAATAAATGCTTAAATGCTGTAAGTAATAATTTCTCATTATATTCAGTAATTATTTTTACTGGAAGCTAATGAATTACAGACATGCACTAGTGTATGTTCAGATATATTTTCCTTATTCTAAATTTAGAAAAAAACCACTTAATTTTATTTTTGGCTACGTAACAACTATACTTACATCTGCTGTAGCTACCACTAAATTATTTCAAAAAATTTACACAAAACTTTCATAAAATCGTGAAACATTACGTCGCTTATTTTTCTTTTCAATTAACTCATTGCAATCATTAAGTACTTAGAGAGCACTTTGCTCAATTTAAGTTATCTGCCTATACATGGAGACGAACTTCCTAAATTGCCATGCGGTTAGCAGTTTTATGTTATTTTTTTGGTGCTTATGACTTAAATTAATGAGAAAGAAACCAATAATAAAATTATATGACAGTTTAAATTTATTGAAATTAGGTGTTATATATGAAATTTGATGAAAATTATACCGAAATTTAGAACACTCTACACGGAATTTAAAGTCATATTTTTAAATAATTTTTTAAACAACATACTTAACACACTTATAAAGACAATGAGCTAAAAATTTAAAATATATTTTAATTTACCATAACGTTATGGCTCATTGCACATTTTCTTATAGAAATTATTATAAAATTGCATGGGGTTCGTAACAATAAACTGTAAAAACACTATTGATGCTAGAGCTAAATCCTTAGTTCATTGCCTTTATCGAACTTTGAATAACATGCATACAAGATATGAAAGAGATACATTTATATATTTTTGACATATGAGGATTTTAAGTAACATAACTTTGACAAAAATATACAATCTTTATAAATGGCATTTAATGTTTTGATTCTTATTTTATTAAAATAATGCTTAGGGTCAAATATTTAAAATTAAACACTTTTATATCATATACCTTCCTTGTTGCCTGTCTTACTATATTTATTTCCTTTCAGATAGTTTTTTCCTGCACTAAATGACAAAGATAAAAAAAAAGTGAATTTCACTAAAACATTGATTCAGAAATGTAGGCAGACACCCTAAGATTCACTAAATAAAATTTCACCAGTATCAACATTTGAAATCTGAAAATGCATTAACTAACGCAATAAAAAAAGGACCAAAAATAGATTAAAATTATCCTATTCTTTTAAAGTGATAACAGAAAACTAAATTGCGTCTTTTAGCTGTCAAATCACTGGAATAAATGATTCATTATTATTTTATAGGGTTTTTCTCTATGGGCATTAAATTAAACTAGCATGACAGGTTTTACACTCACGATAAAGTCCCAATAATACGGCAGGAAACACTCAAATACCTCTGAATATTCATGATCCATTCTTAATTCTAAAACGCAGAGAAATGTGCTTTAAACCTCAAATTAGCCAGACTCATAAATAAAACTACCTGCATAGCAATAAACGCAAATTTTATGCAGACTTGATCCCATCATCGCCTTATACAAAACGCCCATAATTATCACCCCTTCCTCACACACTAGACGACGTTATTTTAATTTTTATGTTTTACTTCGGGTATTTCAGGAATTTGAATCTTCACTTTCAGTCCATATGAAAAAACAGCACATATGATACCCATCCCTTTTCGATGCACGATAATCTACGATATTACTTGTCAGCAGGAATAAGATTAACGACCGTACGGTTCTAATGAGATTAATTCTTGATCCTTTGTCAGCAATTTTCAGCAAAAGGCTCAAGAGTAACGATTGGTGAAAGATGATGATGATACATACTACAGTAATAAAGATCATACAAAGCGTGATGTACGATGGGTTGCTGGGTGTTATTTATCAAAAAGATGCGCTGATACGTACACTAGGTTTTGTATAAGAGTTAAAGGGGAAAAAAGAGGTTTGGAGACATATAGTGTAACAGACAAGAAATATATCACTTGGGAGTGTAAGGGGAAAGGGGATTTCCTATTCGTTTCAGCTGGCAGGATTTTGTCGAAGTAAACACTTTTATTCGGCCTCACCCATTTGTTGAAACTTACCAAGATCGGTTTAAAGGCTTTTTGAAAGAGGAAAAAGGGAATTGCTGCGTATACTTTTTCATTTAATTTCGGCCACATGAAAGGATTGGTTTGATAAAAAAAATATCTTTCTTTTTAAAGAAAAGCCAAACAAATATTTACAAGGAAAAATGATTTTTGCTTCTAAATATTTGTTTGGTTTTGATGATTTTTCTTAGTATATATTTGAACACACATTTTAAAGTACTTTTTTCTCACGTTTACATTGAGGGTTCTTATTTTGTAAATGAACAATTGTAATGGCATTAGGAAAACTTGAACAAATGAAAAACTTATCTAACTTAACGAGTAGGTGTTCATTATATAAACTAAATAGTCAATTTGAAATGAATTTATTTGCTTACCTTAAGCTATCCGACTACGTTCAGAGCCGTGATTTCGCAAAGCGCATAAATGGATAATTTTCATGATATTTAGTGTTACTTAGATTATAATAAATGCATAAAATTGTTTTAAGGACATTTTGACAATAACATTTATGTAAATATAATATTTTGGCTAAAAATAAACTTAGAACATTATTTTTTTCCGAATGTTCTCCTTTTGGGAAAAATTCTTCTATTACAATAATATTTTGCCTGTATACAGCTCAGACCTCTGTACAGAGGCTCAACTAAAAATTTTGAAAATACAACTTAAAAGTGGGTTTATTCATATTTTACGACAACAGAGGGGATACATTTTAAGAAAAAAACGACGATGCTTATTTCAATTGGTTGTAACTCTGAAAATAATGCGAATTTTTCAAAAATCATAGTTGAGCCTCTGTAGAGAGGTTTGAGCTACATACCGGCAAATTATTATTATAATAGAAACATTTTTCGCAAAAGGAGAACATTTGGAAAAAATATTATTTTAATTTTTTGCCAAAATATTATATTTAAATATTTTTTTGTCAAAATGTCCTTAAAACAATTTTCTGCATGTATTCTAATCTGAGTGACACTAAATATCATGAAAATTATTCATTTATGCGCTTTTTTAAAATCACGGTTCCGAACGTAGTTAGATACTTTAAACTTAGGGGAAAGGCTATTTTGAGTCCATTTTCTGTGAATACACATAGAGAAAATACATAGAATAATACTCATATTTTCTCAGCTAGGAAATTTCAATAGGAAAATTATATGGATGTGCTAGTCTCGTAAGGAGAAATGAAAGGGAATAGTATATATGGTAAGAAGTTAAGTAAGGGGCTTTAGGGGAAAACTCTGCCCCTGTAAGTTGTTCAGCAACTTCTGTTAAGCTATTAAAATGTTCTTTTTATAGAAATGGGAAATAAATCTGTCGTAATAAAGGGCTTAATCCTTTAACGCGTGAAGTGAAATGAGACTAGCTTTCTGAAAAAAGGTCTTCATAATTAAGCTTTAGAGATAAATATAAAAGATTAGAATTTCAAGTAATATTAAGTGCGAGATCGTTATACATATGTACATTTATGCTGTAAAGAACACGATTAGTCCACTGAATTTTTATATACTTGTTTTAATAAAAATAATGCAAATGATAGATTATCGTGCTTTTTATGCACATTTTTCTTTTTTACATTTTTAAATCCCCCTCTTTTTTTATATTCTTTTAGTTTATACAAATGTCTCTCGCCATAGATACAGTTTTATCGATTTATTTATGTCTTTTCTTTTTAATCCAGTTTTTCTTGCATTTTACTTCCCCTGTTGCTGGGTTTCATTTTATAACTTTTCCTTTCGAAATGTTAGGTATGTTTTCGGTATTTGTGTGTGATTGTTTTCTGTAATTCTTGTCCATTTTTGACTATTTCCTTCTATATATTGTACTTTCAATGTCGTTGTCTTTAACAACTATTTCCGTTTTTCATTCCCGTTGGTGTCGTGTGGTAGTTAGGAGAGGGGGTGCCAGCTCAGGTGTCGTCCACGTCACTTGACCATGGTTCAAAATTACGTGGTCCGTCGCCAAAACCCCTCGTGCAGCTGAACAGTGCGACGTTAATCTTCACTCACTCCGTTTTTCATTATTTTTCTGTCTCTCTTATTTATAAATCATCTGCTGTAAGGGAAATTTGGGATCCTATAAATAAAATTAAACCTATTTATTTGTTCGATGTTAGTGATCAATTTAGAAAATATAATAGTTTTGATTTTTGGTCAAATGATTTGTTTGTGTTATCTTAATTTGTCTCAAGTTCTTGGTTATTTTCCCCATAACTTTACCTGCATCCGTAGCTTAGGATACTTAATATTTAATACGAAGTCGTTTTTCATATTATACATGCATACAAATATACATGTGCATATATGTGTGTGTGTCTAAAGTAATGTAAGGCAAATTACAGGTTGAAAAACAATGTTTAAACCTGCAATCGCAATACTTAAGACTAAGATTTTGGTATTGTACTAAGGTGGATAACTTATGTCTGACCTGCATTTTTGGCTATACTACTTTTATTTGTGCTTTGTATATTTAGATTTGTACCAATTTAGTATATATTAATATTCATTATATACATATATATATATATATATATATATATATATATATATATGTGTGTGTGTATATGTGTGTGTGTGTGTGTGTGTGTAACAATAAAGAAACAATGGTCCTACGAAGTAATTTTCTTAATTTTTGCTTTAATTCTGTTTTTTTCTGAAATTCAAATATTAAGACAACTTAATCCTTAAGATTTGTTTTAAAAGCCTCCATTTTGTCTAGAACTCTTCCATGAGCATTTTGTATTGTAATATAAGTTCATTTTGTTTAAATACTTGAACTAATCAGAGTTGTCACATATTAAAATTACTTTTTTTTACAAATAGTATGCATATGAAAAGTTATTTTTTCTTTCTAAACCTAATAGGCTATAAGTATTACTGATTATTATTATTAATTTCAGTAAAAGTGATTTTATCTGATACTTTCATGACTAACTGTTCCTAATTAAATAGCCATTGTCATTAATTTCTGCCAAGAAATCTTCTCCATTTAAATACTTGATAATCATTTGAAAAGGCAGTACGTAGGAACTCTTTTATTTCTTATACAACTTCCAAAGTAAGAGAATAACGTCACAGCTTCTTGGCTAACACTGCAAGCATTTTATTTGTCATGTATCTGTGTACTTTCGTATCACACTGTTCAAACCTATTCTCTAATAAGACAAATAATCGAACGAACGAATTTTGTTTATTACTGCTTTCAGCCGCAGGTGTTATTTTCCGATCACTATGAAAATTCTGATTACCAAAGATTTCCTGCATCTACGAACCTTAACGAATATTTCTTCTCGCTAAATAATGTTAGCATCGGCTGAAGACAAAACTTCATTACATACTATGCCCTGCGGAAGACTGCTTTAATAATATAGTGTAAGACAACTAACTCAGTTTGTGCCGAAAAGAAGGCAGTTATCCGTGAATCAACGATAAAGTAAGTTAACGATAATCCAATTTGGAACTTCCCTCTGACATAAAGACTTTCCCTCGTTTCCTTTCAATCAACGGAGAAGTAGGTAGCTGTCATAATATAATTAAGATTGCACAGTTATTATTAAAGATATAGATTTGGCTGAGGAAGTTTGGAGCGAAAAGACTCCAGGTGAATTGGCTTGTTTTGAACATTATTTGGATTGGGGATATCGAGAGCTTGTGAATTACAGGGATTATGAGAGGTATACATAGCTAAAAATGTGACAGTAATAATTTGGCATGTGAATTATTATTTTTTTAAAAATTATTTATCGAGGTTTTGTAACTATTTTAATTTCCTCTATTTATTATTAAAATTATTTTTCTTTGCTTTGCTAATTAATTTTGCTAAAATCTCATATGAATGAATCATTTTTTTTTATATTTAGTGTCACTTGATACAGAAATTACATGTAAAATTAAATTGTTTTAAAAATATTATTACTATAAAAAATAAATTACATTTTAAGGGGGAAAACGAAGAAAAAGACATTTTTAAATATATTCTCTTGTTATGGAAAAAGATTTATCTATCAGGTGTATGCAAATGAAATGAGACGATTGTTTAAAAAAAATACACAGTAAATTTGTGAAAACTGTTAATACTTCTTTATTCTAAATAATATCCATCGCTAGCTAAATATTTCCCCCATCTTTCGGGCAATTTGTGAATACCGTGCCAAAAAAATTATCGGTCTTTTGAGGCCAGCCAGTCATAAAGCCAAGTTTTGACGTTTTCGTAAGAAGTGAAGCGCTGGTCAGCCAATGCATGTCCGAATGATGCAAATAGGTGGTATGCGGAAGGAGCCAAGTCTGGCAAATAAGTCGCATGCGCTAAGCGCTCCCAGCCGAGCTCCTTAACGATGTCCTTGGTAGGCGGTGGCTAGGTGCGTCTTCATCAAGGAAAATCATTTTGTGCTGCCGTTTCTCGTATTGCTCGCGTTTATCGTGTATAGCATCGTTCAAATTAAGTAATTGTTGCTTGTAGCGATCAGTATTAACATTTCCGCCGGGTTTGAGAAGCTCGTAATAGATTGGTCCCTCCTGATCCCAGAAAATGCACAGCATTGTTTTGCGGTCGAAGCGATTCGGCCTTGCGGTCGATTTGGACGGCTGTCCGGGGTCAATATATGATCGATTACGTTTGTGATTCTCAAAATAAATCCATTTTACATCGCCAGTCACAATAAGATGGAGATATGACTTGCGTTTGTAGAGGGCAAGCAACATTTCGCTCACGATTTTTCGATTTCCCTGTTGACGGTCCGTTAGCTCGTGTGGTACCCATCTACCGACCTTTATTATCTTGTCCATTGTATTGAGATGACGGGAAACAGTGCTCTGGTCAATATTCAATTGTTCTGCCAGATGTTTTTGCGCACGCACGCGTTTGGCCATCATCTTCATCGAGTAATACTTGCAATTCAACATCTTCAAATTTTTTTGCTGGTCTGCCACACTCCTCGTTTCTCACTTGGAAATCACCATTTTGAAACTTTTCAAACCACCTGTAGCACTGTGCATAAATCAGATCATTGCCACCATATGCTTCTACAAGCATTTGATGCGATTCGGCAGCATTTTTCTTCAGATAGTAACAAAACATTAATACAGTCCGCGAATCGTGGTTGGGAGGCTTAAAATTCGACATTTTCAACTCAGTAAAAAAATACAATGCACACTGAAACTCATCCAAATATAAACTAAACATGAGTATCAAAGGTCAAACTATAAAAAATCACGTTTCACGGTTTCATATTGTTTGCATATATACGTGGCGACATCTGTTAGCAATCGTCTCATTTGATATGCATACACCTGGTAACTAATAATATTTTGCCTATTTATTGATAATAATTATTTACAAAGCCTTAACTAACGTTTAAAAAATACAGTTGGACCTTTATATAACGAAGTCGCTAAATCCTGAAAAAAAGTTCGTTATATAGAGGTTCATCTTTCAATATACTTAATAAATCATGAACACTATATATTAAACAAAAGTAATTATTCACACCTTTTTTTGTAAATTTATTTTATATATCTTAATCCATCAAAAAAGAAAAAAAACGACAAGGAAATCAAGAAAAAAGAATGTGGAGGAATATTATGTATTTTCAACATTAAGAAAATAATTTTATATTAAAATTCATGAGTTTTAAGGACATTTTTTAATTTAAAGCATTCAAGTTATTTTAAACATACATTACTTTAAAACTAGAAACACATGCATCTGTAAATTTAATCACTCATAACATCTGTTAATTTTGTTTGAAAAACTGCTTTTTTGGTTACATAATACGCATCACATTTTTGCAATGCACCAAAAATACCTTCATACGCATTTTCCGTGAATTTTCTTAAATTTTTCTAGCCATCCATTGCCTCCAAGAAATTGGTTTTATCCCAATTCCTTCTCAAATTGAAGAAATTTATTGCGAAAGATCTAGGAATTGGAACATTTTTATCTCGCATTATGTGTATCCACTTCAAAACTGCGTCTTCGAGATCTTCGTGGGCACATGTTCTTAAACGTTTTTGAGTAGGAATGCGCGATGAATCATAATTTTGTAACATATCTAGATTTTGTAAAATAATTGATAAGCTGTTTGGAGGAATGCCAATTTCTAAAATAATATTTTTTTTTCTCAACGTTTTTATATACTTCCTGAAGAATTCAACTTTTTTTCTTTGATGCTCAAAATCTTACGTTTTGACATTTTTGAGCAACAAGAAACGAAGTTTCCAAATGAACTCATGACTCATTAACATTACAAATGAAAGGAGGTTAGCTCCAGGACACAAGACAATTCCAATGAGAGCGAAAGGGATATCGTAGATGTTTCTGGTGAAATGGACAATGGGGGTTAAAGGTTGCAATTCTTGGATGAAACGATTAGAATTATGTTGCTCTCGGAGAGTTAGGCACCTAATAAAACCAGTTCAAGATGTTTGACCACCATAAAATGTGTTAAATGAGAGAGTAACTTGAAGTGTCTTTAAATACTATAAAAACAGGAAAAAAAACTGAATCACAAGAAAAACGTTCGTTACATAGAAAATGCACTTCGATATAAGGAGGTTATTTAATGAAGAAAATCGTAAAATGGTTCCAGGAAATGTTACCTATATAGAAAAATTCACAATATAGAGGTTCGCAATATGGCTGTTTGACTGTATATAATTTAGATGTGGATATATTAATATTTTAATATATCAGAGAGAGAAAGAGAGAGTAGAAGTTTTAAAAAAACATCACCAGTTATTATTTGAATTGAAAGTGATTCTAAGATAGTGTTGACTTTTCAAAAATTTTAGTTTATGCTTTATAGAAAAGACTTGGTTTACAGGAAAAACAACATTATGGAAACATTTTCCGTAAAAAAATTTTTGAAAATAAGTCCTTTTTTTTTTCTTTTTTTCCAAAAAATTACATTTAAATAAATTATTTACACTCATAATATTCTTAAAAAAAAATTTTTATGTATATTCTAATTCAAGTGACACTAAATATTAAAAAAAATAGATTAATTTAAATGCTTCTGTGCAAATCCATGTTTCTGGACGCAGTCAGTTATCTTAAAAATCTTTCGGTGTTTAGCTTAACGTAGTGCTTCTCAAACTTTCATTTTTTACCACCCAATATTCAATCATAATTTTCATCGAACCCCCTTTCCATACAATTACAATGTATTGAATTCAATAATACTGTACTTTGACGCTAAGGCTGCAATACGACTTTAACATCTTAAATGCCTTCGGCGTACATAAACGTGTCACTCAGCCAAAGCGTTAACTTCCCCACACGCATATATACGTCTTTCCAAAGTACGATCTTTTATGTGTACTGTCATTCATAAAATTATTCAGAAGGCTTTGGAATGCAACAAAAAACATTGACAGTCCTTGCAAAGGATTTACTTATTTCGGAGAACTTTATTCTTTATTCCTTTTCTTCCCCCCCATCCTCCAAAACACCACATACACACGCCTGTGTGGAAGACGGTGGTATTGGGGAGCAAGTTACGTACCTTTTAATCGGAGAAATAGGGATTTATTATAAACCGTTTAAAATATTAAGATAAATGTTAATTTTTGTATTTAATTTTATTTATGATAAGCTCATGGGGTCCATGTTAATTATTAAACTCGTTCTTAATTCAGTATTCCTAAATTAATTGTATAGGGTGTTTTTTTAGAGCTATAGAACTTTAAATTGCAATAAAACAACGATGTATTATTCGATTGACATGAATGTTTTTTTATTCGAAAGAAAGTCTTGTGGCATTACATTTTAAATATGATTTCTGGCATATGACTACCACGGCTGGCTCGGATGTAGTCCAATCTGGACGTCCAATTTTCGATGACTTTTTTCAACATTTGTGGCCGTATATCGGCAATAACACGGCGAATGTTGTCTTCCAAATGGTCAGGCGTTTGTGGCTTATCCGCATAGACCAATGGCTTTACATAGCCCCACAGAAAAATAGTCTAGCGGTGTTAAATCACGAGATCTTGGAGGCCGATTCACAGGTCCAAAACGTAAAATTAGGCGGTCACCAAACGTGTCTTTCAATAAATCGATTGTGGCGCGAGCTGTGTGACATGTTGCACCGTCTTGTTGGATCCACAGCTCCTGGACATCATGATTGTTCAATTCAGGAATGAAAAATTTAGTAATCATGCCTCTACACCGATCACCATTGACTGTAACGTTGTGGCCATCATCGTTTTTGAAGAAGGATTCCACCAGCCCATAAAGCGCACCAAACAGTCAGTTTTTCTGTATGTAACGGTGTTTCGACATACACTTGTGGATTAGCTTCAGTCCAAATGCCGCAGTTTTGTTTGTTGACGTAGCCATTCAACCAGAAGTGCGCTTCATCGCTAAACAAAATTGTTGGAAAAAGTCATCGAAAATTGGACGTCCAGATTGGACTACATCCGAACCAGCCGTGGCAGTCCTATGCTAGAAATCATATTTAAAATGTAATGCCGCAAGATTATCTTTCGAATAAAAAAAATCATGTCAATCGAATAATACATCGTTGTTTTATTGCAATTTAAAGTTCTGTACTTCTAAAAAACACCCTTTAAAATATAGTGTGCAGTACTTTTATATTTATTATATTATATTAGTGTAAATGTGTGCATTTATTTCTTATGTCAGAATGTATTTTTGCTTACTTTCATTAAATTAATAATTTTTTAAAAAATGTA
Source organism: Trichonephila clavipes (assembly GCA_019973935.1). Classification (NCBI taxonomy): domain Eukaryota; kingdom Metazoa; phylum Arthropoda; class Arachnida; order Araneae; family Nephilidae; genus Trichonephila; species Trichonephila clavipes. The sequence continues at coordinate 340,446 of BMAU01014979.1, forward strand.
ATCTTTTGTTTTTAACTTTTCAATATGTTCGCGCTCCCTCGGAGAATTATCACGCCCCCACATGGGGGCGCGCCTAACTTTTGAGAAACGCTGCTTTAGGAACTAACGCTTAAATTTGAAAATTTCACATGAGAAATGACTAAGTTTCGAAAATTTAAACAGTTAAGATTTTTTTAGATTGCATGACCAATATTATAAGAAGAGATTAATTATCCATTTTTCACATTCCATCTTAAAGCTTAAAACGCATGCACTATTACTTTTTCATTTTCTTTTTTGTACAAGAGAGTTTTCAATTTACTTAATTCTTAAACTAATTAAGAATATTTTCTGAAAATAACTTTAGTGAGTGTCTTAAAGCATTTCTCCTAAATTTAACAAATTGAATTAATTTAGTAACAAATTTAAAAATTGATTTTAATATAAAAAAATCTAGGAAAATAATCTTTTTTTTCCCATCATTCTTTCTTGTTACTTAAAAGTTATATTTTTAATTTGCTTAAATTTCGAAAAGTGTTTGTTATATTTATGAATTTTCTCTTGAAGATAAAACATTATTATTCTCTACATGTTTATATTGATACACATGTATGTCTGTATGAGTTTAATCAGAAAATTGACGCTTTCAATATAATAATAGTTCCAAAATATAAATATGTGTGTTTAATAAAAAAGAATTAAGACTGAAACAATATAGGAAACAACTATGATTTAATCTAGAAATACAATTACATGGAAAATAAGGATTTATTCCACATTTAAACACACAAATAGATAATTTACACCTAAATCGTTTGGCGGGCCACGTAAAAATGTACTAAACTGAGGTGGTCCCGCACATATCAAAATAAAAAAAAAATATTATTCAAAATATTTTACTATCATACAGCATTCAAAATATGATATGATCAACATTCAATTATTCATAAGACAAAACAAACACCAAATTTACCTTTTCTTGGATCACAATCACAAAGTTGAAAGTCGACCGATTGCACTTGTTGGTGGAAGAATATCTCTTAACCTACAAGGTTCTTATCTACAGTAGATTTATGCTGCCATCTGAGATTATGTAGTATAACAACTATGTGCGTAACTTCTTTACATGTTATGCTTGTATGTTTGCATAAAATTGATTTAGATTTTCAAAATTTTTATTTCAAATGCAAAACAGCAATAAAGTAAAGAAGAACAGTTTGTAATTATTACACTGTTTGTCAAAATTTTTTTTTCTGTCCGTTAGCCAAATGTTTAGCTTCTTATTGTATGATATTAATTATTGCACCGTGATTAAATATATATCATAAAATGAAAAAGTTACATAATTTCAGAAGGTTAAAGTATTAAACATTTTTATTCTGCTGCCGTAATTAACTTACATTTCTACTAGCTGGTCTTACAGTCCTGAGGAAACTCATTAAATCCATCATCGGATTCTTTCATTGCCAAATAAAACAAAAAAGGCTACTAATCTGAACTTAAAATTAGACAAATTATTTGTCTGACAAATAGAACTAAATACACTACTCACTCTCAACGAAGTACTCCTTGAAAGAGGAATAACACACCCAAGCTCATCTGCTTTCCTTCATCCATCAACACCTGTTATTACAATTGCTTGGAAGTCAAATGAAGGAAAAAAATTATTTCGGTAAAAACTGCACGGGAAGAGGTGGGGGTGGGTCAAAACACGATATTTTCGATTCAACCGTCTGTAGTCCAAATGTCTAAAATAATATAGACATAAACTTCAATTGGGCCGCAAAAATTCTCCAAATGGGCCGTGGGTTGGGCATACCTGATTTACACTATGAAAACAAGCTATGATTATATGGTTATGTATTGTAAATTCTGAGAGAAAAAATTGATATTATTTCCAACGGGTTACTAATATGAGACATCTTTTCCAATGTGAAACCAATGTAAGAAGTTCTCAGCGATGCTCTTTGTAATTTTACAAACTTTAAATTTAAAAAAAAATGTTTTTATTTAATTAATAGATTTTTAAATAATACAACTGGTAATAATTAACACATTTTCTTTCTGTTAAATTTAGAATACTTTAAATATTGGTCGATGCACATTAAAATTTCCCCTGACATATTTCTTAACATGAACTACGCTATCGTAAATCTAAAAAAAATAATAGCATTTAAGGATAATTAACATTTAGTACAGCATCCTGCAGTACAGGCGTACAGCTTTATGTTTGAATATTGCAAAAACCATCTGAAAATATTTTCTGAGAAATTGAAACAAAGGAAATAAATTCTATTTCATGTGGTCACACAATGCATTGATATAAAAAATAAATAAAATTTTGGCAGTGATGTATACTGACATATGATGTAACTGCTGAGCGCATTCAGTTTTTTTAAATACATTTTGCAAGTAATTATTCAAAGAATGATTAAGGGGAAAATTAAATTAATTTCTACACTTTATTTTCCAGAATTTCTCATTTGTTCTTCACACGCTGCCATAAAAACAAACATTCTTTTAAATTATTAATTATTCATTCCCTCTATCATCTTTTCTTAATACTGGAAAATAAACCATAATAATGTATAAATTGCATTAGTTGTTGTGTCCTTGCTAATTGTGCAATATGTAAATTGTGTTAATAGTTGTTTTGACAACCTGTCTTCGTTAATTCGTTTTTTAAAATTTTCAGTTTCTTAAAGTTTTTTCCCATCATAACATAGTTTTAAACGAGCGAAACAACTAATAACGCAAAGATCACGATGATAAGAGATAATGTAAGATTTATTACTAGAGCCTGGAAAATGTTTAGTTGTGCTATTAGTAAAAACTGTTAAATGTACCCTGAGATGTATGGAATAGGGTTTTTTTCTCCAACAAAAACACAACTCAGCAAAACTTGAGGAAAATCAAAATTTTAAGAAATCTCTCCAAATATATGTTTTTTTAAGTATTGTACTGCTATTTTTTTAATTAAAAATTTTGATATAAATTAAAAATAACATTTTAATAACGTTATTTTTGCAAACCTTTAATCTTATAAGTGATAATATAATACAGCACATTGTGATATTAAATTTCAAAAAAAAAGAGAAGTTTGATATTTTTTCCTGACATAAATTAGCGCATCAATATATTGAATATCAATCTTTTTGAAACTGCTCTTAAAAGTTGTTTATAATTATTCTTTTATTAAATACTTGATAATGCATTTTCATATGCATAATTTTATATAATTTTTATGAATGATTAAACATTATTTTTAGTTTAATCATTAAAGTGTCCTTTTGATTTTGAATTAAGTGTACAAGTAGCATGAATGATGTCATTGTTTTCATAGTTAGTAAAGTGAAAAGAGTTGGAAATCATGTTTTTTTAAAGAAAAAATAGATTTTAAAACATGTTTTTTTTTAAAACTCACAGTCACAATGAATCGTTCATTATCCTAATTTTAATCAAAATTTAAACAAGGTAAAAGAAAAAGGCTTATTTAACAACGGTAAAAAGCGATAGTAAAAATATTCTCAACAAAACTGTATTTTCAATCAAATTCGATGGAATTCGAAATTTCTTCTTCAGGCCTACTTAGAAAGGTTTACTTCCATGAACGCTGTTGTTAATCGACTGGAAAAATTTCCATAATTTCCCGAGCTCTTGTGTTTTCTTAAAAAAAATTCTATTAATCTTCTGCTCCAGTTAATTACCTTTTTCAACTCTCGGTTATTTATTTTTGAAGGAACAAAAAAGATTTTTCAAAACCGCATGTTGTACTTTTGTTACTCAAATTGTTTTGGAATACCTTTAGAAGATTCTTTTTCATCTCAAACATTTTTTGGGCCTTTTGAATTTGACATTTCTTTCACATTCTTCTGATGTTATGAATTTTTGCTCATTGGAGTAGTAATTAAAGATATTCTTAGGAAGAACGTTAATTTTTCTACTTTTAAAGAATACTTTGGTTTGAAAAATTAACCTTATTCATCAAATCTCGATTTATAGAGGCAAAAAATTTGTCGCCAATTCAAATCTTGAGTAGTTTCCTTTCATAAATTTTTTGTATATTTTTAAATATATTCTCTTTTTTTGTATAGCATTTAGCTTAATATCTATGAACTATCATCTGTAAATAATGCTTGTACATGTATTTCGCATTCCTTTGAATATATGTACTAATACACTTCTTTCATTCGATTTATCTGTAAAAAAAAAACTTAAATTTTTCTATGAATATTTTTTAAAAAAATCAAATAAATTTCTGTAAAAAAAACTTAAGCATAATATTCAGGGTAATTGAGCACGAAAAATTTAGTTAAGATTATTTTCAAGTTTTGTTTCTTGTACTTTGGATTTTTTCTTTTATGTATGATACTCTTAAATTGTTTCATTTAATAAGATTTTTTTAACTGCAAATATTTGAAAGTAACAGAATAAGTATTTTGAAACGAAAATTTTGTTTGTATAAATTATTATCTGTATTAAGACTTATTCAAAAAATGCTCTTTTTTATCTAATAAATTAGAATTATTGTACAATATTATTTATAAATAAATATTCCTATATAAAATAGGCATATAAAAAGACAGTATATATCAAAATTAGAGGGCCACTTTAGTATTATAACAAAGACTTAGGAACTAATATTGTTGGGTTAAACATATTTATAAAGGCAACTTTTCTTATATGAATTTACTTGTAAAAATAGATTGAAAAGAAGATGAAATAATGCAAGAATATATATTTATAATAATACTCTGTTTTAAATGTTTGTAATATTTTATAATTAATACTTAAAGTACTATAAGATAATTTCGAGTACCAAATATCATGAAAACTTTTATTAATATACATACCAAAGCCAGATTATTCAAAATACTTAATATGTACAGAAAAAATAATAAAAAACCTGCACATTAATTCGTGAAGAAACAAACCTTCCGGAACTATGCGGGATCACAATTAAGGAAAACAAGTTTTGAAATACTCTAAAGAACATTATAATTATGTATAAAAAAACAGGATACCTCTTAAAGTTTGAATAAAACTTTATTGGGAGGAAAATTTTAGAATTAAATCATTCAAAGCCTAAATGGAAGTAAAAAAATATCCGAAATAGATAAATAAATAATCTGTGTTGATACCTTGTGAATGTATTTACAAAACAGAAATATAAAAGGAATTTAAAATAAATTTTTTAAAAATAAATTAAGAACTAAAAATAAAAAAAAATAAAATTGTTTTTCTTTGTGAAATTACTTCCACTCAGGTATCTCTGCACAGCACATTTATTTAATAAATACGAAAAAATGATCACGGATACTGCACACAGCACCCCGTAGAAAGAATGCGTGGGAGTGAAGCGGGAAAACTGCGCGTGGACGGGTCACACAGTTATTCTTCCACCAGAAAAAATAGTTCACCCGCTTCAATCCAACAAAAATTTAAAAAAAGGTAGTAATTTCGAACTTAAAAGAAGGATATGTACGAAGAAAGTTAAGAGGATAGTCATAATCTAGCAAATAATACTTTTTTAATGTTAAATATTTTGTCTTTAAAATCATTAACTGAAATATTGGTATGTTATAATTTATTATAATAACAGTACTTCTGTAAATAGAAATACGTACATTTTTTGCACACATATATGCATATATCTATATTTTTTCTATACAATTATACAAATACATTGCAAATTCAATAGGATGTCAGATCATCTCCCGTTGCAATAAATTTCGCAACGAAGTCTGGCATTGAGTTGATGAGGTAACGGATATCCTGAGACTGATGGGTTCACAAATCTTGAACAGACATTTTTAAATCATGTACAGAACAGCACGAATGCATCTAGCATTTTAATATTTCAAATCCGGGTATTAAGCCGACCATGGTAGAGTCTGAGCTGGACATAAAATAGACTTGAATTCCTGAGTCGATATATGCTGATGAGTATTGTTTTGCTAAAAAAATTGTTCCTGTAAGACTCTTTTTCTAACTGCTAAACTTGCACTGGATTCTCAGTGATCGTAAGTGAAACGGGTAGAATATGTTGTCTTAATTGTATTCCTTGTTGAAAATAAAGATTCACCCAGGTAGGTCAGACGCATGGAATCTGAAAAGGCTTTTTCCAGTCTAGCTGGTGTCATTGTTCCATAAATATGTTTTTTAATAAGCACGTCTTAGCTCTTAGTAAAGTCGGTCTCCCCGACACGTCTTCGTAGTCCACAAGTCGATCACGATCGACTTAATGATTCCCTCTGGCTTAGTCCGAACTATAGACCTAGAGAGTCACACAGTACTTCAACCAGCCGGTGGTTTTCAGACTGTTATCTGACCTCTCTGAAACTAACTTATCTGAACTAAATGTCTTATCACACACCTACCTAACATTTTTCGCTTATTGAAGTCCTCCTAGAATTGGAATGTGATCGTTTCGTTTAAGCATCTTTCACTTTGCACTGTTTATAAAGCACTCTTCCTGATTGCAACTCCACTGTAGGTTGTAGTTATACTATTCTCTGCTCTTATCGTTAGATAAAATCACTATCAATAGAATAGATGCGGTAGGTAGTATTGGGGATTTATTGATGTTTTCAATTAAATCAATACACTATATCAGAGAGTACAATCGATAATTCTGAGTCATTTAGCACAATTGATTTTTTAACTTCAATATTTTGTAAATGGAATGAAATTCATAGTTTTTCGATAGTATTAGAAAGTTTGATATTGAAGAAAATATTGTTGTGAAGCAGTGTGCAAGGAGCGACATGTTCTATTCCAGCTGTTTTAACAATTGAAATATAAAAGTGAGGATGACTGAAGTTACCTACTTCACGGGAGAGTAAATAGTTCATAGAAGATAGTTTTATATCGTTTGATAAAATGTACAAATGGAATATATATAAGACATTCCATCGAATAAACAATTTATTCACGAGCCCAAATCTTCCCCATTTACATGTGCCAATATGCACATATTTCTGAAGCCTAGAAACAATAATAAAGTTTTGAATTGGTTATTTGGAATAAATAGGACACATTTCTGTCATTTTGATATTTCTATATATGTATATAAGAATAAGCAAGTATATGGTATGGGGAAAGGGAAAAATAAAAAAATATATATGTAATTAAAAAAAAGTATATACATTAAAAAAGTCTTGATTATTAGTATACAATACAATTTTTTTATGTAATCAAAAAATCAGCAAGGGTTGCACTGTCTTTAAAATTACAGGTATACAGGTCTCAATTAGATAATTTACGTTTTATGTTTGCTAAAGTTATGATATATATACTTCACAACATATTTATTACATTTTAGTTTTTTAAAGACTGGTATATATTACAAGATTTGATTCCTAATGTAAATGATTTTATCTATAGTACATTTGATGCTTCATTAACAGCCGATGCGATCTCGCTTATTTTAATTTCAAACAATAGAACATGCAGCCTCTTATTTTTATGAAAACGGATTACACAAATCCTTTTTCTCACTGGTAGAAGTTATTCTTTAGCAGATTCAGAAGCAAATCGATTTAATATTTATTATTAAATCAGTCAAGTTTTTCAAAATTTTTATTTTTTTTTACTCTATTTTTCTTATTTCAATATTATAAATAATTTATATTCTAAACAAGCAATCCATTTAAGTTATGATATTACATTATTTATAATTCAGAAATTGAAAAAGATCTCTTAAAGACAGTGAAGATTTTGAAAAATAAGGAAATTGACATATATTTAGAATATTTTTGATTGAAAAAATGACTATTATTCCGATAAAAAAGTTGTAGAAATATCTGAATTTAACATTCCCCACAACGTTAACTTTTCATCGGTAGTAAATTTTAAATATTGCATCCTCTCGCACGCATAAACTATAAAGCATTGTCATTAAAAGATACCACTTTTAGATCCATCGAAATTAGATAACAATTAATGTAATGAGAATTTCAAAAATCTCATTTTACTCTTAAAATATAAACTCCACGCTCTGTGTCTTAATTTACGTTTATAATCAACTCATAATATTCGAAATTAGAAATTTATATTTAAAAGGACTTTATAAATTTTGTTAAACTAACTGACTGTTCTAGAACGTTAATTAGGGATGCTCTCATCTTCCTAAGAACCCCCGAGGGTATTTTATTTTCTGAACTTTAAGTAAGAGAGCATTTTCAATTTAATGAAATGCGAGATTGGGAATGAGATAACAAAATTACGGTTCTACGAGCTAATTACATACTCATTTGAGTGAAGAAAATTTACCTGCTATCCCTCGTAAAGAATTGAAATCGAGTTTTTTTCTTCGAGATGTTCTTTCTTTTTCCTTTCGTTCTCTCTTTACTATTCTGCATCAGGAGTAAAAATCTATGCTCCGGAATTACTGGATAAGTATTTCGTATGTCTTTTGATCTGATGTCACTTTTATAGGATTAAGACTTTTTCTGTCTCTTTAGCGACGACGTTCAACTTAAATTACTGAGAAGAGCCGCGGTTCGAATTTTTTTTTTCACATTTTTTCCATTCTTACTAGAATATTCAATCAGGGGTGATATAAAAAATGAGAAACGCTATTTTTAATATAAATCGATGTCTTTAAGGATTTGGGACGTTTTTAAATTTTAAATGGCTTTTTCAGTTGCAGTTCATTTATAAATTAAGAATATAATATACCCGTTGTAAAATGAGCATTTGTGATAATTTTTCGATTTTTTTATTTTTTATTTCTATTGCAGCTGACAATAAATTTAACGTACAAAAGTGTCTATTCCATACAGAAATCCAAAATTAAGATACAGTATAATAATGCAATACATAAAGCACAAAAAACAAAAATGTAAACTGAAGAGTGTGTACAAAAATTGTCATGAAAAAAATTAAAAAAAGAATATATGAAAAATCAAAATTATGTATATACATATAAAGAAAAGTAAAAGAAAAAGGAGAAAGGAAGAAAGACATAAGAAATAAATAAAATAACATCAAATCTGAAATCTAGCAATAAAAAAAAATTAGCAGCTGTAATTTGAGACAGTAGATTTTAAAGCTATTTTTGAAATTTTATAGATATGTCTTTAAAAAACAAAGACTTACATTTCAGAAAATAAAAATGTTTATTTTTAGTATCTAAATTTTCAGTGATGTTTTTAAAACTGTACAACAAAATTTATGATTTTTTTTGGTAGATAGTTTATTTTTATGATATATCTACGTCTTTTTTTTACAAATATATTCGGATAGTTAACAACTTATGAAATATTAATTTTTGCACAATGGATCACGAAGACTTTCGTGAATCATTGGAAGGAAGAAATTTCAGAATATTTACTCTGTTTTTTTTTTAAATTCTAAAGTGATATTTTTATTAAACTAAGAATAGAATAAAATATTGTACATATGACGTATCCGATTTTAAAAAAATTAAACATAAAAAATAACATGCAAATAGAAAACAATTGTTAAACACTTTCTTTTAGAATTTGAGCATAATTGTTGGCACAAATAAATGACTTATAAATGTTCATTTTAAGCATGTAAAAAAGGTAAAAAAAGTAATTACCATTTTATTTTTACTGCTTATATAAAATACGCACGTAATGAAAATTGTACCAGCAACAGCATTTTGATCAATATAATTACTTTGAAAAGGAAAGTATTGGCTCATATGTAGACTTATTAGTTTTTTTGCAGTTCAGTTTATTATCAGCAATCCAAAAATGTTTCTTTCAGTTTATTTTATGCATCGAATACTTTAAAGAATACTTTCCACTGCTTTTGGGGAATCTCTTTATCATAAAAATGTAGATGTGTATCATTCAAATTCATAGAAATAATATAACACTAAAATAAATTGCTGTTTGCATTGATGTAACTTTAAAATATGTTTTCAAAACTGTATTTAATTGATCATACCTGTGAGCAATTCATTATGCATACAGACTTTTGAAGAAGAATACATATCTTCTAAATTACAAAATGTTTCAGCAGTCATTATTAATACAGGAGGGAAAAATATTTTATATCTCTTCTCTCTAACTCTGAATGAATCAAAATTGGCGATTTTTATCTTTTCAATTCGCTTACATTATAGTAATTCGATTACAATGTATCGATCTAAAACCTGAGAATAGTTGTTGAATTTACCTTCCAGCAATGCGTTGAATTCATTTACACAAAAAGGAGAAAAATTACAAGCTTCAATGTAAACAGCCGGAAGACAATTCTAGTGCGAAGTTCGTTAGGCTTTACGCTATTTATCCATTTTACTTCAGAAATTTTCTGATTCATTGGGTCCGTCTGAAGCGTCTTTGGGCACTTTAGTTCGTAAATGATATCTGTGGTGTTAGATGGAAAAAATAACGCATATTAGATTTGACACTTGGATAATCAGAACCTCAGGAGACTCTTTGATCCACACTAGATATAAATGCAAAAGAAGTTTTCTTACAGTTACATTATTCGACTTTTGGTGATATCGATACTTGTCACACCGTTAGAAATAAACTCTTTTTCGTACTTTTTTATTTTTATTTTGCTATAAGCATAATAAATCATCAATTTTATTCTAAAAATAATTGAAGGAATGAAATTTCTTTGCGCTTAGTAAGATAGCATTAGAAAATTGTGTAAGATTTCCACAGCAGATACGTTCTATATTTAAATTAACCTAAAAGTATTCTGTCAGCTATGATGCATAAGAAAGACATTCATTGATTTGTTTTTTTATCTATTAAAATGAAGGTAATATTAGTTTTTACACAACAAAGTAAACGAAAGTTTGCATTGTTTTTGTATGCTAAAGACTTTTTGTAAGACATTTATTTTTGTAAAGAATTTTAAATTGAGAGAAATGTAATGGATGCAGCATTTTATACCAAACATATCTATTTCAATGCACGCTTTTTGCAAGTATTAGAACTAATTTTATATGAAAATTATTTTGAAATATATTTAGAGTTATAAAATAAATTTGGCAACATTAAACGCAAAGATACAAAACAATATTTATCGAGATAAACATTGCTTTTTAACAGCTCTCAAAATTTTTTAATTACATAATTAAAAAAATTTTAAAATTCCTAATAATACATAAATTAATATAATGCATCAATGGATTAATAAAAAATTGCTGCGCTTTTGCATCAGATTTACTTTAATCCAATACGAATTATACCAGAAATTATTACTGTTATAACATATTTTTAAAAAATAATTTTTTGGTACTGTCAAACATAAGAAAGATGACTAAGTACAGTTTACAAGTATCTAAGACAATAGACCATTGGGGATAGTAAACATTTATAAATAAAAATTGCATTTTATTAGTGACACTAATTATTATTTGTTTTAAAAGAAAACTACCTGCAATACTTGTAATATATTTTTCTTGAGTTGCTACTTTAAAAAAATATTGAATTTCTTTGTAATGTAGAGTGTATTTATTAATACACACAATCTGTGTTAAGTTTTTCAAATTCAGAACCCATCTATATTAATAAATTTTGCCTTATTTAGCTTTTCAATAATTGTAAAACACTTTTTAGATGCTTTTAGATAAGATATATGAAGTTATTATTATTTTTTTTTCGAAACAAAATTTTAAATCGTTTGTTATGTGAAATTATTATTTGAAACTTACTGTCAAATATAAATTAATGTTATTGCGAATCTAATCAGTTTTCTCAACAAAACTTTTAATGTGTGTGCATAGCTTTAAATATTACATTATAATTGTAAAGCTTCAAACTGCTTAGGTCTTTTACATCTAGCAAATGTATTTTTTGTAAAATCAAATAAGAATTAATTTGCACGCTGAGATAAACATAAATCCCTCTAAAATAACCTACAACAAAAAACAAATGAAATAGCAATTTTTGGCTGAATATGAATATTCTTCCATTCGAATAGAATTAAGTTACATTTTAAAGCAAAAACGCAGCAAAGTAGGAGAATCCAGTTAACCTATAAAAATAATTGAAGAAATGTTAAGTATCAAACAGATTTTATTCATAGAAATTGCTTAAGTACCGTTATAAGACCTAGTTAAGAAATTCATTGAAATACATTTCCTTACGAAATAAAAGTAAAAAGATTGATTCATTAGGGATTTTTGGAAGAAATTCAAAAAATCTCTTGATTTTGAACTATGTCAAAAAACCAAGTTAACAACTAAGCAGGGATCTTACAAAACTTGAAAAAGCAAATGATAAATTGCTAACTAACTTCATACATACCAATAACTTTATCTATCATGACATTTGAAGAGGTAAATTATATAAAGCCTTTGAATCACTATTGCTATCTTCATGCAATTTGATTGAGTTTTATGCATTTATAATTTCAGTTCATGTTCTTTTAATGTTCAATATTTTTGCGTAAGTTTATTCTTATATATAATTCATTTCTGAAAAACCATTAAATTACAAAATAAAAGAAAAATAATGGAAAATCATAATTTTTTTTAATTGCTATATACATAATTCACATTTATTTTTGTTAATAATACTGTTTAAGTGAGTAAAACATAATTACTTTTAAAATGAAAAATGTATAAGATACCGAAATACCATTAAGAAAACGATTCAGTTGACAAAATTCGGTCAAAAAATCAAATCTAATTTTTTTTAGTCTAAATTATTTTTATAGATTTTTCGACAAACTCACAAAATTTGAAAGCTCAAAGTTTAAAAAACGCAGACTTTTGGAGACTGTTACAATTGTTTTTATTCACATTCCAATGGCAATTCAAAACTTTAAACTGATTTATCTCAGAAAGATAGAATAACTAGTTTGTCTTCATTTTAAATGCTAAGGCTTTTTTTTATATTGTGCCTAATACTTGAAATTTTTTTTCACTTGTTGCTAATAGTACATGAATAAAAGCTGGTATGCTTTTTTCAATTAAAGCAATATTTATTTTTTTTAAATAATTAAATATAAAATTTACACAATTTTTAAGGAATTTTCAATAAGCATTCATAAAAAGAAGTATTGTACGAATATCAATCATGTTATAGCAAAACTCATACCAACTTTTGTTATACTTAGTTTGAGGTACTTGTGAATCAAATTTCCAATATATATACGTAAATGTTTGTAGGGGGAGTAGCATTTTAAATTCACTTCATAAGTTTCAAATGTTTCCCTTTAAAACTTAAATAATTAGCTTATTATGATATTTTGAGCACAAAATCTGTTTTATATCATACATACACATAGAAGGCAACAAAAAATTTTATGAAAATCATTAAATCAAAAAAAAATGTGTAAATCGTACAATTTTCCCTTAACGAAGCAAAATATATTTTCGTAGCATTTTTCAAATATCCTTGCGCGTATAGAATGCCTCAACGGGAAGAAAGATGAAAATTAAGATGTAACAATCCCTCTGAGTTCAATCCTGTATTTTCAAACTAAGAGAAATACATAGTGCAATAAGATACTAAATAAAATGCTTTTTCATAGTCACCATGGTTGCTAATGGGTTTATAGAATTGGTAAGCCACCGTATCAAAATCGGCATACATAAAATCAGCGCGAGGGGCCTAAACAACATCAAGATGGCTTGCTGAGTTTCATCTTCGGTTCTGAAGTACACACCTGCCTAGTTTTTCTAGAATGGTCAAATAAGATAACAAGACCAGGCTGTAGGGAAGATGTCCCAAAAGTTATCATCGGAAACGCCGTATCGTACCGTTGAATGAGCCCATGTGGTGTTACTCATTTGGTATAACAACAAAACAAAGTTTGCCGTTTCCACAGAGTTGAACTGCGCAATTGATCTTGGATAGGGACAATAACGAAGCATTTACTATCATTCCATGGAAATCTGTCTGCAGCAACTTCATCGCCGCCTTTTTTTTAGAATTCAGTTCGCATGGAAAGTTTTAGAACCCATTAGAGGTTTTATGTCTTACTTTTCGATATATGCCCATATTTTATAGTTTTTGATGTTTAAAAAGTTGTAGTTCTCCTTTAAAACCATAAACAATATTCTGATATTTGATTGTGATTATGTTATTATGTATGGCATTATTTCTCTTGCATTGCTATCAAAGTTAAATATTTCCAAAATTTTAATGACTAATAGTCACGTATTTCTTATGAAAAAATATCCGAGAAAGAGCAATAAATACATTATCATTGTCCAAAATTCAATTTCCATTTTTTTTATTTCTTAATATAAAAAATATGCAAGTTACACAAATCTAACTTCATATAAATGATTTTTTTTTTCAGCAACTGTTCCTCCAATAACATCAGTCCTCGATAACGACAGAGAATTTTTCCAGCAATTGAAAATTATAATCCCCATAGCTTGTACAACTGTGGTGCTAGTTCTAATTATTACTGTGGCTTGCGTGGTCTTGATTCGAAGGAGAAATACAAATCCTGAAGGTATGGATAATAATTAGTTAAAAACAGTTTCATTTACAATAAACTATTTCATATCGCAGATTTTTGGTATCGAAGTGCATGTGATGTAAATATATTGAAAGATATATCTTTATCTGGTTTCACTCTAAGGATTGACGGGCCATGTTTCTAATTTAGTTTCACATTTTTGCTGCCGCGCATAAGAGAAAAGTATGAAAAGCAACACAAATGAGCATATTACAGTTGGCAAAGACGTTCGATTTTAATTTCGAGAGGTCTCAGCTACGAGACTTCATTCAACATCGGTACTCATATGATTTACATTATGTGATGTACTGAAGGTTAGAATCGGTGGCTGATGCAATGTTACAACATCTAAATTCAAAAGTGCAAGTGTGGCATTTTTGGAAAAGAAAGTTAGAGTTAAAAAGGCATTTTCTGTATGGCTAGTGAACTAAAAGAATTATCACACGTTGTCTTGGAGGGCTCAAGACCCTCGTAAATTACAGAAAATCAATTAAAAAATATTTAAATGGAGAATTATATATTGCTTCTATGTAGATATAACCACGTATAGATAAAGATGTTTAATCTGACTTTGTTTTTGTAAAACATATTTACGGTTTTCGACTACGTTCGGAACCGTGATTTTCAAAAGCGCATAAATGGATAATTTTCATGACATTTAGTGTCACTTCGATTAGAATATATGCATAAAATTGTTTTAAGGACATTTTGACAAAAAAAAATTCTTTAAATACAATATTTTGGCAAAAAATGAACTTAGAATAATCTTTTTTTTTCAAATGCTCTCCTTTTATAAAAAAATGCTTCGATTAGAATAATATTTTGCCTGTATATAGATCATACCTCTGCTCAGAGGATCAACTAGAATTTTTGAAATATATAACTTAGAAGTGGGTTTATTCATATTTTACGACAACAGAGAGGAGCAATTTTAAGAAAAAATCGCGAATAATTATTTCACTTGGTGGTATCTCTGAAAATAATTTGAATTTTTCAAAACTTCTAGTTGAGCCTCTGTAGAGAGGTGTGAGCTATATACAGGCAAAATATTATTATAATAGAACCATTTTTTCACAAAAGGAGAACATTTGGAAAAAAGATTATTCTAATTTTTTGCCAACATATTATATTTAAATAATATTTTTGTCAAAATGTCCTTAAAACAGTTTTCTGCATGTATTCTAATCTGAGTGACACTAAATATCATGAAAACTATCCATTAATGCGCTTTTTTAAATTCACGGTTTCGAAAGTAGTCGGATACCTTAATAAAGCGCGAAATAAAAAAAAAATAAGAATTACATTCTTCTTTTCAGAGCCCCAGCAGGAAAGAGATATTTCGAAACCTGTCGATACTGTTCCAATGACAGTTTGGGAGAAATCTGGAAGAGGCGATACCAGACTGTCCCATAGCAGAGAACAACTGTACTTTCCTGCACCCTACGCCACTTCACGGATTTCGATGTACTCAGCTGAGGCCGACCCTGAAGCACACCATCAGCAGCAGCAGCAGCACCATCACCATGAGCAGACCCATAACACATGGAGATCGGAAGAGCGGGAACACACGTACGACGTTCCCTTCATGCACAGACAGGTGACACGAATCTAGGCCTAGGGTCTGGTGTCACTTCCCCAACATTTGTGTCCCACTTCCTTTTAAAATAATTGAAATAAATTTTTTTAAAGAAAATAAAGCAATTTTTTTAATAATTAAAAAAAATGAATAGGGACCACCTGAAATTAAAACACGGAGGGACTTTTTAGTGTGTGTGTATATATATATTAGTGATATTTTTGTGAGTGTTGACCATCCAAAATGGCGGAACTCGTGCCTTGTCTCATTGCAGAATATCATCCTCGACGAAGAGGCCAATGGACCGGAAGGACGTGAAATTGGATACCAGATAGGCAGACATTTGTATCTTAATCCAGGTAAGATTTCTTTCTCTTTTCTTCTCAAGGAATGATTTTAAGAGGACTTGGTACCCCCCAAATCACAGAAATATCGTTTTTTTTTAATTTTCATTTAATCTTATTATTTGCATTATTATCTTTCGATTGATATATCAGTTGTGCATGTCGGAAATTTAGAAGTTGAATAAAACTTCATTTGAAAACAAATTAGGCAATTCAGCCACGCCCCCTTTTTTAGAAAAAAAAAGCTAAAAAAGCGTTTCGATTAAAAAAAATCTATTTATTTTATAAAGAGAAATAATAACATTAAAAAAGAATGTGTAATATATAAAGCAGAATATTTCCAATGCAATACATTCAATCATTACTTTTTTCTTTTTGAAATATGTGCATGTAAAATTTTTAATTTAAGACATTTTATATTAATAATTTTATAGATTCAGTTCTTATTCCTGATATGTTTTTCATGCAAATGTAATATTTTAATATTATAAGAAGAAAAACAGCTAAAATTCCTGTCGTGACAGAAAAAAAAATTCTTAACGTTTTTCTTGAATTTTCTTGTGCAATTAGTACTCTCTAAAAGTTGATCATTTATAAAAATGTGTCGGTTGAAAAAAAATGAAAATGCAATTATTTTAAAGAAAAATGTATAACTAATACCTTAAAGTGGTATTTTAAGTTTAATTAAGCTTATAATAATTATTTTGTCAGAATTATAAACTTTAAAGGGGTTTTTCTCAGTTTGTGTTTTTCGAAACCTTAGTGCATTCAAAATGCTACTGCTTCGACAATTATTTACCAATCACTTCCATTTTTTCCCTGCGGGTTAAAAATAAAGCATGTAATAAAATTAGGGATCCGTTTTGCTATAAACTGAGTACTTTTTTTTTAAAAAAAAATAAAATGCAAGACATGTTGGCTTTTGCGTTGATTTTTAGCCTGTATATCAACATTTTATTTTTTTCTCAAAAACGAATAAAGTTATTGTAAAATCGATCCATAAAGTTGTTTAGAACATCCATAAGAGTATTGTAAAAAATATTCAGGTTAAAAAATTAATTTTTACAAAAGGAGTAGGATTTCAAATTTTCCAAGTTTTCTTCAAAGAATTTAAAATTTTAAAATTGTGTGAATAATATGTGAAAAATTTCATCTCGTATCATTTTCTTGAATAGAAACATTGTATAAAATGCTAAAACATAATTTTTAAATACATAAATAAAGAAATTTGCTCAAAGGGTACCAAGTCCCTAAATGTTTTCAAAAAAAGTTTTAAGGTATCCGACTACGTTCAGAACCGTGATTTTAAAAAAGCGCATAAATGGATAATTTTCATGATATTTAGTGTCACTTAGATCAGAATACATGAATTAAACTGTTTAAGGACATTTTGACAAAAAAAAATTATTTAAATATAATATTCTGGCAAAAAATTAACTTAGAATAATCTTTTTTTCTAAATGTTCTCCTTTAGTGAAAAAGAGTTCTATTATAATAATATTTTGCCTGTATATAGCTCAGACCTCTCTACAAAGACTCAAGTAGAAGTTTTGAAAAAATCACATTATTTTCACAGTTACCACCAATTGAAATAATTATTGGCGTTTTTTTTCCTAAAATTGCTCCCCTCTGTTGTCGTAAAATATGAATAAATCCACTTCTGAGTTATATATTTTAAAAATTCTACTTGAGCTTCTGTAGAGAGGTCTGAGCTATATACAGGAAAAATATTATTATAATAGAATCTTTTTGCAGAAAAGGGGATTATTTGGAAAAAAAAATATTCTAAGTTAATTTTTTGCCAAAATATTTATTTAAATAATCTTTTTTGTCAATAGCCCTTAAAACAATGTTATGTATTTATTCTAATCTAAGGGACACTAAATATCATGAAAATTATCCATTTATGTGCTTTACAAAATCATGGTTCCAAACTTAGTCGGATACCATAATGCATTAATGATATTACGTTGGCATGCATTTGAAGGAATCTGTTCAGACAATGAATGCATTGGATATAAATACAAAAATAAAAAATATACAACTGTAATATTTTTTTATTTATTTTTACTGAGTGTCTTCATCTACTAGATACTGATAATTATTAAATATATATGTTCTTGGCTTTAACTCAGTGCCTCTCAAACTTTTAATTCTTGTGGCAATTTATTTAGACAGACTCACTAAAATTATTTCAAAATTAGTTAAACTTAACAATTCAGCAAAAAATGGTGAAGTTTTCGACAATTAGTCCGAACTGTTCTATGTAACTATGCACGAAAATTTGAATATAAAATTTGTAATACATGTTATTTGTTATAGTGGTTATATTACAGAAAATACGCACAAATGCTACTAACATAAAATTACATTAAATTTTAGTGTTACGCAAGTGAGTGAAACACACATATCTATTGACATATTACTACAATAGACATATTACTCAATAGCTAATCACAAAATTTCATTTTTCTGATGATCTAAAATTTTGTCAGAATAATCAAAAAGAAAATAACCCCTTCGCATTTTTTCCAAACCACTAACAATTAACTCAACCGGAATTTATCGGAATAGCTGTTTGCGACATATGTGATCGATAGCAGAGCCTCGGTAATTTTTCTTTACCCAGAATATTAAATATCGAATGCGTTTATCAAAGCCTCAGGTACATGAACCAACTCGGCTTCTAAATCTCAAAATGACTGAAAAATATTACAATGCAAATAAGCTAACCATGTTCAGAATAATTTATCAACTTTACGTATAGGAAATCGAATATTCGCTTTGAATAAATTGCTTTGTTAAGATTTCTTAAAAATCAGTTAGTTTCGGGAAATTTAATGTTGTTAAACGTCTTCATCTTTGTCCAAAAACAGTTTTAGTTTTCCACCGTTCTGAGGGAAGCAGTTAGTGATTTTTTCTCTAAGAAATGGGAAATTTAACGAAATTAAACAAAAAACAAATGTGCTGCGTTTAGAATATTAGAAAAATATTGCCAAAAAATTAACAATTAAAGTTTTCAATGTTATTTTTTTAAAGAAATTTCTTTTCTTATTTTTTTTTTGATGATCACAAGATATTTAATCAAATTTTTGTCCAATTATCAAAGTTGTTTATTTGGTTTTAGTTTTCCAAATTCGTTATTATCATGTGTTAAGAGTATTTAAAAGTAAGGAATTAATTTGGCAGTAAGAATAGGGCGTGAAAAGCACATTAAAACGTGCAAAGAAGTGATTTTAATAAATGAAAAACACCCAAGAAAGGAGCAAAAATAAGTTACGCAAAACATGATAACTGAAAATAAAATAAATATATTGACATTTTGTAAATTGAATAATATAGCATACAGCCTTATCTAGGAATAGATTGTTATTTTTTCTCCTAAGAATGTTCCTTTTATGTCTACTCAACACAAACTCTTAAGAAAGGTAGTTTTTAAAAAAACATATAAAGCAAAAATAACATTTAATTACGCCCAATAATTAACTAAACAAAAAACAAATGGCTAATAAAATATTGTTTTTATTTATTTTTTGTCAAATGGGTATTTTAGAGGACATTTAAGGAAATCTTATTTTTTGTTTTACACTTTTGAAACAACTTATACGTTGAAATTTTTCTTAAAAGCTATTGTAATTTTTACTTTATTGCTATATAAAATAAATTTTACTCATTTTGTAAATTGAATAATATAACAAAATCCTTTCATATGTTACATATATCAGTATTTAAAAAACATACATATAAAAAATTTTATATTTAGATATTGTGTTTTGCGGTGAAAAATGTAAAAAAATTCATTTTGAAAACGACAAAAATAACATTAAACTATTTTTACAAGATGTTATTTTTTTAAAAAAGATTTATAATTCTCCCATCTTTGACTTCTAATTTTTTTTTTTTTATTTAAGTGCTCTTAAAACATTATGAATTGATTCACGGATTCTGTTTATCTAAATGTTTATATAAAATAAACACCCCAGGATTTTCAATATTCATTTTATTAAAAACACACAAAAATATTTACACAAGAAACAAATATACTTTTTGACTCGTTGGCATTTTTGTGCGTATAAGGATAGTTTAAATTATGTTTAAAACTCATTTGATAAACCAATATTTTGTGAAACATTTTGCCATTTGCCACCCCCGCTGAAAATAACACCAGCTTTCTTTCCCTATTGCATTCATGCATCGGCTTATCACTTGATGCACAGTGATATAACGCAGCAATTACATTTTGCTGCATAATAAAAAAACAGACAAACATGATTGCATTTACCAGACAGTCCTTTTAGTTTTAGTATACATGGCCAATCAAACTTGGTCACAAATCCGTAAGTGTCTATCACACTATTGATAAATTTATTTCATCTCGATTTTGTTCAATCGAAGAAATATTCGGGAAGCCCCCACAATTTCCATTTTTGATGAATTCACTGACATATGTGGTCCTTACTCATATTCAAAGTTTTTTTCTGAAGTCTCTTACATGTTAAATGCTATGTCTAAAAAGTATCAACTGATATTGCAGCAACACAGCCAATAATGTATAGCCTCTTCGTTGCCATGGGCCATCCACCGATATGCCACATTTTACAATATCGGAGATTTTGTTGTTTCTCCACTTCAGTAGCAGCTTTTATCATGGATTCCTCAGCTATGACTTTTAAAAGCTTTGCTTCAGTTTTGGTTAGTCGAGGCAAATTTAATGTTGAGCATAATTTAAATGCCCCACCAAAATGCCTATCTGCCTTACCATATACTAGCCTGGTATTTATGTGTCTTTTTTGATGAAGCAAATGCTGACATTTTGTTATCCAATCCATATCTGGAATCCTCGAATAGTTCTATCAGCAAAACATTTTGGGCAGCGGTTAGTTCAAAAATTATTTACCAAACACAGGACCAGGCATTTCTTAAGTTGAGAAACTTTTTAAAGTTCAGGAACTGGAAAGTGTTTGTGAATTTATTATCTAGCAATACTTTTAACCATTTTTAAGTTAAAATCATAGATAAAAAAAAACTTTTTTTTTTACGCTGTCAACTTTTCAGCATGAAAATATATGTAAACAAAGTGGGATAAATGTTCTATTTTAATTTCTGACGTATTTTAATTATAATATTTCATGTCATATTTTTGGTAAACAAACAGGACGGTTACAGGTCGGGGAGAAACTATTTCGGGTCCGAAATTTATGATTAAGTAATATTGAAAAAGCTGTCGGTTCTAATTAAGATAGAAACAAAATTTTAACATATTTACAAAGATAAAAGATTGAATTTTAATATAAGACCAAAAACAAAAAATCGATATATTGACCAAAAATTGAATTTTAGAGGTGTTCTGTCACCTTAACGTGGTTCTCGGTGGAGTATAAACAGGTAACCAAAGCTTGTTTCAGTGTACTGAATCGTTTACAAAGGAGGAGCTGAGGTAGACATGCCATTACCCCGTTTTCAAAGACAATATAAGCAGCTGTCACACTTTGAGAGAGGGGGAATCATCGACTTGATGGAAGTTGGGTGGCCAGCTAGGTGAGTAGCTCGTCAATTAGGCCACTTTGATTGTGCTGTGCGGAGGTGTTGCGAGCAGTGGATCCCAGAGATGTCATTTACATGAAGACCGAGCTCAGGACGCCCTAGACAGACCAGTCATCATAAAGACCGCCACATCGTAAGAAATGCATGCATACAGCCAACTGCTTCAACGGCCGCCATCCAAGCACAGGTAGAATCTTCACTAGGGGCTCCTACGTCTTCTGGAATCATACGAAGGCACCTGACTGAAGGCCATTTGGGATCGTGGCATCCATTACGTGTGCTACCCTTTACGCCCACCCATCTAACGCCTCTGTTTGGAGTGGTGCTGCGCACTAGGAAACTAGATTGCAGAGGAATGGGACCTGATCGTCTTTAGCGGCGAATCCAGATTCAATCTCAGCTGTTATGACAACCGTGTTCGTGTGTGGAGACCTCGTAATGAACGCCTCAATCCTGCCTTTGGTTTATAGCGACACACCACTTTCACAGCTGGTGTGATGATATAGGAGTGTCATTGCCTACAATACACGGTCACCACTATTATTGATCCGTGGCACCACATGGCAGTCCAGTGGTATGTCCATGACATCCTGCAACCACATGTGTTGCCACTCATGCAACGGCTCCTAGGAGTCATTTTTCAACAAGACAATGCTCGGCCTCAAACGAGAAGGTTGTCACAAGACTGTCTCAGTACTATTACTATCCTTCCTTGGCCTACCCAATCCCCAGATTTGTCTCCAATCGAGCATATCTGGGATCATTTGGAACAGCGAGTTGGCCATCCCACGAGTTTGACCGAACCAGAGGCTAGGATCGTATCGCATCGTGCAATCGTTCAAGAAGGGGTTCAACAGGGTATTAAATCCTCCGTTCTTTTGCCCTTTTCTCTGAAATAAATGATAATTTTTCTTTCATTTCCTAATCATTTACTTATATCAAAATAGTCATTACGGATGTAAAATTTACTTTCATTTTGACGACTTCTAATTTTGTGCTAATTTTTTTGTCCATGAGTGTGTTCTATTAAAGACCATGGCGATTATAAATACTTAATACTGAAATAAATACTGGACTTCAGCAAACTTTTGGTATAATAAGATGTTTTAATAATCTATTCATGCATTACTTCAAATTACTGCAGTATTCTGATCATAATATGAATATAAATCTTCTTGAATACTAAAATATATTGATGATCCTAATGTGAGTAAAATTTATCTTTTAAAGTTGATACAAAACATAAATACAATAAAATAATCATTTTACAATATATATTGAGTTCTAATGAAGAACTTTTGTAAAAGAACCACGAAGCGATTTGCTTTTTATGTTCTTGAAAATATTAAAAAATTCAGGAGCAAGTAATAGAAAATTTCTTTCATATACATTTTTTAAAAAAAAAAAATCTTTAGGAATCATATCCTTTCCTTTTTAATAAATATAATTTTTTTCAGGTCTGTATTAGGTTTTGAATTTTTTTACAACGTACCTGAAAACTGCAAAATAGGCACAACATTTGTTTTATTCAAAAAAAGCAGTTGGATTACATTATGCTCTTTATATATATATAAACATGCTATTTCACATTTTTGTATCTATCTTCCCCCTTTAATTTTTCTCAAACAAAAAAAATGCCTTTTAATCAATTAAAACTCATTGAAATAAAGAAAATGAATGTTCTTTTTTCCAGTTTTAAGTAATTGTTTGTAGACCGAAACTTTTAAGAATATGTATGTCCTATTAAAATAATATTTAACGTAATTTTTTCCTTTGCATGTATAACAACTCTCCTCAAATTAATTTTAAAATTCCTAATGGCCTTTAAAATGAGAAAAAACATGTAAAAATTCATGTTTATTATCTGTATTTTGATCGCGATTTGAATAACTTTTCTAAGTTACATAAGATCCAAAAAAAATTTGTGGTTTATAGTTTGTAATAATTTTGAAGATTTAACAATTTATTAATCATATTAACGTTCTAAAATATTTACGAGAATATAAGAAAAAAATATTGTTTTATTTCAGTTGATCTTTCATATCTTAAACCATTCCATTGAAATAGTGTATTTATATTCAATTATTTAACACTTTTTTAGAATTCACTGCTGCTATTTTTTTAAATATGATGTTTGAAAATTATAGACTATTTTATTATGACACAAGGGTAATTAGTTTAACGCTAATTATTATTCAATATGGATAATTAACATAAAGGATTAGTGCAAAAAGAATCGTTTTATATTTCAATGGGCTCAATTCATGACAGTCACATGATAAATGCGAACACGTAACCCCTATAAATTCACTACCGATATCAAACTAATTGTGCTTGTTGCTCTATTTGTAAATTTGAATAAAATTTTAAATTTTATAATTGGGTAAAAATACTAAAATGTTTTAAAAAATAAATTTCTTCCAAAGATTTTAAAATTAAAAAACAAATCATATTTTAAGCATGCACTTTTAAATAAAATGCATTTTGTCTATCTACGTGAATTATTGTGTTAACACATTTGTATTTTTAAAGAGAAAGTTAATGAAAAGATCAAAAGTTGGCAACAACGAAGCGTGTATTCAATTAGCTGAAAACACATGATTGCTTTTATTGAGTAACTATGACGTCAAATTAAATTTTGATTTGATTGTCTAAAAACACGAGATTATCATTATCACATGACTATGGTGTCAAATGAGTTGAGCCCAGTGTGGTATAGTTTCCTCCAGACAATGCATTAGTTTATCTAAAAGTTAAATAGTGAGAATTATTTTAATAACAATAATCTCTTAGTATGAAAAATTCATGTTTGATTACAGAACGAAATATATTATTTTAGCTGTGGTAGAGCTTCCTCCAGATGGAACTTTGCAGACCCATGACTTAGCTCTAATTCGGGAAATCGCAGAAGCCAAAGTCCAATCCTATCTGTATTCCAAAACCCCCAGAAGGTCAAACTGTAGCAGGTCTTCCAAACACCATCCTCGTTCAAGAAGAATTAGAAGAAATGTTATAAGGTAAGAAAAATCGTATAAATTATTTTATAATAGTATTTTCAGAAGCATAATTTATTTCGAAATTCATCTTGAGATAATTATCTCGTAGCAAATTTTGTCTTAGTATTTCCAGATACATGATTTATTTCGAAATTCATCTTAAGATAATTATCTCGTAGCAAATTTTGTCTTAGTATTTCTAGATACATATTTTATTTCGAAATTCATCTTAAGATAATTATCTCGTTGCAAATTTTGTCTTAAGTAATAACTCTCCACAACTGCACATAAACGATAATTTTAAAAGATTATAAATGTATCAGTAACCTTACAGAAAAATAGTAAAATTCAGTAATAAATTAAAAGTATTCTAGAATATAAGCTTAAGTAATTGTTCAAATTGGAATTCTAGTTACATGGAAGTGTTTTGCTATACATTATGAATGTTTATGTAGTCATTTTTATTAATTTAGTAATAATCAGATTTATATTTTATTTATGAAATGAGATTTAATGAGATTTTTTATGGAAAAGATCATTTATATGTATTAAGTACAGTAGTAAATGCAAGGAAAATGTAAAAAGAAAACTTTTGAAACTCAAATTTTAAGACAAAATCTTTTAGATAATGCACACTAAATTTCTAAGTTTTTTTGTCGGCAAAATGTCTCTATTAGAACTTATCATTTTCCATAATGAATTACGTTAAAAGTATGTTTGTCTCATCACCACAGACTTTAAAAAAGAAATATTAATCTACCACTACAGTAAAAAAAATTGTAAACCACATTTTATGCCTTTTTAGTGGGCTTATGAAAAATACATATTTAAACACTTATAATTAAGAAAAAATAATTTTTAAAAAATTGAAAGACAAGTCGAGTATTCACCGTACTCATTTCCAAGACAGATCCAAATACCTTATATCAGTGTTTCTCAAACTTACAGTACTTGCGACCCAATTTTCAATCATAATTTTCATCGCCATCGCCCTCCGTACAATAACAATATATAATAATAATGTACTCTGATGTAAAGCTACAATACGAATCTTAATTATAAAGTACAGAAATTAACAAAATAATATTAAATTTTGTATATAATTTTGTATGTGACAAGTCCATGGAAGTCAGTAGTAAGTTTTAAACTTGTTCTTAACTCAATATTGACAAAAAATTAATTATCAAATACGCAGTACTTATACATTTTTGCAGTACATACATTGCGCAGTACTTATACATTTATAAATATATTATATCAAAAAATAAATGTTTTAGAATGAATTTTGTTTTACTTTTTTTCAGTAAACATAATTTTTTTAAATAATCCTCTATTTTCAACTTTTCGATATGCTCGCCCCCCCACGTAGGAATGTAACACCCCCTGGGGGCGCCCCTCAAAGTTTGAGAAACGCTGCTTTACACTGTATTTGGTAAAAGATGAAATAAATATCATGTATGATACATTAAATAATGCAAGAGAATTTCAAATGAAATGCATTATTTGTGTGCGTGTGGATTTAAAAAGACCCTTTAAACGATTTGATTAAATGTTATTTAAATTTCTTTAAATTTTTTGTAACATTTTATTGAGGCCATGGTAGCCTAGTGGTCAAGGTCTTGGACTCAAGGCTGTTGTGTCTTGAGTTCAAGCCTAGTACCTCTGAAGATCCACCGTATAGAGGGCCCGTTGTACGTTAAATAGGTTGAAGCCCAAACGTACTCCCGTTGGTGTGTTGGGAACGTTAGGACTGGAGAGTGCCCTGTTCTTCACTTGACCATGGTTCAAAATTACGAGTTCCGTCACCAATATCCCTAATAGAGTTTGATAGTGATATGTTAATATAATTATCTCTATCCCTGTAACATCGCTTATTTCTTCGATAACTGTCTGATTTCTTACTTCTTTGTATTTCCTGATGGGTAAATTCGGCTTAATACAATACTTTACAATATAATGTAGGATCGATATAACAGAAAAATTTAAAACTAGTTACTAGCTATCATGTTATAAGCATTTTTTATTATTATTTTATTTTTATCACTTCAATATATATATTTACCAATAAAAAAAAAGAAAAGAACAATATTTCCTTAGAATTTTATGAAGGGAAAAATATTGTCCCAACAAAGGCTCCAAACAATGAATTACCCTTGAATGGAAATTCCTTTCAAGAAAATTATGATTTTTCCTTAAATTTATAATGTTTAAAATTGATCTTTGTGAGATTTTATTCATCATATAAGTCAAAGGAAGCACAATGCTTCTACTTATTTATCGCAATTTTCAAGCATATTTATTATAAAAAATTGTCACTCTTCATAGTATAAAGCATTTTAAATAAAAATGTATTTGTGAAGGCAAAGAAACTTGAAAGCCACCAGTGTTTGATGACGCGTTTACTGAGTTATGTATAACAAAATATGATGTTGCGGAAAGATTGATACATTGTGAAATGTTTTATTCGGCATATAGAAAATACGCGTAGCACATTTTTCTTCCATTTTTACACATTTGTAAAGCAAAATGAGGTTGATGTGATTTTCGTATTTATTTTGAAGATAAATTTTACCTAAGTCTATTTCTTGAAAGAAATATAACTTCTTAGAATTCAAGAATTTTTGACAGTTAAAGTGATTCTAAAATATATATATATTTAATGTTTTTAGTTGAAAATTTTAATTTTCAACTACAGCAGCACAAAAAGTTTAAAATGCGATAGAAACAATTAACTTTTTATCGTTGTTCGAGTGTATTCTTTTTTAAAAATCATTTCTTATGAGAAGTTTAATAATGTTTCACACAAAGCTGATGTAAATGTTTGTTAATTTTTTTCGTCATTGCAATACATTTGTGTACTTTATTTAATAATTTCAATTTCAAAATCATAGAATGAGTTATTTTGATCATTATAAACTTTTAATCAAAACTTTATTATTTAAATGCAAAGCATTGAAAAGTGCAAACATAGTAAAGAAAATAAACGCGTAATGTTTTTTTTTGTTGCGATGTTTATCTTCACTATTGAAAATAACACTTCATATTTATCAAATAAATCATGAAACTGTTCTATAATTAATAAAATTAATTCAAAGTTTTTTAAACTTAGTTACATTAATTTTGTATAACTTCTCTTCATAAAACTAATTGCCGAATCATAGACATTTAATTACAGAGATTTAAACTGGAATATTTGTATATTATCTTACTTCGTTATCAGTTCACTACACATATTTTTATTTACTAAATTTCGACATACACACCTTTTATATAAATATCTTAAAATTCTGCAGTAAATTACAATTTATAATCTGAATCTCATTTCAAATTCTCCAAATGAGTTTACAAAATTTTTTTAAAGTGTTTCAATTATGAAGGAACAGAATTGAATGATAAAGGAAACTTTTATTTAACTTGTAACAGATGGAAAACGGTCAAATAATAAAGTAGCAACTATAATATTAAATTTTTATTGATAAATGAATTTTATGTTTAAACTTATATTTTGCATTGCTTCTTTAAATGTAATAATATGTATTTTTATGCGTATTATATATTTTTATGTATTTCAATTTTGTATGTCTAATTATCCAAAAAAATATATATTTAGTTTAATTTTTAGCTACATTTAAATATTGGTTTCTGAATAGGCTTTATCTTGACAGTAAAGCGGTGAAATATAATTTACAAGCATTTAATATTTAAGAAGCATAAGCAAAAATGAAAATTATATCTCGTTTCCTGCAGAACTATATTTTTTTATCAAAAAAATCCTTCAGGAGAGCAAGTGTGAAAACCTTAGTTTAAATTTTTGTCAAAAATCCCTGAATTATTTCTTTATTGCTCTCGAATTTCATGCATAGTTTTTTAAAGAATAAACATTAGTGGTAGTTAAATCATTTTTTGAAGAGTTACCACACTACAATTACATTGTAATCCTTTTACCGATCTTTAACAAGGATTTAAGAACATATACGGTCGTGTCCAGAAACTAAGTACCGTTTTGGAAAAAACTAGCATAAAAATATATTTTCAAAACAAATTTAATTTTACATGAAAGAGCATGTTGAAACATATTTTCTACACAGTTATCACTATTGCTCAGACATTTGTCTTATTGGGAAACCAATTTGCCAGTAATTTCTTAAATGAAAAATGTCGCCAGTGAAGAGAAACGTTACTGAACAGCTCTTTGTGGAAACTGATCACAAAACAATCTTATTGTAAATTGTCTGTTTTTTCGAATTTCCTCATTCACTTATTCAATCAAATTATCAATATAACAGTAGAAAACCGCACACTCCATGCTTCATTATGAGCACAGGTGCAGCCATCATTGAATTGCAACACTCTCTTTTTCAATTCCTACTATTAGCTCACACTCTCTATATAGTTATCTTGGTGAAATTTTCAATCGTTAATAAAATACACTTTAAAGCACGCAGTTGAGCTGAAATTTTATACACATGATTAATTTGGATGGCAATACAGTAATATTATTTTATTAATAAAAATAATTGATTAAAACTAATTATTCAAAGAATTAGAAATACAGTCCCATTAGCATTATTTTGGTGACTCAGCGACCATTTTGGCGACTTGTGTCAAAACTTGAAAAAGTTTTTTTTTTCATACTTTAAAGCGTTTATTTGAGTTGAAATTTTTTAGACCTATTAATTATAGTTAAACAATCGTTTTGGGTGACAATATGATAACTTAATTATAATTAAGTAAAATGACTTGACTGAAACTAATTATTTAAAGAATTACAGATACAGTCACTTTGGTTTCATTTATAGCGACTTGGGTCAAAACTTTAAAAGATTTTTTTCTTAAGTTTTAAAGCATTCAGTTGAAATGAAATTTTATATACTCGATTGTTTTGGATGACAACGTTACTTTAATGATACTTAATAAAAATTTAATTACCACTTAATGTTGTGATTCTGTCATATGTATATACGCATTTATATGAATTGTAACTATTTAATAAAATGTAGCTGAGATAAAATATTCTTTGTAGATATAAGTAGGAATTAACTTGAAATTTTTTTATATTACTTGTTCGCCATTCCATCACTCCTTACACTTTCACCATAAGCCTCTATACTTTGACAATTAATTTCAACTGACTTAAAATGCATTGAGTTAAAAAAATGTATTACAGAATGTACTTCACAGTCGGTGGTTTGCAATCGCCTTAACCATTTTGAATAACCGCTAACACGTGCAAAAACAACACAGTCTGGCTATACGGGTTGTAATCAACTAGAAATATGTGTTCGTAAGGGTAGAATTCTAATACTAATTCTACAGTTACAGTAGATCTAAACGGTAACTTAAATTCTGGATTCACCTGGCAGATACTAATTAAATACATCATCGAAATTTGTTCAAGAGTTAAAGTAAGAGTAAAAGGAAAGATCTTATCATAAATGTTTTCGAAAATGGGTTAATGTTGCTCCATTTAAAATTTTCCTAAAAAATTGCTTTCCCTTTTCATATTTTAATCAATTATTTTTTAAAACACATGGAATTTGAATGAACCGAATCAATTCCGGTGTCACGATAAACACTGACATTCAAGTAACGTAACAGACAATATATATTTATTCAAAAGCTTACCGAAAACGGTGCAAGAAAAAATTAATCAGGGATGTTTATTTTGTAAGCAATACACACATAATCTGTTCAATATTTCTAGGGTCACGTTAATCATAAATTATTTTTGCTGAAAATGACACAATGACTGATTCGATTCCTCTTTTTTCTGTTTTGTTTTGAACGAAAATGTTGGTTAGAAGATCAAGATAACCTTTTAGTTTAACAGTAAATAAAATAATTATATCCTTCAATTATTTTCACATTCACAAGGGATTCACTTTCAATTCGTTGACTGAATTTATTTTTAACTTAAACAGATTGCTTTCATTCAATGTTTGGTATCAATTATATGTTCAGAGAATTTAA
Source organism: Trichonephila clavipes (assembly GCA_019973935.1). Lineage (NCBI taxonomy): Eukaryota > Metazoa > Arthropoda > Arachnida > Araneae > Nephilidae > Trichonephila > Trichonephila clavipes. Next base: position 371,267 of record BMAU01014979.1, read on the forward strand.
TTTTATCACTGCTAGTGCCATGCTTCATCCAGTACAAATTTTAGTTCTAAAATGAAGTTTAATAAAAAAATCTGCTTCTTTAGAAAGAAATTTATTACTTCACACTAAAACCTTTTTACTATAAAATGTGGTTTGGACGCGGAATGTAATTAAGACCACTGACTGAGTGGTCGAGTGTCGCGCTTTCACATCACAGGTTCGGAGTTCCAATCCCGAGGTGGGGGAGGTCGACTCAGTCATTCATCCTTTCCGAAGGTTAATAAATGGGGATCACACTTGCTTGGGGACTAAACACTGAGAGTTTCGCTTCAGGCTGACCACGGAACATCTGCTCATGCATCTCAGTGAACAAGCTCACGAAAACTGTAAAGGGCACATGGGTTCTCATGGGCTGCTGCGCCACTGATTTTATTTTATAGAATACAATTCCTTTTAACTCACATTAAAAATTATTCAAACACTTTTGAAATGACCAGGCACGTACTTTACATCTATGTTCTCAAAAAATTTATTTGGAATATATTTATTTTACAAAATAGTGCGTCTTAAATTTTTTTGTAATATAAACAAACAAACAAATGTATGTTTATATTAAACGCATGTATACACACATACACACACACACACTCACATACACTCACACACACACACACACACACACACACACACACACACACACACACACACACACACACACACACACACACACACACACACACACACACACACACACACACATATATATATATATATATATATATATATATATATATATAAACCGGGTGATCATAATTAAACGATGCTACTTCAAAATTGTTTACAGATGAAACTATAGATTGTTCAGAAAGTTGTAGAATTCTGTGTACGACATAAAGAAGGGATGGGAATATGTTTGAGCGAATAAAAAAAAATGTTTAAAACTTCGCCACTAGAGGGCGCTTTAGAATTAAGGCCACATTTATTACCGGTTTTGTATTTGTATTTTATCGTTTTTTATCCACAGGACACGAGTAACAAAATAACTGATACTCATTAAAAAACACAATCTTTAAAATGAACTGCAAACTTTAATTAAACTTCTTCGATGAGTAATTTTCAAAGGATTTACACGAAGGAAGACGAAAATATGCAAATTTTTTCAACGTCACGCAGCAACTGTTATAAAAGCAATAAACCTTCACGGGAGAATAGTTTATTTTCAGGGTGCTCGATATTGCTAATCAGAATGTCATTACGTTTACCAGATTGAGCGTTGTTATTAAAATTATTCTATCAAAACGATAATTCCACAGTAGTTGCTCTACGGAAATTTAGCACTTTAAAGGGGATGCGAAAGGGTCCATTGACAGCTATAAATCTTCGATTAATAGTAACCAAATTTGCAGAAGCAGGATCGTTTAATGTTCGTTCTGGAAGAGGAAAAAAAACCTGTTTCTACGGAAACAATACAGAAAGTTGCACTTCAGGTGGAAGAGGACAAATCATCGAACGTGCAGGCTAGTACAAGTGTTCGCCGTGTAGCATAAGCATTGGATCTGCCTCGTTCAACTGTCCAGAAGATCATACGAAACATTCTCCGTTACTATCCATACAAGCTTCATCTTGTGCAGGAATTGCTTCCACATGATTTCGAGACTCGACATTTGTTCTCACTGCAGTTTCTTGCTCGTTTGGAAGTTGATCCAGAATGGCCTTGGAATATCCTCTGGACGGACGAAGCACACTTTCATTTGGACGGTTTAGTGAATGCTCACAACTGTCGAATTTGGGAATCAGAGAATCCGCATTCCACCTTACAAGTTCCGCTACACTCACCAAAAGTAACGGTGTGGTGTGGGTTTTCCGCGTCTTTTATTCTTGGCCCGTATTTTTTCGAGGAATTAGTTGCTAGGGGTCCAGTAACATGTCATATCACTGGACAGCGATATGCATCGTTATTACGGAATAAAATTATCCCAGATCTACAAACACGTCAGTGCCTTTCACGCATAATGTTTATGCAAGATGGAGCTCCTCCACACATTACACGTTGTGTTAAGGGCGTTCTTAAACATTACTTCAAAGAAGAATGTGTGATCAGCCGCCAATTTATTCATTTGTGGCCTCCTCGATTGCCTGACCTCAATCCATGCGATTTTTGGCTTTGGGGCCATTTAAGACAGCTGGTAAATTGTGATCAACCAAGAACTTTACCTGATCTCAAAGACAGTATTTGTTCTTAACATTTGCCAGAACACACTGCGGTCAACGGTGGAACATGCTACCTTACGATTTGAAATAGTAGCTGGAAATGATGGTCATCATGTTGAGCCTTTAAGAGGGTCACTTCACGAAAATCCCTGAAATAATCGATTTTTCAATTTTGATTGAAACATAAAATATCATTCTTTTTCTTTCTAATGCAGTTTAAATTTTTGCTCTAGCTTAATTGGAAGTATTTTTAATATTTTTTTAAAAAAGTTGTTTACATCTGTCAAACCCCAAAACCGCTCATTGCCACGCCCTCTCAAATCAAAACAAAAGACACATGCTACTTTTCAGCCTTATCAAATGGTTTAAATTGATTAAAAGAATTTATTTTGATCAGCAGCTTATCCAGGAAAGAAGTGAAGTGAATAGTTATAGATGTTTGTTTACTTACAGCCTATTTTTTACCTCCTTAAATGCAACGGATTTCTGCGATCGTGTGCAAAAGGGGTTTCCATCAAAAACATTAATAAAACGTTTACAAAACGTTTTTTAAACTCTGTTAAGTAATAAAATGTTTAAAAAACGAAAGAGTTTGGAAAGAAATGTACAACATTCCAAACTTTTATGGATTTAAATGTTGATAAGTCAGCCAATTTCAACATAAATAAATCAGCTTTAAAATCTAAGTTAGGTAAGTTTAATAAAGAGTATGTTTCTTTTTTTTAGATCCATTTGAATATTTCTGTGAAATTCCTGACATTATACTGTTCTTTTGTGCTTTGAAACAACATTAATTACATAAAATTAATGTAAAAACCAAGGTATTCACATAAATTTTGGTCACCAAATCTAGGGTTTGGCTACAAAATTGTTAATATGTTGTGACTTTTGTGGTCTTATTCAAACATTTCTTAATACCAGGTTTTCTAAAACAGTAGTTAATCAAAAAAGGTACAAAAATATATGAAGTGGACACAATAGAATTTCATATGCTATGAGGTCTATTTAAAAAGTAGCAGTTGCAAAATATTTTGCGAAGTTATGCATTTGTCACTTACACCATAGTGGTTTTGTGATTCCATGCATACATTAAATAATGTGACAGAGAAAGTAACCAAAGTGTCTATGGCTTTAGCTGCTGCCGAAACAATATTTAATAATGGATAACCAAATGTACCAGTGGCTATCAATGATACCTGGCTAAAAATAAGCTATATATTTCTAAATGGTGTTGTTACGGCAGTTAGTTTGGACACTGGAAAAGTTGTTTTTACCTCCTTAAATGCAACGGATTTCTGCGATCGTGTGCAATAGGGGTTTCCATCAAAAACATTAACAAAACGTTTACAAAACGTTTTTTAAACTCTGTTAAGTAATAAAATGTTTAAAAAACGAAAGAGTTTGGAAAGAGAAATGTACAACATTCCAAACTTGTATGGATTTAAATGTTGATAAGTCAGCCAATTTCAACATAAATAAATCAGCTTTAAAATCTAAGTTAGGTAAGTTTAATAAAGAGTATGTTTCTTTTTTAGATTCATTTGAATATTTCTGTGAAATTCCTGACATTATACTGTTCTTTTGTGCTTTGAAACAACATTAATTACATAAAATTAATGTAAAAACCAAGGTATTCACATAAATTTTGGTCACCAAATCTAGGGTTTCGCTACAAAATTGTTAATATGTTGTGACTTTTGTGGTCTTATTCAAACATTTCTTAATACCAGGTTTTCTAAAACAGTAGTTAATCAAAAAAGGTACAAAAATATATGAAGTGGACACAATAGAATTTCATATGCTATGAGGTCTATTTAAAAAGTAGCAGTTGCAAAAATATTTTGCGGAGTTATGCATTTGTCACTTACACCATAGTGGTTTTGTGATTCCATGCATACATTAAATAATGTGACAGAGAAAGTAACCAAAGTGTCTATGGCTTTAGCTGCTGCCGAAACAATATTTAATAATGGATAACCAAATGTACCAGTGGCTATCAATGATACCTGGCTAAAAATAAGCTATATATTTCTAAATGGTGTTGTTACGGCAGTTAGTTTGGACACTGGAAAAGTTGTTGATGCTAAAATATCATCGTAGAAATGTTTGTGTAATTTTAACAGCGATGTACATAGAAATGAGTGTTCGCCAAGTTACATTGAAAATAGTAGGGGAATGGAAGTTGAAGAGGTGCACTTTTTTTTTTCTACTCTCATCACTCGCAGACATTACACAATTTACGATATACACAATATTTGGACTATATGGGAACTCTAAAGCATACAAATCAGCTTTAGAATCTAAAGATATGTCAATATTGAACAATTAGAATGTGTTAATCATGTTGAGAAAATGATGGGGACATGACTTAGGGCCTTAAAATTAAAATTAAAAGACAGAAAGCTTAAAGACAAAAAATCTCTAGAATGCCGTAATGGCTTGACAGATGCTGAAATAAACAAATTGCAAAGTTACTATGTTTTGGCTGTTCAAAACAACTCGGGAAAATTTGTCAGCCATAAGGCAAGCTATATGGTCTATAATTTTTGATAAAATGTTCACAGGTTTGAATCTACGACACGGTTTATGCCCCATGGGATGTGACTTGTGGTGTAGATTTAATATGTCCACATACTGAAAGGTTACACATACAAGCATAAACACGACTTACCTATTGTAATTAGGAATTGCATAAACAAAGTATTTAGAGGTCACAAATCTTGAACATTTATCTGGATGCTTGCTTGATAAAACTCAAAATATTAGTGAAAGCGGAAATAGTTTTTGGTGTATAATTCCAAAAACTGTATTTGTTTAATTGGGAACTTCAAAAACTATAGTACATGAAGCTATATACTTATATAATCAAAGCTTCATTACCAAATTGAAAGTTTTAGATGTATTAAACATATAACACCTGAATTTTACAAATGTCGAGCATTGCAAAAAGTAGATCATCCGTGTATTAGGAAAGCAGAATAGTCAGTTTTACAATGAACCAAAGAAGCCAGAGTTAAAAACAAACAATTAAAATGTAGGCAAGAAGATGATCTTGCAGATGACACTAGCAATCCAAGTTATAGTTCTGGTATGCATTAGTTAATAGAGTAAGTTTTTACTTTAAATCACTATTTCTCAAAAGTGTAAATTTCAACACAAAAGGAACATTTTTGAAAGACCTACTTATTTTACAGCCTTGAAACTTTGCACATATGTTAACACTATACAAATAATTATTTTAATGAGAGATTTTGTCAAAAAAATTATTCAAAAAATATTTATGGATTAAAATGTACAAGAATTTACATCGTTTTAAAATTTTTGACGTGTTACTCCACATATAAATTTTTAAAAAAAAAAAAAAACTAATCAAAATTTTGAAAAATGCTCCCATTAAAATAATAAAAACAATACAATGAATACACAAAAAAATTCATGACGGTACAACCAGCCAATTTTTAAAAAATGTTCCTTAAACTTGGTCATTTTTAACATTACGGAGATAGGGAAAATGCTGCGTGAAGTGACCCCCTTAATGTTTTAACAAAATTTGTAATCTGTTATAAATGTATGCGAAGTATTAATGTATGCTAAATATGATCTCCATTAAAAACGCTCTCTAGTGGCGAAATTTTGAACTAATCTTTTTATTCGCTCAAACAAATTCCCATCTCTTCTTTATGTCGTACACATAATTTTACAACTTTCAGAACAGTAGTTTCGTCTGTACACAATTTTGAAGTAGGATCGTTTAATTATGGACACCCGGTATATATAGCATATTAAAGTTTTACCAAACTATTTCTCGTATCTAATAGGTTCCAATATTGCACTACTTATGCTAGTATGCTTCCCTAAACTTATTACATTTGTTATCCTTATTTTTCTTGAAGATATCCCTATACCTCATTGCTGTCTGAATACATTCCAGAAGCTTGTTGTTTTAGGTATATGTTGCCTAATCTTAATATTTTTTATTACGTTTTTGTGATCTTAATATTTTTATTACATATATTTTGAGACTTTTACAATAAGAATTTATTTTAAAATAATTATTACCTTAGAATACATATTATATAGTAGAAAACACAATCTGTTTCTTTGTGTCTCATTATCTTAATATTTTTCAGCAGATTACTCATTGCAATTAGTTTCAGATCAAGAGAGTACCAAAACTTTTTAAATATCTAAATTTCTCAACTCAACACCGAAAATTTTTTTCAGCAAGACTGTTTTACTATCAGCTTAATATATATGTATAAATAACATCATTTATATATGAGAATTATAATACATGAGAATATCTTACATATGATAATTTTATTGAATCATTTACACTTCACAATTTTTTCATTGCTTAAAATTACATATTTTTAGACTTTTTCAACGGCTTTAATAGTTATGTTTAAAAACTAAAAATAAAATAATATGACTAATTATTGTAAGAAACTTTTTGAAATATTAGAATTTTTGTAGACCTAAACATATTTACAAAACTCGAGCTTAAGCAATTAAATTTAGAAAATATTTTAAGGACACAGATTTACAGGTTTCTCTAAAATGATTAATACAACTATCCTTTTATAACTTTATTAATAGTAGTAATTTTAAAGCTTGCTCCATTTATAGTAATTTGAAAATTTAAATGATAATCAAAATGCAAGCTTTCTTTTTTTACTTTTTAAATGAGTAGAATTTGAATTAGGGAAATAATGCTTTGAATCAATTCTAAAAAAATAACGAGGGGATAAAAATAGTTTTGCTCATATCCATAAATAAAATGGTAAATAGTTAAAAAATAATTTAAAAAAAAAACTACTAGATATTAAATATTTAAATTATTGCAAATTTGCCTTTTAAAATGTAGCTATTTACAGGTTGTTTGTTCATCTTTCACTAGGAGCTTAATACTTTATGATATTATAACCTAAAAAAACCCTTTACACTATTATCAGAGCAAAGTAAATCTCCAAAGTGCAACAAAACTAAAACCGCATGAAAGATATATTTATTGCAAAAAATAATAATGGGATTTTTTAAAATAAGCATTTGCTTCGAGTAAATAATATTTATGATTCATAGTTTTATTTTATATTTAATGCAATATTGCAAACTGGAGATTAGAATAACTTGCCTTTCTTAAGCAATTGCGTGAATGTTGATATTGTGAAAGTTAGGGGTGAAAAGTGGCTGAGAAATCTCCTCGTAATAGATAAAAGAAGGATGAAACGATATTATTAACAAATAACATAAACTTAAAAAATAAGCTATATTAAATATTTTCAAAAGAAAATGTATTGTATTTTTATATAAGTGGCTAAGCATCTGGAACCTAATTTTCTTATACGATTAATAATAATAACAGATTAATATTTAATATTGTGAAGAGAAAATTTTCTGTATTTTCATAGGTGGTTAAGCAACTTAACTCTAATTTCATTATACGATTAAAAATAATAGCAACAAATATTTGGTACATTATTTTAGAAAATTTTTCGATAAAAATGCAACTAACCACATATTATTTTATACAAGATTTATATAGACCACCTTTGATTTTGATGCAATATATTTAATCTAATTGATGGAACAATGGAAACGATGGTTAAAAATATATAAGTAATCCATTGTTTCTCAAACTGTGAGGCCCCCACCCCCCTGGGGAGCGTGATATTCCTGCGAGGAGGGCGCGAGCATTTTGAAAATAAAAGGTTTAGAAAAATAATTTTTTGGAATGAAGAAAAAAAATGCTTTCTGACTTAATAAAAAATGCACATTTACACGGATATAATTTATATATATCATCTGGTGATCATCAAAAATAAGACATTCCACTTCAAACGTTCATTAGCTATCTTTGATCCTATAACGAAATAAAAAAAGACATTTTTTTTGCTTTACTGTAAACACACGATGATATATTTTTTTTTATTACGTTTCTTTTAACCCCTAAAATGCTACTTTTGACTATCATATATTTTACCTTCAAACTTTCTTGTATGTTTCACTCAATTTGTTTTTCTTTCAGGAAATTTGTAAATAATATTTTTCTGTTGCTTTTTCTCCCACGTGGATGAGTTATATGATATATGGATAAGCATATTTTGAGTAGTTTGAAGGATTATTTGGCCAACATACAATGCATAACGGAAAACGTTTTACGCAATTCTTTTTTAGAACTAATACCCATATGTTTTATTGAATACACTTTTAACACGGGATTGGTCACGCGATGTGCAGAGTCATCTGATGTTCACGAAATCGTTAATTCTGGGAAAACTGTTTATTTGTTACCAATGACCTTGACAGAGTGTCCTACAATAAGACAGTCTTAATGGAAACTAAAATGAATTTATCACATTTCGCCCTCTTTTTTTGGGGGGAAGTTTCAAACGGTTTTTTTTTTACAATCAAGCAACTAGTTTTGATCGAGTTCCCTACACGACCACTTTTGTTCAAAAATATTTTCTATGAACATGCTTTATGTCCTTTATTAAGAGCACGCAGATTTGGAACATTTTCATTAGTTTTATTGGATTTTTCTCAAAAAATCAAAGAAAAACTGAAAAGTCCTTGAAAGTAGGTAAGTATATTTTCTCTTAATTAAATTATTCACTGGAATTTTGATTTTTATCGTGTATAGTAAAAATAATTATAAAATAAATTATAGTTTAAAAACAAATTAAAAGAACTCGCTTTTATAGTGAATCGAACTAAAAAGTAAAAAAATAAAAGCATATATTACTTAAAAGTAACATATACAAAATTTAATACCTATCTTGTTAATTTGCACGGTTTATAATTATGATCGTATTGTAGCTTTATCATCCCCCCAAATGTATTATTATTGCATTCAATGCATTGTATTTTTGAGGGGGGGCGGTAAAAACTATGATTGAAAATTGGGTCGCCAGTAGTTAAAGTTTTAGAACCACTGAAGTAATCTCTAAAAATTCGATTTTCGATGCATATTCTTTGATTTTTTTATAGATAGCTTAGTCATGACTGATAAGATAAATATTCATGAACATGAAATACTGTTGATAATATTGCAACTTCTGAATTTCTCAATATTTATCTAATCCTTTAACACCAAACACTTAAAAACTATCAAATGTGTGTTATGAGAACAATAAATGTAATGTATAGATGGATAATATTTAATCTTATACAAACTTTAGCTTAATAGTTTATATATATGCAGGTACATTTTTAAGAAGAAACAAAAATGTTTCAAGAAGCCTTTGAGTTAAAGGTAGTTTAAAAATATACAGAAAAAAAGCAAGATTTTGCTTTAAATGAATATTCAAAAGGAATGTATTTATTTTAATTATTCTCATTAAAATATTAATGGATTTCATAGATCACTTAGAGCAAAAAATAGTTCTGTGTATTGAGATTTAATGTACTTTAATAAGCACACTCAAAGACGTTAAACGTTAAAAGATATTTATTTTCAACCCCATAAATTACCATAAAGGATGGCAGATAATGACACTTAAAGAGGAAATCTGGTTCCATTACATATTTAATTCAGAACAGGAAATAATATTTAAATCTTTCTTAAATGAGTTTCGGAGTCCATTAAAAGAGCTTTGTTTTCCTTTGTGGTCCTGGGAATTTTAAAAAAAAAATCATATGTGCTCCTGAAGCAGAACTGGGGGAAAAGGATATATCTTATGCACACCTTTTACGTGGACTACTTTTTAATAATATACTATACAGACAATGTTAATCAACTACAACAATCAACAATTAACAAAGCTAATATTGATAATAATATAATTCCTTCTTTCTCTTTCATGAACTTTTATTACAATTAATAGCAATAGTTAGGGTTCAAAAAAGGCTATTTTATCTTCCAATTTATGAATAGTCATTTCTGCTAATTACTTAACATACAAATGAAAGACTTGAGGAAAATTTTGAGAAAATATAATAATGTGTTATACTGTTTCAGTGCACAGTAATGTTTATGTTGTTAACAATTACTTATTTAAAATATGGAAGAGTTAATCAGTATTACTTATTTTTAAACCTATGAGGTGGGTACTTATGAAGAAAAATGCCCTACATGCGGGTCAAAAGTCATGGGATAGTAATCGACTGATACATAACAGTAAGTGACCACGAAATTTGATATTGAAAGAATATGACAGCAACATACACACACAGACCAACTCCAGTGCTTTTACTGTCCACACGCCATCGAATGAAATTCACTGAATTTGTAAATATTATTGTTGAACTCGAGCTGATTGTAAAAACGATTCTGTGTCAAATGAAACACGATAAAATGTAGTAATAACTTAACTAATGGGTGGGACTCGTGGGGTGTTGCACACACCACGAAGTCACAGACTCCATATTGTGTCAACACGGTTCACCTATAATGATGGAAATCGTTTTTACATATGACATAACCCTTTAACACTCAGCTCGCATGATCGTGCGGGTTAGATATTCCTATCCCTTTAAAACCCGAAATTCTTCTGGTTATTAACATTATACTGACCCAAATGACACTGGAAACAATAATATAAAAAAAAAAATTTGCTACCTCATTGGAAAATGGAGTGTTCCAGCACGAACGAGCAGGCTAGGTCTTAAAGAGATAAACTGAATCATGTGGTTAAACTAAACTATTCACTGACAGGAAATGTTACAGACGGATTTTTATAGACCACTTGTGGCTATTCATGGTTTTCATGTACAGAATAATAATGGAATTTTCTAGGTTGAGAATGCGTCATGTCACATATCTAAAATCATTCCACTATTTCCGTGACTTATTTTGTCACTTTGATTGCAAGACAGTAATCTCATCTAACATATGTGAGGTCAGTTCTTGCACAAAGTCCTGCATCAGTAACACTTTCACAGTTATGGATGACTGTAGATGCCACATGGTTGAATATTTGACGATTGCATATCAAGTTACTGCAGTGCTTCTCAAACTTTCAATAACTGCGACCCAATTTTGAATCATAATTCTTAATCGCACCACCCCCATACAATATAATTATGTATTAAACACAACAAAAACATACTTAGACGCTAAAGCTACAATACAACATTAATTATGAACCATACAAACTATCAAATTATAAATATTACATTTGTACATGGCAAGTCCAGGAGAGGCCCTAGTAATTATTAAACTTGTTTTTAATTTAATATTGATAAATTAACTGTCAAAAACATTGTGAAGTACTGATACACTTATAAGTATATTATATCTATGTAAATGTGTATTTAATTTTTATTATGTCAGAATAAAAATTTTATTTTACTTTCTTTCAGTAAATCAATACTTATTTTAAATATTTTACTGTGGACATTTCAAAAAGTTCGACCCCCCTCTTACAGTGATACCACGCCCCCTAGGGAGCGTGTCCCACAGTTTGAGAAACGCTAAATTACTGCACTTCATCAGTCAAAACGAGGTCTCACACGATATTAGATGGTATCCCACTTTTGGCACATCAGTGCAATTGCATTCACAAAAATATAATTCTTATTAACATTTTAGGTTTTGCATTTGACATAAAGAAAAAAAAATACAAGGCAAAAATTAATATCTCACAAATCATTGCCATGACTTTTAAAGTATAATTACTGAAATACTTTTCCTGACGTGTTTTTTTCTACGATAAGTTTTTTTGTTTTACATATTCACAGAGAAAAAGTTCATTAACATGTTAATTTTTTTAAAATTAAAATTTACTTTTGAACCAAGAGTGGTAAATACAAAATTAAAAATAGGGAAAAATGTAACTCTCCTCAAAGGTTTGATTAAAATAATAAAAATGCCATTGTGGTTCTTTTGTACTTAAATTATTATTTTTAATTAATATACAGTACAAAATAATGCTGTTACAAAAAGGTAGTCAAATAATGTAGCATTTTTTTTACGGACGTATAATTAGTTTTAAAGTAATGCTGCTTTAGAATAATTTAAATGAATGCTGTAATTAGTTAAAAGTTATGTACTTTAATTATTTGAAGTTATAAAGAAGCTATTTTATACTGAAACATTTCAAATTAAGTTTTAATTAAATGGAAAGTGAAATCCTAGGATGGAGAAAAAAAGGGATGGTACTAAACAAAATTCGGAATAAACAGAAAGAATCGAAAAAACCTTCAAATGGAAATGAAAAAAATATGGATATTTAAAAAAAAGTTAGACGTATTGTGTTTTAAGAATAATATGGCAATTAAAAGGTTCAAGTAATTTTGAGAGAGAGAGAAATGCAGGCAATTTTCATTTAACGCATTTTTTTCTTTACTTAATTTGAAATTCATTTTATTGTAATTATACTTCTATTGATCATTAATTGCATTTTAGAAGTTCAAAGATATTCTAATTATCATAGATATCGGAATGCAAAGCACCAAAAAAACAATAAACACACCATAAGTATAAAATTAGCTTTTATGGCTTATATATGTTCTATAAATAAAAATATATTTCGAGTAAAATAACATTTAAAAATTCAAATACAACCATTTTTTAGTTGTTATCTGGTCTAGTTTATCTTTATCTGCCCTAATTTGTATGCCTTGATCTGCTCTTGAAGCAAAAAATAATGCTCAAATACCGAAATATGGGGTAAATATGTTTTCAAAAACAAAAGAGTTAATTATAATTGAAAGTACAATCATATACTTCTACAGTTATATCTTTATAAGTGTTTTATTGTTTGATTCCGAAGATCATTTGCAATTTTACCCAGCAACTATTTATTATCTTATACAGTCATCTATTTTGTGGAAATGGCCAATAATCGGGGAATTAGATTATGATCTTTTTGAATAAATGAAGCTTGGATTCCGAGTAACAATGAAATAAAAAAATATACTTTCAATAAGCTGATAATTGACATTAAAAGACTAATTGTCATAATTAATCAATATCTATTATAGAAGAAAATGTACAATGTGCGTGCCGCTAAAATTCAGGAAGGATTCCCGGTACGATCAAGACAGTTATACACATAGCCCTTTGTCCATAAAGAAAAATCCGTTTTTACCTAAATCGACCCCCAAGGGCCGTAAAAGATAAATATTCCTGTTTTTGAACTATTAAACCAGCATACTGGAAATTTAGCACTCGCATTTCTTTATGGAATAGACCTTCCTAAAAGCGGATATATCGAAAATCAACCCCCAAGAGGCATTGCAAGGGCTTACGGGGTGTTAGATATAAATAATCGCGCTTTTGAATTATTAGACATACAGATTTAAACTTTTGTAGACACGTCCCGTTCATGGAGTAAAAATTCTCTCCAAACGGGGGTTTGCGAAAATTGACCTCGAGGAGCGTTATAGATAAATTCTAAGTTCACTCATTATTTTTATTTTTATTTTTTTGCATTTTTCTTTGCATTATTTTGTACTGGGTTATTTTCTCCTTACAATGCAGCTATTAAAGAAATAATATATATATTTTTAATTTTTAAAAACATAACGTGCCCAGAATGGGTACTTCAGCTAACAGTTGAATAAACAGGAATAATTAAAAGAGTCATTCGTGTTTGTTAAAATAAATAAAGTAATCTCAAATGAAATAAATTTGTCATTGCAGATTAATAAGAAATAATGATTTTCTGACATATTCATACTTTCCCAGTGTTATGGAAATCGTCTGAAGAAAATAATTTAAAACCCTGATTTATTGAGGCAATAAGTATATAAAACTACATTCAAGGACAATCAAATATAGACATCTAAAATTGATACAAAGGACATTTGAAAGGATAGGAACATAAAATTTTACTCTAGAATAAAATGTTTGAAGAGCTGAGCAATATTTCATCAAGATTTAGCTTAAAAGAAATGAAATGAAATGCCCATAAAATATATATAAAGATAATAAAAAAGTGCAATCTGGAGTTAAAAATTTGTCTTTTTCTGAAAACTTGTAGACCTATTTTTGTCATTTTGGTTTCAAAGATATATTAGAAATGTGAAGCAGGAAAGGAAATTCTAAAAAGTAATTTTTTGTTTCCTAAAAAAAAACGACACGTGATCAAATTTTATAGAATCTATTTATATGATGTATTTTTTGCCTCGGTAAAATCCACAAGAGAGTATTTTTGTAAGGTAAAGGTTTTTTCCTTCACTTTATTTATGTGAAGTACCCCCCCCGCACCACACACACGTATCATGTGTCTACTCATTTGTTGAATTACTTTAGAACTGAATTCCAATTTTGAAGTATTTTATAGGTACTAAATAATATTTTTAAAATATGTTTTTTCTGAAATACCTGTATAATTAAATTGACTTTTTTGCAAATATATTGCAAACTTGTTGATGTTACTAACTTTTTTAAAAATATTATAAATAAATTATGTAGAGACAGTAATTACATCAAGCAGTGACTTAAATTTCCCATCTGATAAGAATCTGCATCTTATTTTAATATTCCTTTTTACTCAAATAACATGAGAAAAATTAACCTGAACTGTTTCTCATGCGCTTAATTTATCACTAAAAATCTGTGTTGTTTTCCATACATAGCTTTCTAAAAAAGGGAAACTTATTAAAGTAGCTTTATTTTCTACTAGAAATATCAACAGACGTTTCAAAACGATTTTTTTTTATCTTTTTCAAAAATGCACTTAGCATTTTTATGATTAAAATGGAGATTTAAATAATTGAATTCCAGCAGCTTCTCATTTAAAATTCTGCTTCTAGAAAGAAGAAAATACCTTTTACAATAATAAGATTAATTAAATTAGTGTCCTGGAACTTGACATCGTTTCGTGAATGTTAAAAGTTTTCTAGTCTTACAGACGTCAGCTTTACTTATATTGCTAGATGCTTTACTGAAAATATTCCAACATTTCTTAATCATAGGTGTCACATATAATTTCTAGCTACGATTAAATTTGTCTACACTGCATTATTAATTTTCTTTTCCATTTAAAGATTTTTTTCTTTCATTCAGTTGAAAGTCTTAGAAAAATATATATATGACGTAATCTCTAAAAATAAGGTTAACTTAAAATTCGAGAATAATATTTAAGATTAATTTTGTGGGAGTGAAATCGTTTTTAGGTGTCTACAGATAATTTTTAATTATAAATTAAGATATAATGTTGAGCGTGCTTTTTAATTTTATCGAATGTAATTTGTTTATTTTTGTTTATAGCTGTTGTACTTTCTAATTTCAAAATGAATCGCGTCATCTAAATAATTTTGCATATTATAAGCTTTAATATACCTGAATAAAATAAAGCAAATACATTATATATGTTAGAATAAATTGAATATATTGAAATAAAAGTAGCCTAAATTTCAATCAAATACATGAATGCATTTTTAAGCGCATGATTTTTTTTCTAAAAACAAGCTATCCTATTTCTCCGTAAGTGAATTGAGAAAAACTTTATTCTCTTTTTAAAGGTAAAAAAATATTGTTCATGTTTTAAAGACAGAAAATATTTTAAAGTAAGATGTATATATATATATATATATATTTCATGTCTTAAAGATATCAAATATGCAATTGTTAAAATATATAAATCTATTTGACTAATGTTTTTCTTTATAGTGTTGCTTTTCAACAACAAAAAAAAAGGTTAAGCAAAATACAGAAATTTTCACACACAAATAAATACAAAAAGTGCTAAGAGTAATCTTTCAGGACACATACTGATCTATTTTTTCATGCTTGTCTAAATAAGTTAATCATTTTTCAATATTCTCAATATTCACATTGCTAAAAAACAATGATTTTTAAAAATTTTATTTCTGACAGACAATTAGAGAGAACTTTAAAACAAAATGAAAAAAAAAAAATGAATAGTTGATGCTCTCGCTCTCCACACATATAAATACATGAAATAGCAATTTATAATATTTCTGGAGAGTGGTAATAATATTTGTAAGACGTAGCGAGTAGATGTTATTACTGTAGGTAACCAAAGGTAGGGCGTGGCCGGTGGTGTGATTTTCTATGTTACGTGGCGCGTGGTCTAATACGGTATTATCGAAGAGGCACTCCTGGGAATCATTATTCTTTTATTTAACATCTAGAAACACCTAAAGATCCAGTAGGGACGGCATTACAAATACAAGACGCAAACATCATAGCACAAACACAAAGACAAACATAGAAGACGTTGCAGCCGGCTGAATACATTTTTACATGATGAATGCAAGCAGACGAGAGAGAGCGGGATTACACACGATATTTGCTTTTATACTGGCATTGGTTATTACAGTGTTTCTCAAACTGTGGGGCACGGTAACCCTGCGAGGGGGGCGAGCATATTGAAAATAAAAGGATTAAATAACTATTTTTGGGAATGAAGTAAAACAAAATGCTTTCTGACATAATAAAAAATACACATTTACACTGATATAATTTATTTTTATCATCTGGTGATCATCAAAAAAATCCACTTCAAACGCTCACTAAGCCATCTTTGATCCTATAACCAAATTAAAAAATATTTTGTTTGCATTGCTGTAATCCCACGATGACAGATTTTTTTATTACGTCTCTTTTAACCTAAAATATTACTTTAGCTGACCTTCGAACTTACTGGTATGGTTATCTCCGTCATTTTTTTAGGGAAGTTGTAAGTAACATATTTATGTTTCGCCTTTTTGCATGTGAAAGAGTTTTATGGTATATAGATAAGCATATTGAGCACTTTGAAGAAATATTTTGCCAAGATTTATTTTTGAGTAATTTGAAACATATAATGCATAATGAAAAACGTTTTACAAAATTATTGCTTAGAACACATGCTACACTTTCCCCATGAACAATTTTGTGGTTTTGATTGCAGTTTTGTGCGACTTATTATGGTTTATAAATGTAAATGAGCAGAATATTAAAAAAAAATGGGCATCTGTGATTCCTATTGAAAAAAGTTGAAACTGATCAAGCTATTGAAGAACCTACTGAAATAATGCATATTAATCAAAAGAGAGAGATAGCGAGAGTAAATATCAGAAAAGCGTTAAACATGAAACGTTTGAGTTGATTTGAAATTTTCAAATGCTGCCTAAAGATCTCTATGAAGAAAACAATTAAGCCATAATGTAGCACTTCCCGTTGTCAAAAAGACACAAGGAAGAAAAAGTTCAAAATGCTATTTGTAGATCATCAAACTACAGAAAAGTACAAAAAAGTGAACAAAACATGACAGTTTTGCTGTTGAAAATAACGTTCCTGTGTTAGCGAAAATTGTCGCACATTTGGAACATTTTCCTAAGTTTTATTGGATTTTTTCAAAATTTTCAAAGAAAAATTGAAAAGTCCTTGAAATTAGGTAAGTATATTTTCTCTTAGTTAAATTATTCACTGGAATTGTTATTTTTATCGTGTATAGTAAAAATAACTATAAAATAAATTATAGTTTTAAAACAAACTAAAAAACACGCTTTTATAGTGAATCGAACTAAAAAGTAAAAAAAAAATACTTAAAAGTAACATATACAAAATTTAATACTTATCTTGTTAATTTGTACGGTTTATAATTATGATCGTATTGTAGCTTTAGCACCAAAGTGCATTCATATTGCATTCAATGCATTATTATTTTTAGGGGGGCGCGATAAAAATTATGTTTGGAATTTGGGTCGCCAGTAGTGAAAGTTTGAGAACCACTGGATTATTACGTAACAATAGTTCTGATTGGATAGAATGGGCGGGACAGGGATTTCGAACTAGCCAATTACGTTTAAGATTGTAGTGTTATTTTTCAACTAAAGAATTAAAGTTTGTTTAAATATTAATGCAAAGAGTTACAAAAAGGATACTAGACGGAATTATATATATATATATATATATATATATATATATATATATATATATATATATATATATATATATATATATATATATATATATATATACTAGCTGATACGCTTCGATGAATATTTCATGACGTCGTATGACTATTCACCTTGACCAATGATTTGGAAACTTTGAGATTAGCATTTGAGTGCGTGCTATGGATGAAGTATGCAAACTTTTCTCTATGACATGGTTTACACATGGTTAAAATTATAGTATAAGTAGAGTGTAAGAAAGCTTTTCATGATTAATGAAGTAAAAATGGGTAAAATTACAGGTTCTCCCGCTTTGAAAAAAGGCTTATCGTTGGTGCCCGCTTAGCTGACCTCCATTTCGAAGACAGTACATCTTACTAGGTTCTCAAAAGTAGCCATGTCAAATATTTTCAAAAGTTTTGGCATCAGAACCAATTCCCCTTCTCCAGAAGACGTAACTGGAGTTTGAGCACATTTTTCCAAGAACGTGATCGTCATTGTCTTGGACGAATTGCTGGGCAAAATAGGGATTATACTGTGCTTCAACAGAGAAAAATCGTCAAACAAGAATTTTTCCAACAAATTTCATCTTGAACCATGCGCAGAGAATTGTAGAGTATAGAAGTACATACTATGGTACCTGTGAGACCAAAATGCAAAACTTCTTTCTACAGTGGTGTCAGAAAAGAAGACATTGGACACCTGAGAGTTGGCAGTGGGTAATGTGGTCGGTGAGTTAAGCAACATATTATTTTGCACTGATGAAAGGCATCGAATTTGGCGAGAACCCGACGAAACTATGAATCCATCTTTCCCTAATCATTCTGTACAAGAGTCTGGTTTGAGTATCAAACAAAGCGAAACGTTCTGCAGCCATGGGAGGAGTATCCCTATTAGTATCACTAGAGCCATAAAATGGCTAGACAAACAGCCATAAAATGCCTAGATATACTGACAGATCAAATAAATCCTGCAATATTGCATTTTTACTCTGACGGTGTCGAATATTTCATAGATGATAATGTAACTATACAGCGTTACAAAAGTGTTAAAAATTGGTTCGTTGAACATCAATCTAATTTCTAAAATCTTCTCTGACCACTGCATAGCCCGTATTTGAATCCTATAGGAAATGTGGGGTATATTGCTGAAAGGCGAATCCGACAGCCCTCTCTTCTTCCATCTAATTTGCATGATCTAAAAAGCTGCATAGTCAATGCAAGATTTTCTCTGGTCGTAAATGCACTACTGAAGCATGTAGACTTGATGACCAAATGAATCAGAACAGTCATTCATCCAAAAGATGGTCCAAAAATATTCAACTTAGACTTCTAATTCATTGATCAGGCAGTGTATACATTGTTTTTTTAATTTATTGCCATCTAGCCCCCATAAAGATCTTTTAGTTGCATTAAAATCATTATTATGATCCACTCCTCTTGATTTAAAAAAAACACTTCTTCAATTTTTAAATTGGAAATTATCTTGTTTTCCCCCATACCACCTTCAATTTGGAAATTGCAATTTTCCACAAAACTTATTCTTAACAAATCTCTACTCAACATGCTTGCTAAATTTCAAGTCTGTAAGTTTAAGAAGGGTGAATTTTTGTCCAGTATTTCTTGTATCACCCGTAGGAATGATACCTGTAACATTTGTTTTTGTAAATTTCTACTAAATAAAAAACCCTGCTTGCCAAAGTTAGAGTCGGTAAATTAAATAGTCAAAAATAGAAAATTTTGTTTATAAACCCACATTTAGTGGATATAAACTCAACAAAAGACTGTCCTGTCAAATTTAAAGCAGGCATGTCAATCAGTTTCATTTACATCCTGCTGCATCAGGTATGTTTTCGCAGTTTCCAAACAATGTGAAGCATTATAAAATGTAACAATTTTGATAGGAGTTTCATTATCAATACCAGCATCGGAATCGCTAGTTTTATGGCTCGATAAATAAATTTCCTCATTTTTCAATTGCTCAGATAGGCAGTCCGTCATCAAATGTTATATAATCGTTAAAACTTAAAAAAAATTCCTTTCATTGGAGTGCAATGAGATGAGAAATTTCCTATTCAAAACTCACGCAATAGGTTACACTCATTACTCATCTCCGCCTACACAGTCTAATAAGGTTCTGTACCTTTTCCAATCGAAAGTTTCTGTTTACAAGTAAAGTCTTTATCTGTTCCGGACAAACAAAAAAAAGAGTTCAGCTTTTTTCCAATACAAACTAGTAAAATATATCCAGTTTTTTAAAAATAATTAATTAATTCCGGGTCTATAATTCGTTAAATAGGGGGTTTTGCCTTCATTTTAATAAAGGAAAGAGAGCAATTCGTTAAATTGCAAAATTCGTGTAATAGGTGTTCGATCCGACTATATTAGATGAAAAACTTTGCTATGGTATCACTAAAATCAATTGGAAATACCATTTAAAATAATTTATTATATTGTTTTCGTGTCACTCAAGGGCAAATCTACACCAAAACTTTGAATTCGAAAAGCAAAAAGTCTTTTTGTTGTCATTGTTCTACGTTAACCGAAAAGGAACGTAAATCCAATACGGGGAATAAGGTTAAGAAAACATTTATAATATAACAGAATAAAAAAGAAAGTGAAATACAAGCATTCCTCGTAGCACTTTACGAGTTCTCGAATGAACAACCAGAAGTATAAAATGCGAGAAACATCCCCACCTCTTAAAATACTGCCTCCTACTCTCCCCGGAGGACTCAAATGCGAAATCGATAGAATATCTAACTTCTCAAAAACGCACTTGTGTCTGTAAACAGAAATCGTAACTTGGAGTGCCCCTTGAGAGAGAAAAAAGGAAACACTAACAACAATATAAAAACACATCCGAACATTATTTTGACATATGTCCACGACTGGACGGTGCTCATAAAAGGGACAAAAAAAGTCCTGCAAATTTTTGGGGGGAAAATGCGACGTCTCAATCATTCCCTTCTCTTGAGCGTGACGGTTATCTGCGGCTATAGAGAAGAAGACAAGACATATCTTTTCTAAAGGCACACAGCATTCTCAAATAAAAACGTAGCTTGTGGGATCTTATCGCAAATGCGAATTTAGGGGGTATCTAAACATTTAAATGGATCGCGTTATACAGGGAATTCAAGAGCATACTTAAAGATTTGAAATAAATTTGATGAAACGTTTTTATGCATACTAAAGAATTTCTTTATGTTTTGGGAAAATAAATGTACAGGGTAACAATTTTTTAATTTTTATTTTTTTTCCTCAACTTTTTTTCTCTTCAATAAATATTTATTTTTTAGCCGAAATAGCGAGACCGTTTCATCGTACAGAAGGTCAGAGTTGACTCCTATCGATGCTCTTAATAATGACGTATACAGAGTGCCCCCTAATGCCGTGTATAAACTTGTAGATGAGGTAGAGAACATCCTGAAGATCTATAATTACATCGGAAAGCATGGGTGGTAACGTAACCCTAATGAGATATATATGCACAAAGACAGTAAGGCCACAATATAGAATGTAGTGTAAAACGCTTAATAACAAAACAATAATAAATTAAAAGTGTGGCATTAAAGCATCACAGGAAGTGCCTGAAATCGCTGCCATTGGCATGAATGCATGCAACACCGACGTGACATGAATTGTTGGATACGTTCGAAAATACCACTTGTTTCACGGATCGTAGCAGCAGCTATGGATATTTGCGCTAGCAGGTTCATTTTAGAATTGACGGGCGTGTCGTCAAACTTGATTCTGATGCACCCGAGAGAACGTTTGATAATTCGGTTGTTGCTTCGTTGGATATCTTTCCCTGTACAACCGAATAGCAACACGTCCAATTTTGTTCACTAGGTCGTAGATGAAGTGGATATCCGTCAACTCGGAGTTCTTATAACGATTCCTGCTCATCGCACGTTGTCCATGTCTGAAACAAGGAAACCACGTGTATCGACCCTGCAAGCTCACGTACAGTGTCAACTATCTCATTAAGACCATGCTTTCCTGTGTGATTATGACTCCTCACGATGTTTTCAACGTCCCCTTCAAGTTTGTATACGGAATTTGGGGACACCATAAATTAGTTTTATTTACGCAGTCGAACCATGCGATGAATATTTGAAGTGAAATCCTTTTAATTCTGAATCAGGATCAACAATATGATGTAATTCCTTATTCGCTTAAGTTTTACATCACAACACTTAGACATAAAGTTTTAGTGTCATTTAGTGTGTAATAGCCCACATTATTTCGCATAAGGAATCTTCAGTGGAATTTATCGACTTGAAGTGAACTTCGTTAATTATAAATTTCTTGAATTTGACAACTGGACTATTATAGCTTGTTATCTAGGAGAAAGGAACCTCATTTCCATGGATACATTACTCTGTGATATTCTTCAATATACCAATAGGGGAATTTAGAGATTTAACTACATTTGATGAATTCACCTCAATTATTCTACATATTGTCTTCATTAAAACCATCCTCTGACTTATATGACACTACTTTATCAACCGAGCAATTTATAAGGAATGCGTATAAGACAATTTGGTCAGATTTGCGATCAAGCACCTCAACAGTTCCCAATTTTATATGATGCGATTGCCAGGAGCAATGTTCTAATAAAAGAATAGGAACTATTTTTATTCCTTACGAGAGGTCTTAGGTGAAATCAAGAATTGAGCTTTTGCAAATCAGATTGAAGAAGTAAAGTTTGTGGTCTAAGGCATTATGTTACTCACAAGTATCACTTAACAAAAAAAAAAAAAAGTTGCTTAACTATTAAGACGTTGTTTCTCAAACTGTGGGGCGCGAGTATATCGAAAATAAAAAATTAAAAAAATTATTTACTGGAATGAAGTAAAACAAAATACTTTCTGACATAATAAAAAATACACATATGCACTGATATAATTTATATATATCATCTTCGATATTACGTCATAAAAAATAAAAGTTTCTACTTCAAAACCTCATTTTAGCTATCTTTGATACTGTAACCAAATAAAAAACCTTTTAATTGATTTGCTGTAAACCCATGATGAGAGAGTTTTCTATTACGGTTTATTTTCAAACCAAAATGAGAAAAAACAAAACCCAGACCCATAATCAAAAAAAAAAAAATTAGGAAGATCAAAAATTCATCACTGTTATGCTATTGTCATCAGCTGTAGGCAGCATAATGTATTTGCTGCGGTTTGACCTTCGAACTTACTTGTACGGTTAGTTACGTCCCTGCTCTTATGTATTTTTTTTATTTAGGGAAGAAGTTGTAAATAAACTATTTCTGCAGCAAAATTTTTTCCTTGTAAAATATTTTTATGATTTTCGAAAAAGCGCAGAGAGTACTTTGAAGGATTACTTGGCCAAGATTTATTTCAATGAATTATTCCCAATTATATAAAAGATAATGAAAAACGTTTTACATATATTTTTTTGAACATCCATATTGTAATAAATACACTTTTAATCCGGAGCTGTCACGCCGAGCACCCAGTGCACGAATTCGGTAATTCTGGCAAAACTGTTTAATTGTTACCAATGGCTCTGACACTATCCTCCTGTTTCACAGTCTTAACGTGTGAACTAAAATATATTTGTCACATATCTCCTTCTTTTTTGGGAGTGACAAACGTTTTTTTTACAATCTTAAGGTACACGGTTTCACTGAGTTCCCGGTGATATAACTTGTTTTCCGAAATATTTTCTGTGTCCTTGAAAGTAGGGGTGAGTATATTTTTTCTTAATTAAATTATTCACTGGAATTACGATTTTTATTATGTACCATAAAAATAATTATAAAAAAAGGATTGGAGTGACTTAATAACCCCACTCGACCATTAGTATCGAGTGCGCGCCGGCTCCAGGGTTAAAACATGTTGAAGTCTTTTTACTTTAAATATTAAAAATAATACAATTATTCTTTATCAGAATTTTTTTTATTGTTCATTATTCAACATCAATTCTAACTGCTAATTCTGTGAGGCTCAAAATTACAGTTCGCTTAAAACTAATTATAATTTGAGCAATCACTTAAAAAAATCATTTTACGTTTTTGTAAACATTGTTGCGCACTTGGCTTTACTCTCCTTACAATTCAGTTATTATATCAATAATGTTTTATTTTCTTATAAATGAACTCGTGCAAATAGCGGGTACTTCAGCCGTTATACTTTTAATGTATCAGTGGTGCACAGAGTATTTTATAACTAATTAATTAATGCTAAATTAAGAACAAGTTAGTAAGTATTAGCGACTTCCATGGGTTTGTCTTACAGAGCAAATTTTTCAAAGGAATGCATACGATTAGAAATTGACCCACTGAGTTCTTTCTAAAAAAAGGGGATATCTATGTTTTGTCTTCTAAGCAGCCACCGCATTTTGCAATATGTTCCAATTTAAAAATTAGAGAAAGGAAAAATAGCATAATAATTATCCTATTAATTATTATTATTTTTTGCTTAAAAGCAACATATACAAAATTTAATACTTATGTCATGAATTTGTACGGTTCATAATTAAGATTATTGCTTTAGTGTAAAAAAACGTGCATTATTATTGCATTCAGTACATTATTAATGTATAAGGGGGGTGCGATAAAAATTGTGATTGAAAAGGGGGGCGCCAGTATTGAAAATTTTAGAAGCACTGCTATTAAGATGCTTTTAACTTATCTTGATGCAGAACTAAATACCATAATCAAAAAGGTTCAGTTTTCAGCAGATTAAGAGGACACAAAACGATGCAATTGACAAAAATCGTTCAAAAAATCAAATCTAACTTTTTTTAAACTAAATTATTTATGTGTGTACTTTTCTACAAACTCACAAAGTTTGAAATCTCTAGGTTTAAAAAACGCGGAGTTGTGATAACAATGCAGAGTTGTGTGTTCCTTTATATTCACATCCCAATGGCAAATCAAAATTTCAATCTGACTTATCTCATAAAGATAAATTAACCAGTTTGTCTTCATTCAAAATGCTAAGGCATTTTTTATTACGCCTATTACTTGGAAATTTTTTTACGTGTTTCTAATAGTACATAGAATAAAAAAGTTGGTATACATTTTTCAACCAAACCATTACTTATTTTTAAAAAAAAAAATAATTGAATTTAGAATTCACACATTTTTTAAGGAATTTTTAAATAAAATTCATAAAAAGAAGTATTGTACGAATACCAATTGTGTTATCTCAAATACCATGTCAACTTTTGTTGTGCAAAGTTTGATGCAATTGTAAATGAAATTTAATATACATTACTGGCCACCGTAAATTCAACACCCTGAAGGAAGTATGCAAATAACATGTCATTTACAACATGCATTAGCGGAGGTGAGATATACAAACGATTAGAATTTTAGCACAGACACACATCAAGCGCGCCTGTGGCGCCACCTCAAAACGTTATTTAAGGCTTGGAGATTTCGACGATTTCAAGATCGGGAATTATGTTTTTCTTGTGGTTTTTTTTAAAAAAAAACGATCAGTTATGTCTCGTAGAAAATAGCGATCAGCTTTTGATCAAGTATCCGAGTTTGACAGAGGAAGGATAGTGGCCTAACGAGATTGTGAATTATCTTTCAGGGAAATCGATAGTCGTGTTGGACGAAACCAAACAACTGTAATGTGGATATGTGACTGTTGGATGTGGGAAGGTACGACGGACCGACGTAGTCGATCGCATCTACCTCAGTTCACCACTTCACTTGAGGACAGACAGTTTGTGTGCATTAAAGTGACGGATCGCTCAGTCACATCACGGAACGTAGCACAGCACATTGAGTCTGTAACGCATCATTCAGCGTCTGCGTGTACCATTTGACGCCGTTTACAGCCGAATGTCTGTCCGCAAGACGTCCATTGCTTGGTCTACCCTTGACGCAGAACTACAGACGTCTTCGCTGCCAATGGTGTGATTAGAGAAGGATGTGGGTGGCAGAATGGAATGAAGTTGTCCTTACTGACAAGTCACGCATCTGTCTGCAACACCACGATGGTCAGATTCGAGTCTGGAGACACCGTGGAGAGAGGATGCTGAACAGCTGCCTTATGCACCGCCACACTGGTCTTGCACCGGGTATTATGGTATGGGGTGACTCTCGCACTCCTCTAGTACGCATTGCCGGTACTTTAAACATAGAGCACGACATCTCCGAGTTGTTGGAGCCAGTTGTCCCTCCTTACCTTCAGGGCTTGATCACATCCATATTTCAATAGGATAATGCATAACCACACGTGCCACGCATTGTCCAAAGGTTCTTCGTCAATCACCGGAATGAATTGCTTCCTTGGCCGGCTCGCTCGCCAGATCTTTCACTGATAGAAAACATGTGGTCGATGATTGCTCAACGATTGACCCAGATTGCACCCCCAGCTGCTACACTGGACCTACTTTGGCTACGTGTTGAAGCTGCTTGGTCTGTTGTACCCCAAGAACACATCCAAAATCTCTTTGAATCAATGCCGAGGCGTGTAGTAGCGGTGATCTCCGACAATGACGGCTAATCTAGCTAATGATTCTGGCAGAATCCACACTTCACAGAAGTCTATAAATTTAATCATTTGATACCTGGTTAACATGTTATCTACAAAATAAATTTTGTTGTGCTATCTCTTAAAAGAAACAAATTATTGGAAGTAAATAAATCAAGTCCTATTTGTTGCTTTCTTATGTAATAACGTTACTTATAAATGTTAAATGAATGAATATCTACGCTTAATTGTGATCTGTAACAATACTCCTTTAATTTGTAATGTTGTTTACACTTAACTTAAAATAATTCTCTAGCTGAGAGTGAAATGAGTATTTAATAGGTTACTCTTTCTAAATCACAATTTGTGTGTGCTAGATTTATATTTTAAATTTATTTCTTAGCACCTGGATACATATATTTATTTTATTCCATTCTTTGCTTATCGCTAAGAAGCAAAATTACTTTTAAATAGTGCACCGTGTTTACTTACATAATGTAGCCCTCGTGCTGCTTTAGAGTGAGGCGTTATTAAACATTCGTACTCAATGTCTACATTTGATAAGAGTTTTATAATTAACTTTAAGATTTATTTAAAATAAAAGTATTAAAAAATAACTTCTACTACAATTGAGATTCTATTCATCAAAGTGTTTTCTGCTATTGACAATGTCCACAAACAAAAAGGTTAAATTTTTCGCATTTTAAAATTGAATAATTTGATTATAATATTTCAGGTTTGTTTTACTACTTTTGCTAATTAGTTACGCAATGATTTTGAATATTATGCCTGAATAAAACACTTTCAATGGTTTTAAATTAGGTTTAAAAACTTTTATTAAAAATTTAATTTTTTCTAGAAAATTATGTACACATAAACAATGAAATTATTTTTATTTGTATTCAACCTTGATACCTTACATAACTATTTTGATTTATCTAATAATTTTCTTAAAAACACATTAAATAAATGCATTAAATTTCAAAAATCTTATTTATTTGAAATCCAAATTTGAAACTATTTTTATCTCTACCCTCAACAACTAAAATGTAATGTTTTTACGAGATGTAGCATTTTGAAATCCTTACCATTCTTTCATTTCTCCAATACAAAAATCCCTTTCAAATCACGTTTGCCATTCAGAATGATTCATTTCCGAATAATCTTATTATTCCCTCTTATGAATAATGACTACATGAAAATGTTCTTCATTCTCCTCTTTTTATGAGCGAAGAAATCTCTTTATGCAAATACTCCAGCAATTCACACCATCGCATACACTCCATTTACTGTTTTGCCCTTTTCGATAACCCCCTATCCCAGAATAAGAACTCGAAAGCATACGTTCAGAAAAGACATCGTTTCCAGTACTTGATAAAAAAACTGAAATCTATTTTTTTCCCTTTAAAAATTATCGCCGCTTTCATCCTCGCTTTTCTATTGTTTATTTCTACTTTTTATTTTGAAAAGCTCTCCAAAACACGCTCTCAAACTGTGACTATATATGGCACCTTACATACTTTTAGACGCGAGATACATTTGTTCAGAGTCCACACGTAGGCTTTCGAATTGCTCTGCTGGTATAGAAACGTTAATAACATACTCCCGAAAATTCCGCTGAGATGTTTCCTTGAAGTAAGTCTCTTCAATCACGTCTCCCTTACGTGTATTGTATTGTGTTTTCTTCCCTCCCTCTTCAGAATATTCATGTTACATTTATTGATATATGTTCCTACATGGATTCGTTCTTCTCTCCCAGCTCTCGCTTCTTAATCGAGTCCAAAAGAGCAGATCTTACTGCACTTGCGCGAAATCTTTTTTTTTAGATATTTGAGTTTTTTACGTGAGTTTTTAAAAAAATGGAAACACTTTTCTTCATAGGGTCGTGTAGGATGGGAATTTTTTTATTAAGGTATCCGACTACGTTCGGAACCGTGATTTTACAAAAGCTTATAAATGGATAACATCTATGATATTTAGTGTCACTTAGATTAGGAAACATATATAAAATTGTTCTCAGAATATTATTAGAATGAAAAATTATTTAAGTACAATATTTTGACAAAAAATTAACGTAGAATGACCAATTTTCAAAACATACTCCTTTTACGAAAAATGCTTTTATTATAATAATATTTTGCCTGCATATGTCTTAGATCTCTGTACAGAGACTGAACTAGAATTTTTAAAATATATAACTTAGAAATATATTTATCCATATTTTACTACAAAATAAGGGAGACATTTAAGAAAAAAATGCCGATAATATTATTTCAATTGGTGGTAACTCTGAAACTAATGTGAATTTTTCAAAAATTTTAGTTCAGGCTCTCTGGAGAGAAGTCTTCACTTTATATAAGCAAAATATTATTATTTTTGAAAGAATTTTATAAAAGGAGAGCGTTTAGAAAAAAGGTTATTCTAAGTTAATTTTTTGCTAAAATATTGTATTTAAATATTTTTTTGTCATAATGTCTTTAAAACTATTTTATGCATGAATTCTAATCTATGTGACACTAAATATCATGAAAGTTATCTATCCATGCTCTTTTTTGAAATCACGGTTCCGAACGTAGTCGGATAACTTAAAGGAAGGTTTAAATTTTACTTCTGAATTTCTAAATTACAATATTTTGCCAAATCAATCCCTTAAGCACATTCTTTACTATTTAATATTACCACAGAAAGTGATAACTTTTTTTTGTCACAGAAGTTTTTAAAAGAATATTTTAAAATCAATCTAGTTTTCTCTAATAGAATTGTCGTAAAAGTGAATGTTTTAATATTTATTTCACTATAAGAGTGTAGTTTTAATGTCATTTAATGTCTTAGTTACAATATATTGTTTATGAACTTTCACCTGCTTATTCATTCACTGATTTTTAATACCTTACATTTTTCTTTCAAACATTTGAGACTTGCATAACTATTTTGAAGAGAAAAATAATTTTGTATGAAAATATGTAGTGAAGGAATTTATAGCTCCATTACTTAAGGTTAAGGTATCCGACTACCCTAAAACCATGATTTTTTTCAAAAATTGGCAAATTTTTTTAGGACTTTATTTTGTTCACCATTTTATTAACTTAATAACAATACCAAGTACTTTATTTTCCCTCCACCAGAACAAAAATTACAAGCATTTTAGTAAAAGCAAATGCCATAACTTTACACAAGATGTCAAACTTTGAAATGCGTTTTACGCGAAACGTGTTTTTTTCGAAAAACTCAAACGGGGACCGCGATTGCTCAAAAAGTTTTGAAAACAATTAGCTGAAATTTTTTGCTTATGTTCTGCATAACAGTAGAAGTGTTTTGATCTTCAGATTTATCAATAACTGTTTTATTTCAAAATTTGCAGTTCTTTATGTGAATATAGTCAATGTTTTTTTAAGCAATTTCGTATAATGACTTAGATAGTGCTCTAGTTTTTGTAAAAATTAAAATATCTCTTATCGTGAAGGTCACTTCAAACAGGAATAACAAAGGAACACATATCCAATTTGAAAAATTGAGAATTAGTTCATAAAATCTTTGTACAGAGCGGGCCCCGTTTATGTAATTTTTCGTACATTTTTACTAGTTTTTTCCCATTTTATAATAATAATATTTTTTTTCTTTTACCAATTTTAGGATTTTTCCCTTAAAATATACTAAATAAATATAAAAATTACAAAAAAAATCTCCATATCTCCTATTTTCAAAAAAAAGTTGTCGCAAGTAGTCGGATACCTTAAGTTTATAATCTACAAATGATTTTTACAAGGGAAAATTTTTTGTTTATGTATATTTTATTTGAATACACATCATTTCTTTGTAACAATATTGAAAGACAACGCTAAACATCTAGAGTGGGTTAGAGTTAGAGCAGGAAAGTATCTAAAACAGGGGTACTCAACCTTTTTTACCGGCGGGCCAAATACATGCGACAACAATTTTACGCGGGTGCATTCGTATGACAACTATCTCTTGCAGACCGCAACACGAGGATTAAAGGGGAGGGAAGCTATAAGATTTAAGACATTAAAAATGCAGAAATTGATCAAAATATTATTAGTAGTTGATTTCATTTTAAAACTATATTTATCTCCATCAAACTCTACACACAGAAAAAAAGGGCATTTTTTTACCCTGTTACGGGGTAATTTCGGTTTCCTTTCGTCAGTGATCCTAAAACCCCCACCCCCAAACATTTAGTTGCTGGAAAAAGAGATTTGTGCTTAACGGTATAGTGACGAGAAAAATTATGTTTTTTTTTTAAATATAGCATTTTTATAAATTAAACAAATTATTGATCCATTTTTTTTACGAAACATTCAAAAGATCTCCATCATCTTGAAATAACAAATATTCTTTTGATATATTTCGTTGGAAAGTATAAGAATTAATTAAAAACTATTTTCCTCCATAAAATAGTCGCTAATATACTGTTTTTTGTTAACACTAACCGTTACAATTACAAAAGAATAAAAGCTATCCCGCAATTCTTACCAGCACCACATCAATAGCAAAATCGATTTATGGGAATTCTTGGTTGATAGAATTTCTCTCTAAGTTTTTAATACATTGTTCTTAAATAAATGAATTTGTTATTGAAACGGGGGACATGAGGGGATGGACCGGGTCACTTAGAAAGGTTCAGCGGGCCACAGGTTGAGTAACGCTGATCTAAAATGTAAGAAATTAGAGTAATTCACCCTTGAAAGGACATTTTAATACTAACCAATTATACCGTTGATCAATTAAAAAAGCGCCGCCAAATGCCGTGATATACAACCAGAAGTGGAAACCGTTCTCACGTACGTTTAAAAACAGTGGTAATAAAGATGACAGCATTTCCTGAAATGTTTGGAGTTGACGACGTCTTTCCATTCAGCGAAATTGGCCTCGGTGGTATTATACTATATACCGCATTTCTTATGAAAGAATAAAATGACATGCAATAAATAATTTTATTTTTTTACTGAAAATTGATCTTTTTATTTTCAGAACAGACAGGATGTTTTCACTTATTAATTTTTTATGGTAATTAAGAATTTTAATGATAAATATTTTGTACTAAAGGATGTATTTTTTTCTTTTCTAAAAAAGGTGTTGATTTCTTATATATAAGTGCCCGGATGATTCTTAATTTATTTTACAAATAAAAAGCAGAGATAGTACCCGTCCAAACGACCAATTATTACACGGGAACGGTGGTTCGCATTCCACTCTGAGAGGCAGAGAAGAGGAATACTAGAATTCCAGCCTGAACTTACAATAGTGTTAAAATTGGAAATGAACGATACCAAAAGTTGTACAACCAGACATTGATTTGTAAAATAGCAAAAGTTTAAAATGCTAATCAGCATGTCGTTTACAGGTGACACTGACGAATGAACGACTGATGCACCCCCACGAAGAATCCTAGAGTTGTTCGTTTTGTCCACTGGAACAACAATTCTCGCTACGAGATTATCAGCTGAGTCCACAGGTGTCTTGCGCACAAAAGAACCTATGTGCCCCAGAAGAAAAAGTCCAATGGGTTGAGGTCTGGTGAGCGAGGATGCCTAAGCCTCATGTTCACCATGTTTGATCCATTGTGAGTGATATGTGTCGATGAAGAAGTTATAGACACTGATGAAAAAACGTGCCGGCGTTCATTATGCAAGAACGACATGTCTCTCTGGATGAGGAGCGTGGCAGCCTGCAATAAACTGGGAAGCACTAGTTCTAAGAAGATATCGTATGTTGCGCAGATCAAACAGTCTAGAAAGGGGTTACCAGGTAATCTCCAAGAATATTTTCCTACACGTTCACGGAAAATCTCTGCTGATGATTGGGTGGGGTAATGCAGTGGAAATTGCTGTTAGATTGTACGAGTTGATTGCGCATGTTGAAAATGCTTCCTGTAAGTAATTTTGCCTCGTCACTGAATAATATTAATGCGCGAAATCGTAGATCGTTATTCTTCATCCCAAGCATTCGCTGCCTAAAGGGTGTACGGATAATCATCTGTGGACAAAGGTTGCTAATTTTGCACATGTTACAGGTACATGCATTCCTCGAGTACAATACGCCACACTACTGGTTGAAAAATACCCATTTCGTATGCCACCCCCCACGTGCTTGTGGAAAGAGCTGCTTCAAATCTAGTCAAAACTCGTTCTTCCATTTCTTGCCTTCATGCATTTTGCAAACGTTTGTATTGTGTTTTGATATGGTAAAAGAACCGGTTTCTCGCACTCGTCGATGAACACTGGAAAAGGCATTATGGCATGGACTACGATGAGTAAGAAACCACTGTTCATATAATATTTGAACTTCGCATCAATTCCCCTTTGCTTCACTATATGTGTAATGTATATCTGCTAATTCCTCGTACGTGTACTCTGTCATAGCCTTCACGAAAAGTTTTGGACAATGTTATCAAGATAATATTTGAAACAATGATGTTGTGCAGTTTTTAAAGGACAACGTTTGCTCTGATTGCCTTTCTCCGGTAGCAACTAAAATAAAACTGCTGATTCTTCTCAGTGGAAATTTGTATGAGGAAAATCCTTGATAGTCTTAGGAGATATGCTACCTAACCAGGTATAAAATGACGTAAGAGGTGATGATTTTTATTGTTTCATCTCACAGGATACGTTTTTACTAATCTCTTTTCTGCCTCTCAGAAGGGAACAAAACCCTATGATTCTATGTAATTATTGGTCGTCTGGATGAATACTATCACCCCTTCTAATTTATAAAAACAATTTAGAATCACACTGCATACATACGTAATTTACCGGAAGCACATTTGCGTGATTGTTATGGCTTAGTATTAGAAACTCCTTTTTAGAACCATCCAAGTGTTCCAAATCGTTGGTGTGGTGTGGTAGTTAGGAGAGGTGTGTCAGCTTAGGTGTCGTTCTAGTCACTTGACCATGGTTCAAAATTACGAGGTCCATCGCCAAAAGACCTTGAGTATCTGAACAGTGCGACGTTAATATTCACTCACCCAAATGCTCCAATGTAATGAATGCCCTTGTAGCCCCAACTAGTCATTCATGTGTAGTGAAAAATAACCAATTTCCATTCTTTTGCAAGGTATATTCAAACGTTCTTTCAAATAACTCTTAAATGCACAGCTTTTTATATGGCCATGAGTTTAATTTATGTAGATCTTCCTGAGGTTAAGGATAATTGTTTTATCAAAACGCTAAGTATGGATAAGAATTTAATCCGTCAACGTATTTTGTGTGTCAATTTTAATAATGGTTTTTATCATTCACACACACACGCGCATTTTCTGGATTTTTTACCTATATTAAAGTAATGTTAAGAAAAATTAGTAGTTAAATTACCCTCACCATCCAGTATTGGTCACAAATTAGTTATCGTTATTATTTGTAATTTTGAATTCTAATTGGGATTTCAACAAAAATATGTGAATTGAAAAAAAAATTGGAAAAAAAAAACCATTATTTTTCTAGATATGTGTTCTAATTTTAATGAAAATCAGTATCATTTAATACTTATAATTTTAATATTAATACTTTCTTTAGTATTTTAAATTTTATTTATTTTTTGATTTTATGAATTAAAAATAAGTCCTATTTATATACAAGTGACGGTAAAAGAAATATCTTCCATAAGACTCTATTTAATCTACTGCTAAATGATTTCGATGTTACTTTCTCACCAAATGTAATTTCGGCGCTGAAGATCAGCAGCTCAGAGAAATCTCGCCAAACTAATCCCTCATCTTTAGTTCAATGGAGTATAGGATTGATGAATTTTCGGATGATTAGAGACATAAGTAGTTTTGCCAGTCTCTGGCATAATCTTGTGACTCATGACGATTCACCTAATACTCTTGTAAGAAGACATTAATCCCAGAGGTACCTAGTAAATGGAAACACGCTGCAGACTTTAGGGTAATGTTTTATATCTCTTTTGATGACACTACTTCTATAATGATCATTTGTTCGACATTTGCACTTGTGTTATTTACGATACATAAAGAAGAATAGGAACATATATATCATTATCGAAATAATTTTATGAATATTTAATATGCGCATATATTTTACATATTTTGAACATATAAATGGCATTATTTTAAGGTTAAACGAATCATCTTTTAAATCATCACATAGAATTTTAAAATCCCTTTATTTATAAGGGAAAATATGGTACGTATTAACTACCTAAATTAAATGGTATATTCTGTTGATCTGTTTATATTTGTTAAATAATTAGACGGAGTTAAAATAATATTGAAACTAATGGCGTATAGAAACGTATCTAAGTATGCATAAAATGTATTATCTTTCTACTTGGTTAATTTCAAAAATACGAAATGAGGTATCTTTAGGGTTGCAAAACAACAGCAACAAAACATAAAAGTAAAAGCAAGGAGGGATTTATTTGGCATCTGAAATAAACAATCTTTAATAAATTAATAAATAATTTTAAACAAAGAAACGCGTTTTTGAATAGTCAAGAAGTCAAACAATATTCAAAGACGCGAAGCAATTCATACTCAAAAATAACCATATCATATAACGTTTAACTTATTCAATATATATGCAAAAGCAATGCCAATAAGTACAATTAAACATATTGGACGAGTTAAACTATTCTATAATTCATTTTTTTGGAGAATAAAATTGGCAAAAAAAAAAAATGGTTTTGAAATACCTTTTGAAAGAGCAAGGCTAGGTTTTTTTTTAATTATTATTATTATTAATTTTATCGTTGCATTAATAACAAACAAAATTCAACATTAAAACAAAGGATGCAACGATTATATTGTTTTAAGCATAAAATATTGAATTTAAGATGAATTTTCTTTTCAATTTGGATACTTTGAGTATTATTTAGATTTATCTTGAATTTAGTCTATTAACCCTCTAACTGGATACCTTCCTCCTGAAAAGTTATTCCGAAAGCGTTTTACTCTTATATTGCTATTCCCTTCAAAAATGCAACAGACTTCAATTCTTTCCCCCTTTTAAAACTTGGGAGGTCGAAAGGGGACAACTTTATGACATGGTTCGGCGTATTTGATCATTGAGAACCAGGATAGCAATCGTTTACAGCTAGCTGTTAAGTTGCCTTAGGCAATCTTGTATGAAAACCGTAGTTCTTCCTACTCTGTCGTTTTCCCCATAGATTCAGTCACAGTAAAATTGAAACAAAATGCAGGGTAAAAAAAAACATGAAATAAATGGCGTGTTAAAAGTTGAAAAATAGTTATATTTTCTTCAAACAAAATTTATTCTTCTGTCATTTTTTAAAAATTAAAAAAAAAAATATTTTGGTATTGCGATTTGAACCAGAAAAAAGAATCCTGTATTCATTTTTGAATATGAGAGTAAGAAAACGCGCTCACTTTCATGTTTTTAAAAAAAAGTTATGAGGTAAAAAGAGTAAAGGCCCTATCTTTTTTTTTTTAACAATAAGACATAAATGGTGCATATTTATGAAATAAAACAGATCTTTCTCTGTTCA
Source organism: Trichonephila clavipes (assembly GCA_019973935.1). Classification (NCBI taxonomy): domain Eukaryota; kingdom Metazoa; phylum Arthropoda; class Arachnida; order Araneae; family Nephilidae; genus Trichonephila; species Trichonephila clavipes. The sequence continues at coordinate 407,205 of BMAU01014979.1, forward strand.
ATTATATTTTTAATTTAGAATAACATAAAAAATGATTTCAATACTTTTAATTTATTTAAATTTAAATCATATAAATGATATTTTTATGTTGAATATTTTTCGGAAAAAATCTAAATTTTCATTCCTAGTGCTCTCCTTTTCGAATTCCTTGTATTAAATAAAAATATCTTTTCTACATCGGAATTTGTGATGGACATAACACACATTCAGTCAATAATTTTTAATTTTAATGGAGGATATACTTCTTCAAATGCGCATGATAGTACTTCTAACCATTTTCTACTCAAGTTAAAATTCTTATCTTTATGTTTCTTTTATTACAAGGAAAAATGCCACACATCGATAACTACATTTTCACACAATTCAGTCATTACAAATTCTATTGTGAGAAAAGTTCTTCCTAATTAATTTCGTCTTTCAAAACAGTACTCTTAAAACAATTTTGTTCAGTGAAGTTGACCGACAGTTCTCCACAATGTATTCATACCAAATTTTAAAAACAAATTTAACACTTGGAAATGTATCCAGTATTAAATTTTTCAGTATACACAAATATTTCCTGCTGTAGGGAAGATATAGTATGAGAGAGAGATGTGGTGTGCGGTTGTGAAAGAATGTTTTCGAACGTGTAGACTATTTTTGAAAATTTAAATATCACTGAAGCTGATCATATAACTGCAAATGAGCTTTATTTTTATGTGTGCTGGTAACAAAGTAAAACACTTTACAATATTAAACAGCCTATGGAATTATACTCATTATCAAACTATTCGCAAAATGGCTTACAACTTCTATTCAAATTGTAAAGAAAAACTGAAATATAAATATATCTTACTACAGTCAAAAATATTCATAATATGTAAGTATCCTATTTCTCCACTTATTTCTGTATGTTTTAAAAACTGTAGCTGAATGCAATTTTTTATATTTATAAACGAGGCATAACAGCTCACACACTCGTAAAAATGTCTTTATCATTTTTAAATATACTACTATAAATCGTATATGGATTGTAAGATCAGTTGTAAAATCCTAAAAGCTTTTAGAGGAGCTAAAAACATGTAATTTTGGATTGATCAAATTTTTAATATAATACACAAATATACATGTTATTAAGCAAATACATTTGAAAAATAAAATTTCCTTCTGAAATAAGCGTAATTGAAAGAAAAATGTTTAATTGCAAATGAGTGGAAATACATGTTTATCTAAGGGGTATCCCCAAAGTGAGGTAATCCTCAAACTTAAAACTCAAACTCAGAGGCACAACAATCCATGAGGGCCAGGAACTACTGTGCCCATCATAATACACGTGACCATTGGACGCTGAGGTACATGAACAGATGTCCCGATTTGGTGGTCTGTCCGAAGAGAGACCTTCAGTGTTTAAGTCTCGAAGCAAGCTTGGTACTCATTTATCGACCCAATGTAGCGGGGATGAAAGGCAGAGTTGACCTTACGCAGCCCGTTAATAGAACCCCAGACCTGTGGTGTGGAAGCACTATACACTACCACTGGATCCTATTCGGTGAAAAATAAAATTTAATGTTAGAATCTTATATAAATCCCTAATGAATGAGGGAGTCCAAACTTTTTTTTCCATGTAAACTGTTTAGACGAAAATGGTTAATTATGAACATTTCACAAGTTGCATAAATTAAAATTAACCGTTATAGTTTACATAAATTTTTAAGGCTGCAAAAGATGTATTTCGGCTGCACGAATTAATTTTAAAAGGAATACGGTTACGAAAAAGTAGTACAAATTTATCTAAAGTAGGGTTGGTTACCTTACATATTGTCAAAAACAACAATGTATTGGAAGCCAATTCCACAATTCGTTGTTATAAAAATGTATGGAACATTACAAGATTTATTTTTGCATTTGTAATTTATATATATATATAATTTTTCCTGGGAACTTTAAAAGCTAGAGCGGCATCCATTAAAAACGCGGTTCTCTCTCTGTTTTTCCAGATCGTCCCTGACTAAGCCGGCTCTGCCATAGTAAGTGAAAATGCCGGATTTTGTTTGTCAAGATCATTTTATAGCAGACTGCATTTTTCATGTATTTTAGATGGTCGTTTTATATTTTCTACATCAATATCTTAATGTCTGAATTTAAAATTACATAAAATTCTTGACATTCGCTTCAATGACCATTATAATTTTTATTTTATTATATGAATGTGTCATCACACGATTACATGACTTCTTATTAACATATTATTTTAGCCATTTAATTAATATTATGTATAACATAACGCACACAAATTTTCTGAACTTTAAAATAAATATTTCGAAAACTACTTCAGATATACTCAAAATTTTTCATTCCTACCCTTTAGCTTCTCAGTTTTTCTTCTATGTAAAACTTTATTGTATATTCCTCGGTTTTTTTAGTATATTTTTTGCTCTTAGCATGCATTTTTCAACTGAATTGTATGAAATCTTCAAAATATATTAAAAAATACCAAAGAAGCTATATAATAAAATTTGAAATTTATATTATACTCAAAGAGTTGCTAGAACTTATGGTAAATAATTTTTATCTTTGCGATACATTTTTTTTTTCGAAATTTCAAATGGAATTTCTAACATAAAATTTCTAGCTTTATACGGTCGAGATTTCAAAAAATATCCAGATTTTAATTACTTATTCAGTTAGCCTTTAAAAAAAGATAGATGTTGAGGTATTTTGCATAAATAGATATTTTTGAAGAATAATTCGAATGTTTTTGAATAGCTCGAATTTAAAATTGATTTTTATGTTTATTTATATGCATAAATGTATACTGTAAATGTTTCCGTATATTTTTGATTACCATTTATTCAAACATTCAAGTTATAAAAAAAATGTGAAAAAAAAATCTTCATTCATGTTGTCTTTGATGTAAACTGAAGTTCAAGCACTTAAAATTCAAATATAATTCGGTGTATTTTAACAATATATAACTAGGCACTGTACGTAAACTTCCCTGAACACTTGGGCTTTGAAATCTAAAAAAAAATTAATAGATCTTAATTAGTTTTATTTTTTGTTATTATTTTTATCAAAGTGTAAGAAAATGTTTCAAATTATTTGATGAAGTTTAAATCTATTAATTTTTAGTGGTTGGAAAGTTGAAAAGATTTCAAATTTTAAAGTGTTTGGTGTTTTATTATTTTTTGGGGGCATCTTATAATGAAATAATCATGTTTCAAAAACTGAAAACATAGATTAAGATAAGAAAAATGAAGCGAAAGAATATACTTTAAAAAACATAATTTGTCTAACTATATAAATTAGCAGATTGCCCTGACACGCCCCAACTTGTTACAGTTTGAAATTAATATGAAACCAAAAGGGAATTGTAACATATTTTACTTATGCGTTGGGACTTTTGAAAACTTTTAAAATACAAGCTAATAAACAAACACTTCTTGGGTTCTAAAGAAATTTCTCCCCGATTTTTTACGATTGACCCAGGGTCAAAACACGGGGTTCCCTGCGAGCCATAAAACTCCTGCTGTGTTGCTTCCTCCGTCCCTCATTATCTTTCAAGATGTTAAACCTTAAAAGGGGGAAAGGATTTCAGAAAAGTGCGGGTAATCCGCTTTTGAAAACGTTACTTGAAGGCAGAAAAATCAGTGCAGTCCATTTTCGAAGCATCTTTACACTGACGGAATTTTCCGTGCTATTCGGTTAGAGGGTTAATTTTCTAATCAATGCCACCCGATTAACTGGACATTAATTGGTTTTCTGGTTATAAATTTCGATCCTCCAGTGCCAGGAGGGCCTGTAGATCTTTTGCCTCCAGGCCCGAAATGACCTTAAATGGGCAATGATTTATCATTCAAAATAACATATACACACATTTATTAACTTTTTTAGAATTGTTGGAATTATTAACTAAATTGATGTATTTTAATTTTTAAGCTTCTTGAAAAATTCCAAGTATAAAACATATCCTTAATCTTCTATTCAATTCCAGATTATCTATCTGATCTTATTAAACGAATATGTTATTTCAAAATGTATTTTACGTTATTTATATTATTTTTACTTCAGAAAATACATATTGTGGGATGAAGATATACATAAATCAATTGTATATGTCTAGGAATTCCCTTTTACTTTTATTTACATCATTTCTATACTAAATATTTTTTTAAAAATAAGAGAATATTTTATGCGTATATTACATTGAAATTCAGTTTTAGATTTATGAACATCAGTATAGAAGAAACAACTTTTTTATAAGCTCATTATATTATTTTTCGAACGATGTAGAAGAATATCAATCTTAAAGCTTCACCCAATCATTTTTATTCCACCCTATACCTCCAAAACTTAAGTTTTTCAAAAAAGCTTGTAATGTCAGGAAAAAAGTGTGCTTTTATATATTGAATTTTGTTTTTCTGAAGCAATACATTTTGCAACATTGCTTATTACTTCAGTTCTTAATCATATATAGTATATCTTACTTTACTGCATCCACCTCCAGAGTCTAATATCTTTTACTTTGAGACCCAGAATTTCATGTTCTGAATTCTAAATGAATTCAGATACTGGTGGTGAAATTTCTGCGGTCTTCTCTTGTATAAAGTGTTCTTCAGCATGTATGCAGGAGTCACAAAGTGTTACTGAATGTTGAATAATATCGATTTCAGATTTGTAGCTAGCATAGACTGAATTTTATAGTTTATTAAAACGCTAGTAGATGCCCATTTTCCTGATGGATTATCGATTTGAGGCTCATTCTGGCTAAAGGAACGCATTAAAGCAGGTGCAGAGAGCCAAAAATGTGGTTGAATGCAAATTTTTAAATCGTTTTCTTGATGGTATGTATACGTGACTATCAAGGATATTGTTGCCAAAGATATATCCGTACTTTAAAGAAGGGGGAAAAACGAAGAAAAAACAATTTTATTTCCTCTACACTTCTTAGCATATAATTGAAAAAACAAACAACTATATACAATGAAACATCGATTTAATTATGATCATTAAACTAAAATAATGGAAAACTTGTTTTTTCAATACATGCATGCATGATATATGTGTGATTCAAAGATTCATTAAGGTTTTCTTTTAATTTATTATTTGTATAGATACTATTTATAATCAAGCCTCTCAACATGGCAACCTTGGCAAATTATTAGATATGTACTGAAAATCTATAGAGATTAACCCATTGGCCAATTGAATATCATTGTCGAATATTATTGAGTAATCATGAAAATAGTATTTTCTCATATTTTTACAAGGCTGAAGCATTATATAAAAAACATATGGAAATATTGAGAGCTTGAGAGAAACAAAAAATATTATTTACCAACAACCTAGTTTAATGATCAAAAATGATCGTTCTTTGCAAATTTCATTATACCATAGCTATTCAAATGATACTTGTTAACATCTATAACAGGCATGTCAAACTCATACGATATTGCGGGCCGCATGGTCTATTTTATTATAATTTGGAAGCCGCATGTTTTCAATGTTCATAAAAACAATAAAATACGATTTTTATAATGTATCACGCATTTATTATATTCAATATATTGTATATTATGCATTCGTAGTTGTTTTGCTTTTCATGTTATTTTTCAAATTTAAACTATAAATATTTTGCATTCTTTATTAAAAAAACTATAGTAAGAAATTGAATTTAACAATATTTTATAAGATAGTTGACATATTTTTCTTCACAAAGCAAGTCATCGGTATTTGATTGAAAGTATTGAGCTGATGCAATTTTTAAAATTGACGATAAATGTTTATTAATTAATCTTGACCTTTCTGAATTTTAGCTATTGTGCATTAAAGGAAAAAATTGCTCGCATAAATAAGGGATTTCAAACATCACCAATATTCACATACCAAATGATACATTTTCGGAAATCGATCTACTCTCTTAGAAATATGTATAAAACTCTAGAATTCCAACTTTCATACATCTTTGTTTCAACAAAGAATGGCATTGTATTTCATTGGATCTTTTACGTAATCTTTCAACCACTATCTGAACATTGTTACATAAAGGTCAGGTAAAAGTGTGAAATTGTAACTCACAGCTTTTAAAATCAGAAAATCTTCGATTTATAATTCCGTTCCTGACAATCTAATTAAATGATCATATTCGGTACATTTTAATTTATGGGATTTAATCAATAGATATTGGCAGCTTTCTAAGTGTGTGAGACAAGTTTTCTTTTTCCATTTATTTTCGCAAAAATAACAAGTTTTAATAGTATCAAATAGAGTTATAACAACATGATTTTTGTCTTAAAGTTTAAAATTAAGTTGGTAGGGTTGAATTGCAAAATCAACTGAGAAAGCCAGGTCCTATATCCATTGTTCATTTTTAATTCAGCACATATATAGAAGTTTAAGTCGGCATTACTTTCCAAGATGGTGACCGATTTAATAGATGTCAAGAGATTTATTCTCAGTTTGGTTTGGCAATTCATCAAAACGATCATCAAGTAAGGCGTAGATTCATCGAATGGGCCCAAAACGAGATAACCGTTGTTCCCGATTTTCATAAGCGAATTTTGTTTAGCGATGAAGCGCATTGCTGGTTGAATGGCTACGTCAACAAACAAAACTGCCGCATTTGGAGTGAAGCTAATCCACAAGTGTATGTCGAAACACCGTTACATCCAGAAAAACTGACTGCTTGGTGCGCTTTATGGGCTGGTGGAATCATTGGTCCGTACTTCTTCAAAAACGATGAAAGCCACAATGTTACAGTCAATGGTGATCGGTATAGAGTCATGATTACTAACTTTTTCATTCCTGAATTGAACAATCATGAGGTTCAGGAGCTGTGGTTCCAACAAGACGGCGCAACATGTCACACAGCTCGTGTCACAATCGATTTATTGAAAGACACGTTTGCTGACCGACTAATTTCACGTTTTGGACCTGTGAATTGGTCTCCAAGATCTTGTGATTTAACACCACTAGACTATTTTCTGTTGGGCTATGTAAAGTCATTGGTCTATGTGGATAAGCCACAAACGCTTGACCATTTGGAAGACAACATTCGCCGTGTTATTGCCTATATATGGCCACAAATGTTGGAAAAAGTCATCGAAAATTGGACGTCCAGATTGGACTACATCCGAGCCAGCCATGGCATTCCTATGCCAGAAATCATATTTAAATAGTAATGCCACAAGATTATCTTTCGAATAAAAACGATTCATGTCAATTGAATAATACATCGTTGTTTTATTGCAATTTAAAGTCCTTCACCTCTAAAAAAACACCCTTTATTATTTTGGTTTCGCAGAAGTTTGTTATTTCATCCTGCAATTTCAAGAAACGTTTTAATACTTAATGATTTGAAAGCCATTGAACTTCCGTATATTACAGTGGATCATTGTACTCATTTTCTTTATCTTCCATAAATGAAGCAAATCAACGAAGATTAAGTCTAAGTTCTCGAATATAGTTTACAATTTCAGTGACTATTTTTGAAGCATGTTCTATGTTTAAAACTTTAGAGTAGAATACCTGTTGGGGAATAATACAATGCAACTGTTCAAAATTATTATTACCATGCTGTTTGCATGCTTCTTTTAACATTGCAACAACTCTTTTAGTATTACCGGTCATGGTAGGCGCATCATCATACAAGACAAAACAAAACCTTCTTGATTAAAAAAAATTATATTTCTTCAAAACATCTATAAGTACATTTAAAATATTAGAGCCGATAGTTGTATTATGAACGTAAATGATTTCTAAAAATTATTTACTTATTTTTTTTTATTTAACCTCGCATCCGTGATTAAAAAGGATTAGCTGAGCGAAATTTCAAATATCTGTACTTGCATCAATATTGCAATAAAATAGGCTCCAAATGTTGATATTGTAGAATTATGCTTATTTTTCAAATTCTCGGCTATTTCATCAAATCTGTTATAGCTGCAATATTTCCACTTAAGCTTACGCTTTTAATTTGATTTGTTTTTGCTGGACACAATATTTACCGTGGTTTTAAATAAACATTTATTTATCAATTCCCTTTCAGTAAGTGATTTAGATCCGGTTGTGTGACATCAGCTACATCTTTTTACTGCATCTGTATGGTCTGCAACATATTAATGAGTGTACTTTATTGCATTTGAAGAATTGATTTCACACACACACACAATTCATACTTCTTATCAAGAAATTTTGTAAGGTATTGATCATAGTTTGCTTCATGATTTATGTCATTATGACATTTAAGATTATATTTCTCAGCAACTGAAACAGAATTTTTAGATACCAAGCATATTTTATTCTTCTTTTGGACATAGAATATATCGCATTTTCAATTTTCTAGAAAATAATGTTTCTCTTGAATTAATTTTTCTTTACTCATTGTTCAAATTTTCTTACATTTTTTTTTTAAATAACTTTTTAGCTTACTATGATTACGAATCAAAATCTCCTTTTATTCGTAAACGATTAAGTATACACTGCTCTTAATCTTAACCATTTTGATTATTTTTTAAACTTTAAAAAATATCTCTGACTGCCCCTTGCTGATCGAACACTCCAAACAGAGAAAGAGGAGAAGAAATAATAGTCGTGCACACAAAAAATCGGTGTGCCATCCATAATTAAGAATATGCATAATGCATTTCAGAATTTAATAAAAGAATAATTTATTTTAGTAAAATCAAATGAAAACGTTTAATAAAACGTAAAAAAAAATATATTTTTATTTTAAAGGCTATTTCTATTATCAAAAATGATTTCTTTTAAAACAAGAATAGGTAACCGGCAAATATATTGTAGATTTATATGTTTAGTAGGTTCACTACGAATAAATTTCAAAATGAAAATAAAAACTTTAAAAACCTGATACTTAAAATTTTTAAAAAAAAGTCGAAGGACGGCAATTTACTTACTGGTGGGCCACATGTGGCACGCAGTCCGTGTGTTTGACACCCTTGATGTATAATTATGATAGTAATAATAACACACATATATGTGCTATAATACAATTTTTTTGCTCTAACCTAAATAGTTTAATTTACATAAATATAGTTCGTTTCTATATATATATATATATATATGTATATATATATATGTGTGTGCGTGCGCGTGTGTGTGTGTGCGCGTGTGTGTGTGCGTGTGTGTGTGCGCGTGTGTGTGTGTGAAAGAAATTTGTATAATATATCAAAAACAAGAAATAATAAATAATGAACATAACAAGAAATACTGTAATAAAAATATAAAAGCTAAACATGAAGATCGAATTTATAGAAAAATACAAAAAAGGAAGTACAAAAAAGAACCTAGCGACTCAGAAAGCAATTTTGGACTTAGGAAAGAATAAGTGGGGTTAAACTAGTTTGAAGGCGTCAACCTTCCCCCTTTGCAACTCAGTAGGAAAAACCAAATAAAATAAACACAAATTCAAAGTATGTAAAAACTCAGAGGGAGTATGATAAAACCACTGACTACTACTCTGCAACAAACTCTCCTAAACTGTTAATGCAGAAAATTCTCAAAACAATTAAAAAAGAAAAGTAGAAAAATAGAAAAATCCTAAAACAATTACGTAAGAAAAGTATTTTTGAAAAAAGAATTTAACAAATTTTTTTTTTACTCACAGAGCTTTTTACAAGATAATCAAGCATCTTGAAATTAATGAAAATCAATTATTCACCGAGTTAAAAAATTCGAATATACATAAACGCATCTTTTGAACCAACTTTTATACCACACAGCAAAGATAGATACAAAGAGAGATGGCAATCAAGTATGGTAGGCTTTGAATTGGTTGATTGTCAAAAATGTAAATTTGCTAGGCTCTAATTTGGTTGGTTGTCAAAAATGTGTAAGATGTTCAAGATGTGTGTGGAAAAGATCTAAGCTGTGATATGAGAGTGCTATGATATAATCTTCACAGCAAGACCACTAACAAAGCTATATATATATATATATATATATATATATATATATATATATATATATATATATATATATATATATATATATATATATATATATATATATATATAGCTTTCAGATATATATATATATATAGCTTTCAAAATATATATATATGTATATATATATTTGAAAGCTATATATATATATATATATATAGCTTTCATATATATATATATATATATATATATATATATATATATAGCTTTCAGATAGATAGATATATACATATACATATGTATCTGAAAGCTATTATACAATTCACTTAATCTTATTCAATCAGGGCTCTTACATAATATGCTATTGTCTGTTTTCTATTTTTTTCAACAATACTAGAGACTAAAGCTGTTGATTGATACATTCTCAGTTTTTTTAAAAAGAATAATTGTGTATATTATGCATATCTCTTTAAGGTATCCGACTACTTGCGACAACTTTTTTTTGAAAAAAAGGAAATATGGAGATCTTTTTGTGATTTTTATATTTATATAGTATATTTTAAGGAAAAAATCCTAAAATTGGTAAAAGAAAAAAAAATTATTATTATTAAAATGGGAAAAAACTAGTAAAAATGTACGAAAAATTACATAAACGGGGCCCGCTCTCTACAAAGATTTTATGAACAAATTCTCAATTTTTCAATTTTGATGTGTTACTTTGTTATTCCTGTTTGAAGTGATCTTCACGATAAGAAATATTTTAATTTTTACAAAAACTAGAGCACTTTATCTAAGTCATACGAAATTGCTTAAAAAAACATTGACTATATTCACATAAAGAGCTGCAAATTTTGAAATAAAACAGTTATTGATAAATCTGAAGGTCAAAACACTTCTACTGTTATGCAGGACATAAGCAAAAAATTTCAGCTAATTATTTTCAAAACTTTTTGAGCAATCGCGGTCCCCGTTTGAGTTTTTCGAAAAAAACACGTTTCGCGTAAAACGCATTTCAAAGTTAGACATCTTGTGTAAAGTTATGGCATTTGCTTTTACTAAAACGCTTGCAGTTTTTGTTCTAGTGGAGGGAAAATAAAGTACTTTTGATATTGTTATTAAGTTAATAAAATGGTCTATAAAATAAAATCATAAAAAATTTTGCCAATTTTTGAAAAAAAATCATGGTTTTAGGGTAGTCGGATACCTTAAATTACTATAAAATGTTTTGATGCAATAAATGGGGTATCTGAAAAGATGTGTTCACGTTACATAAATTGTTAAAATCCATACACATTATTTATTTTACACACAACTGGTTGTTAATATTTCAACTCCAAAAAGGCTCACTAGGAATAAATTAAGTGTAGATCACGTAATACATGTGGATTTAAAAAAAAAAGATTTAATTTACACAACAGTCAAACAAATATAATGCTGGAAATCATTAACTTGAACAGCCATCACTGACGTAATGAAATGAAAATGAAATTTACAATGCAATTCTGTTTATATCATGACATTAAATCATACAAAAAAATTTGATTATTATTTTTATTGATTTCAAAATGGACTCATCTACACCACTTAGCTGCATCACACCTATATATTGATTCTTTTAATCATGTTGAATTCAGGGAGGAATTATTGACCTGTACTCCCAAGCATAGCAGCCATTAGGAATTACTCAGACAACTGGCACTTGAAGTAATAAATGACGTACCCGATCAAGCCTTGATTATTTACACAGATGGTAGTCATTCGGTTACGGGTAGAACAGGGAGTGGTATTTTTAGTAACACGCCTAGGAATGATGTTAAAATGGGCATCAGGAATCCTGACCACTGTTTTGTCTTTAGATCGAACTCATTGCTATTATTGGTGCTCTCGATCATGCTCTCAACTCTTATAAGGACAGTATCTGGATCCTGACAGATAGCAGAAGCTTCATCCAATATTTGAAGAATTGACCAAAAATTATAGACAGTACTGGTCTGGATATTTTATCCAAATTAACTAGGCTTGGACAGAGGAAACAAGTATTTCTCCAGTGGATACCATCACATGTGGGTGTGCCTGGGAACGAAGCAGCTGATGATCTGGCTGGTAGGTGTTGGGATCCCTCTAATCCCAGTTCTACTGTCTTAAACCATTCGACAATTTATTTCCTCAAAAGAACTAAAATTAATTTGATTTGGTGAAACTCTCCTACTCACCACTGGTACGCAGCTAGAGTACTGGCCTATCTCTACAGTGCTTAAGCTCCAGGGCTCATCAGATGGATATGGCACGCTTTAGAAGCGGTCACCTGCGTAGTATAACTTTTGTGCAGGGAGTAAAGTCTTTTTGTACCTGTCCCTGCTCTCTCTCTGCTTCTCCTGCTTATATTCTGGACTGCTGGGGCATTTCCCTGTGACACAGTAGTTTGAAGATCAATACCTGGTATGTGACACTATTATGCGGAAAGGTCAAATTACTTGGTTTTCCTGCTCCAAGGGGATTGAAAACAATAACAAACCATACAGATTTGTTTATCGTACAGAGGAATGACATTCAAAAGGATCTTTACCTGATGATAAATTTTAGCAGTACCATCTGCCTGACGAAGAAGTCTTCCACCTGTATAATTCAGAGTTTCGAAGTGGAACTGGATCTAAAATCGGGGGGAAAACGTTCATAGGAACAGAACCCCCCCCCAAAAAATATCGGTTTATTTCGTTTTGATATATCTTCAGTCATTTTATTATTACATAACTAACTTATAAAAAGTTTCTTATTTAACGTAAACCATATAATTATCACCATTGCATGTGCATTGCTTCTCAATTTCCTGTTTTGATGCTCACTAGTACTTTTCTATTTCAATTTCGCACTAAACTACTTGTAGAAGACATATTTAATTTATTTCAATAAATAAGAAGTTTTGATGATTTTTAAAGAATTATATCATTCTAAGTTAATTTTCTTTGCCTCTTAACATGTCATCATTAAAGGGTGTTTGTATAGACTGTTTGGATAAACATACCAGAATCATTAACCTAGTTGCTTAGAATCCTTAACCTGTTGCCTATTTTCTCACCGATCTCAGCCCACTTCTGGTACCGTACATGGTAGCTAATTGTATCAATTCACATAGTATACGAATTAAAAAAAATAATAAAACCTTTTAAATTTTGATAGAATTGCATTTTTTGTTTATGTTAGAATTATAGTTTTAGTGCATCTAAGAATATACGTAAAATAAAATTATACGTTTGGAACAACTGAAAATAATTATTCTAGGTGAAATAAAATCCTGAACTGAACCGATATATATATTTTTTATTTGAACTGGAACGAAAAATATTTTAACATGGTGGGAATAGAACCTGTTCTGCATTAAATACGGTTTGCACATTCCGAACATACAAATAAATATGTCTTGTTGGAATACAGAGTGTTAATGATTTACATGAGATGTAGGAACATGGTTTATATAGCTTCCCTGATGTATTGTTCATTCTACAGTCTCCACAATGGAGAGTAGGTGGGATATTTCCATGATATTCATTAATACTGCAAATTATAATGGCATGCGTTTGTTCAGTATAACGCTCAATAAAAAAACTCAGGGAAAAGGCATTAATCTAGGTTATGTTTGACAAGTATTGCATCCTTTGTTATAATTCAGAATATCATCATTATAACGAGACTCATCTGAGAAGAGGATTTCTACGCAATGATCAAGGCACAGTAAGTGTTAAAATGACACATCTGTAACAATATATGTAGTACGATCCAAAATTTTGGGGACTGTGGACATTTCTGACATCAAAAGCATGTAACTGAAGATAAAGTACTTGAAGTGAATCCTCCTAACCTTCCCTTACCTGGCCAGGTTGGTTTACTAATGTCATGTGACTAAACTGCACACGCAGCTATTATCTTCTGAAAAAGTTAGCTTTACTACGTGTTGTAAGAAAGATGGTTTCTCTTGAACAGCATTGGATATTAAATTCTGAAAGCGATTAGGTAAAACACCAATGGAGACTTTGGAAATGCTACGTAAAGTGTATGATAAACCTACCATGGCGAGAGCGATGCCTTACGAATGATATTGGGATTTTAAAAAGGGCGGAGACTCCATCGAAGACAATGAACGCGTTGGATGACCTTCGATTTAAGAAAACTCGGAAAATGTTGCGTTGGTGTCTGAATGTGTTCGGAAAGATCACCTCTAAACACTTGCACAAATCTCTAAGGCTACAAACAACTTGAGGACTTCGTTTAAAGAAACCTATTCATTGTAAGGGGCCTCAATTCTGGCATAGTGACGACTAATATTTTCAGCATGACAACGTACCAGCACATCGATCCCAATTGGTAAAAGATTTACTCGTCAAAACGTACTAACGTGCTTCCGCGTTACCCCTATTCACCAGACATAGCTCCGTGTGACAGTTGTCTGTTCCTAGCAATGAAAAAACATTTACAGGGACGTCATTTTATGTCATCAGGTGAAGTGAAAGAAGCATCGTAGAAGAACTTAGGGAAGGTTGGAAAAATGGCTTCGAGCAAAGCTTCCATAAGTTATACGAACGCTGGCAGAAGTGTATCATCGCCCAAGGGAACTGCTGTTAAGGTGGATATGCTTCAGTGCTGTAGACTATTCATTACTTATACACCTTGTCCACGAAACTTTGATAATACTACGTACAAGCTTCATTGTAGAGACAATGTAAAAGCACTACTGGGGAATCGGTTGTTTATGTACCACACGGTTCATCTCTTACACGCGTAAATTACTAATGTGGCAAAGATAATGACATCTTCAATCTAAAGTCTACTTTCACTATGACCGATCACGCAGACATCCAAATTTCATTAGTTGTTCGTTTGAACCTCTGCATTTTTATCCAGGCATATTGACTTATAAGAGTCAAACGATGATATACACATTTCAACGTACTTTAATCAGGATTTTTATGCAATGCTCACTTCTGTGGAAGTTTAGAAAGAATTGTTTTCGATCCAATGAGAATGATTTATAGTTATAAAAATTTAAACATTCCAACCTTTTTTTTTTAAATTTCTTGAAAATGTTGTTTGGTATGCATAATTTCACAATGGTGTTGAAAGTTTAGAAAACAATGTAATATAATGTGATTCCCACAGAAATGTTTGTCCCTGGAATTGAGTTATGTTTATTATAAAAATAAAAAAATATAAAATAATTTTTTGATAAAAAATGATAAACTACTAAATTAACAGAAATGCAAACTTAACCTTACTGAAAAAAGGATATAACAATAAAATATTCGATAAGGTTAAAGCATGCTGATGAGCATTGGATCATCAATGACACATAGCGAAATAAATGGAATACTTAAAATAAAGAAATTAAGTCTAAAATTTTCTTTGAATAAGGATTTAGCTAAAATTTTAAAATACCACTTACTCTTTAATTAGAAAAAAAGTTTTAACAGAACTTTTGTTAGTAAATTTCTATCATACATCACCATCATACTCAAAGGACATGGCCTATTTAGATTCTAATATAATTTTTAAGAGCAAAAATTATACAATATTTCAAGTGGAGTTTCAGGAACGTTTTACTTTGGGTGAAGGTTCATTTTAACTTCATTTTTGCTGACGGTGGATTTACATAGCTTAATACTGATAATATTGTGGTTCAAAAAATTTATGAAATTTAAAAATAAAATTTATAAATAACACAATGAGAAAAATAGAAACACTTCAGAATGATTTTTTTAGTGTAAATAATTTTGCTGAAGTACTATTTGATTGACTATATGTAACAATTAGAAAATGGGTGAATTTCCTAGCCATTTTATACGCCTAAATTTGCCATCTCTCTTCCAAATTGAAAATATTTTTGTTTTTACTACATGAATAAAAATTATATTAAAACTTTCCAATTTTCAGTCATTATTTGAAAACTTAAAAATTTATTACATTCAATATGATTTTAGATGAAAAAAAAGGGCAAAATGTTTTTATTGATTGATGTGTGAATTTATAAAATAGGCAGCAAAACACTGAAATTAATAGAAACATTCCCTCTTTCTTCCATATAGTATTTTTCATAATTCTAATAATAGAAATATTACTGTATGTCACTGACATCTTTACGTTTATAGTATGCAAATTCAGTACAGACAGTATATATATATATATATATATATATATATATATATATATATATATATATATATCCTGCATATCTCTCCATCTTAAGATTTGTATACAAAAAAATTCTTTGTTTATGTAGAAGATCATAAACACTATAATGTTTACTGTATTGTCTTATTTAAATATATTCATTCAATTTTGGAATTCATGAAGTAACTTCAAAACGTAACACTTTATTCTTTTTGGTAAAATTGAAGGACCCTCGCAAAACATGAATATTATGTTAATGTGGAATTACACTTTTTAAGCCTAAAAACTACGCTCCAGAGAGAAAAATAGAATAATTCTACATTTTCGCATTATTTATTATTCGTTGACAGGTTTGTGCTTATAAAAAAGAATAGAGAACATCCATATCGATGTTTCATTCATTTTAGAAATGACTAGAACCATTTCGCTTCAGATGATAAATATTTTTCGGATGATTTTTTATATCAGATTCATTGTTAATACTTACATTTATACGCGTGTATGGAAACTTATGCGAAAGGGAATTTTTTTTGAACCAGTAAATCACGTTTTCTATGAACATTTTCCCTTATCTATATGCACTTTTTACTCCTGCTGCGATTGAAATGTAGATAGAAGAGATGAAGCTACAGCTGTGTGTGTTTTTCTTTCTTATTGTTCCTATGAGATTCAATGAAAGACATTCATTAAAATAAATTAGTTCTATGTAAATTGTGGATCAAAATACTTTTTTTCAAAATTTCCAAGCCTACTTTCGTGGCAGAGATGTTCTTTGGTGTATAGGTGAAAGAGAAAAACAAAATAAAAAATAATAATTTTTATGTTGTAACATGCTGTGAATAGAGATGGGTGTATGGTTATCTTTCCAGTGAAGAGGTAGTTTTAAACAAAAATTGTAGTTTCTGTTTTTTTAAATACTTACACGTGTTTCATAGTACAAAACGCTGCACACATTTAAACACACTAAAAGATATTTAAATTCTTAAGACTATATGTTCCGAAGTTCTCATCTTGCTTTTGTTTTCCTATCTCCATGTTGCCATTCGACAATAACTGAACATTTCTGTAGTGCCTTCTCCCTAAAAGGGCTTGTTTTTCAGTCTTTTAGTGGACCAAGCCTACCGTCCTTCACAATGTTAACTACTGATACATTAGGAATGAAGCTTAGGAATTAGATACAGTACAGTCAGAGAAATTTTTATTAAAAAACAAGTAATTAAGTATTCTTTAACGTTTTTTCCTTGAGAGAACACCCTCTAAATAGTTATAAGAAAAATAAAAGAAAAAACTCCAGCTAAATTTAACAACTTCTTTATAATCAAACTTTTAAAGAGCTTACTATTGAAATTGCTGGGCACGATAAAGTTGCATATGGAAAAAACCTTAGATAGGATTGATTTGACGGTGTGAGGATAGAGAGCTGGGGATAAGAAATGTTACAATATTTATTGTACTATTCACTTATGAATAGTTATCGTTTTAGGTTATTTATTTTTAAGAAAAATAGTTTTATTTTGAATCTACAATCATTCAAAAAATTAAGACTTTTTCTATTTTTTTAAAAATTTAACCTCTCTCTGGCAAAATAAAATTTTGAAATTATTTTTTGAAATTATTTTCCTTGTAACCTATATACCATAGAGAGCATCATTTCCACATATGTAAGTATCGATTAATATTTTTTTTCCTTCATCTAATCACAATCCACCTTATTGTTCATTATCATTAGGACAAATGAATATTAAAACAATTATTTTTTATGTTTGAAGGACTATAGATATATACTTAATCGAATTCTTACCCTATAAGGTATCCAAACACGTTGAAATGATCGATTTCACATTTTTGTTCCTTTATTTTATTGAGTAGAGCAGCCTTTTGGCTTCACAAAAATTTTTTTTTTTATCTCTACGTTAATAGTTACCATACATTACAACATATTACTCAAAAATAAGTCTTCCTATCAGAACAGGGCATTTAAATAGTTTGAAATCTTTTATGACATACCTGATAATACAAAATATAATAAATGTATTTCTATGAAAAATTTTGAGCCTCTGATATATATATATTAATTTCTAGGGGATGTACTAGAATAATTCTTGCCGTATGAATACTTTTTGATTTATAATCTGTTATTTCAATAATAACTTCATACATATGTGTTACATTTCTTCTACTCGTAATATTATATTTATTCGATCAGATCTAAGATTTTCATATTTTAATAAACCATTAAAACTTTGACATTATCCCTATATAAATTTAAGTATTTTGTTTTAGGTGTACTTTTATTGGTATCAGTTCATATATTATTTTTTTCTCTAACTCTACTACGAAGAATTTCTTTAAAAATTCTAAAATTTCACTTATAATTGTGATTTTTGTACAATTTAGCTAATTTATTTTAAATATTGTAGGTTAAAAGTATTAATATTTAATAGTGTTGTAACGTCATGAGTAGCTAACAAACAATAATTTCTCACAGCCTAATTTGAAAAAAAAGTTTGATTATTTGCTCAACAAATTCTTATTGAAGCAATAAATTACAGTTTATACGCTAAGCCGGTGCAGTCAGTCTATTTCAATCCTTTGTCCGAAAGGACAAATATCTCTAAACCTTGTATTCTAGTCCTCCAACGCCACCGGCGTTCAGGGTCTCTCCTTTCTTTCCACCCCAAACACGGTCCTCCACCTTCCAAGTCTCTTTTCTTTAGGGCTATCTTCAAGTTCTCTCCATCTGGGTCTCTCCTCCGCCTCCTAAAAAAACCTTTTTAAACACCAGGGGCGGGTCCACAACACCCCCTCGTCCCTTCTCATTGGCAGGCTACAAAAGTTTCCCTCGGCCTCCCTAGTCCTTCTCGTGCTTAACACCCAAATACACTCCCGGGCCGTCTGGACCAAGAGCGCCACAATTCTTGTCCAACATCTGGACACACTTTTCCATCACACTACATCCATAATCCCATTCTCTCGACACCGGCCGAGGCGACAGGATTCTTTTAGACAGGGTTTGCCTATTGCCAATGGGGTGCCGGTTCGCTTTTCACCATTATGACTGCTAGTCTGGGTTTCGGTGCTTTCCCGAGGTCAAACGATACACAATGACCCCAAGGTCACGTGCACTTGTCACTTAACATCTGGTTGAAGCCATAAAACTTAACGTGAATTGAAGGGTGGGGTTCACCACAATCGAAGTCGTTACAGTGTTAATCTCTAAAATACTCTCTATACATTATACAATATTGCTTACAAAAGTACTTGGAATGTGTTCGGGTACATTCCACAAATAGTGCATATTTTGACGAGTATCATTTAAGAAAGAGCTGTTATTTCTCAAAAAGTAAAATAAAGAGCAAATAAATTGTTTTTTTTTCCGAGTCTTTAGAAATGTAGAAGTGGACAGATGTTAAACAATAAAGTATTTTAATAGTTTTTTTTGTAGATAAAGCCGATATACTGTATTGAATTGGAAAATAAGTTGTTTAGTTAAGTGCGGTGTATAGAAAAATTTATCTACTTTTGATCCAAAAGTAAATGATGTTTTTTTTTTTTCTTTACTCTCGAACTATCTTCTGGAATTCAATTTGGGGCACAAAAGTTTATACTTGCAGTTCTATCACGGTTTCGATCACATTTGTCTTCCTTTTTTGATACCAAAACTGGGATTTTTTTCCAATTCTAGTCATTTTTTTCTCTACAAAACTCCTTCAATAATCTTGGATGCCGAAAAAAGAAATTTCCACCACGATTTCATGTTCATTTTCATCCATTCGCGATTCCAATTTTCGTCTTTTTTCCTGTAGAGAATCAGACGGAAGTTAAAAAAATACCGTTACGTCTACAGTACCGAAGACTTGTAATAGGTTTTTCTTTCTCGTAACGGCTTTATAAGAGCTATACATTTTCTTTTTCTGTCACTTTTTTTCATTTCGAAAAAATCATGACGATTTTTCAGAAACAAATGTGTGGATGTGCTCTATGTTCCTAGAAATTCTCTATCTCTTCTTTCTTTAAGAGGGAAATTTTATTACTCGGTTGAAGCAGATTTGTCTAAAAACGTTTCTTCATACGTATTATTGAAAATTGCATTCTTGAACCTTTTTGCAAGTGCTCTTCCTCGATGTTTTGACATAAAGCAAAAAGTGTTTCCTGGATTCCAGCTTTTACAATATACGAGTTTGTAAAAATATACGTATACTCAGGAATGCTTCACTAGAAATATGAAATATAGTCAGATTTCTACACACTTTTTTATGTGATACATGAAAGCCTCTTAAGCTTTTTTTTTTTTTTATTTCGAAACACATCAAAAACATTGTACGATATGACAGTTTTCAAGAATCAATAATTGTATATGTTTGGTAGCTTTTCCAGAAGGCTTTTGACATATTGATGTGGTAACTTAAATGTTTATTTGAAGGGAAAAAGTAATAATGACAAAAATATATTTCAGTTATTTTGATGTTGCTTAGAATAATAAGATACAATAGGTTTGCTTACTTATATCAATGTCAATATTATATGAGCAAACAAATAATTTTCTTGCAGAATTGTAAATGTTTAAAAGAGTTTAATATTTCATTAAAAAACATATTTTCGTTCATACTTTGTCGTAATGATAGGAGTACTAAATGAATTGAAAACAAAATTTGACTTTAAACAAATGGATTATTTTTCGACTATATTAATCAAATTTGAAGTATGTTTGACTTAAATAACTAATAGATAATATTTTTTGAATTAGAAAATTTACATTTGAATGTAAGCAAAAGTTTAAAACATGTGTAAATGAAAAAAAATATTATTGTGTGTGTGATTTACCTAAAGCAATTATGAAACTTAGCAAAAAACACACTTTCTTATAAATGCTTCGAAGTTTGGATATATTTGCTCATATAAATTTATTTTATTGTGTTCACCATTTTTTTTAAAATCAAAAGCTATTAAAAGACAAATATTTACTCTTTGAATATACAAGTAATAAAAAAGTATGGTTGAAAAATTAACTTTCAAATATAATTTGCTGCGTGTTGGTTATATTTGAATATATATATATATATATATATATATATATATATATATATATATATATATATATATATATATATATATATATATATATATATATATATATATATATATATATATAATCTGGGATGTGTTTATTGTTTATAGGAATAAATAAATAAAATGGATATGAATAATTATTAATTTCTATAGAGTTAAGAAATTTTAATTAACAGTTTTTGTTCCATATAGCTTAAAACCATCTTACGTACTAGTTAAACAAATTCGCAAAATTCAGAACTTGTATGGATGTTTTTGTGTTATTGTACATACCAGTTTTACCAGGTTTGAACTCAAATTTAAAAGTATATCAATTAAATAATGTTTCCTTTTTATTTTATTGAAGCTGTAAGTTATTAATAATTTATTTTTAATATATATATATTACTTTGTTAGTATATTATCAGAAGTTCAAGAAGTTAACAAAAACTGAACCGTATTATTCCGTAGTGTAAGACATTTGCGTGGGTATATATATATATATATATATATTGCCTTAATAGACTTTTTCTTTTCTTTTCAAAATGATTTTTTTCATCTATAAGATCAAAAATATTTAGATAATAAAATAAATTGTCACTAGTTTAAAGTTTCTTCTTTTCCTTTCTATTTTATACAAATTATAAACATCACTTCGATTATGCAGCAGACTTAAACATAAATATGCCTTTTCGTCAAACGCATTTTTTTCTTTCCTGGAAAACCTGATATGAAGTCTAAATAAACATATTCATTTAATACATTTATACAGATGCATTTCTATACAGTAACAAGGTATGTCAACCAAAATAGTAAAGTAGTAGGTTTTAGGATTTCGCTTACATAACTATAAGACAATTTTTCCTTCTTTAAGTCAGGTAATGCATACAGTATAAATAATTGTTTTAATTATCTAAAAAATTGTCCAATAGAGGAAATACAGACTTATATGAACCACACTTTACACACAGTTTTTTTACCACAGTTTTAATGATGCTTCTACATGAGTATTGTTTTTGAAAAGGTTAATACAATGCTTCTCAAACTTTCAATACTTGCGACCCGATTTTCAAACGTAAATTTCATTGCGCCCCCTCCATACTATAACAATGTATTGAATTCAATAATAACGTATTTGACGTAAAGCAATAATACAATTTTGATTTTAACCTGTTTAAATTAGCAAGATAAGTATTAAATTTTATATATGACCCCATGGAAGTCACTAGTAATAATTAATTTTGTTCCTAACTTAGTATTGATAAATTAATTATCAAATACATTATGCAGTACTGATGCATTTCTAAGTATTTTATATTAGTGGAAATGTGTTTTTTACTTTTATTATATCAGAATATATTTTGTTTTGCTTTCTTCAGTAAATTTGTAATTATTTAAATCTTCTATTTTTTCAAATTTTCAAAATGTTCACGCCCCCTTGTAAGGCAATCCCGCCCATTAATAGGAGTGCGCCCCACAGTTTGAGAAACGCTGGGTTAATACGTTGCATAACTCTTTAAAAATAGTTCACATCATTTGTATTACAATTGTTTTTCATATCCATAAATATGAAACTTTATCCAAATATTTCAACTAATCTTATCACAAATATACAATGGTAAAACAACAGACGTACGCACAAATAAAATATTCATAGAATTAGTTTTTTATTGTTTAAAACTTGTTTAATGATGTAGCAGAAAACTATACAAAATTTAATTTTAAAAACAGTTAACTTCGTTTCACCAGATCTCCAATTAAGCTCTAATTGGAATCATTATATGAATTATGGCTACAAATTTATGGCCCATGTAAGGGCTGGCTGGACAACTGATTACAATCCGGAGCCGTAATTCTAATTTAGTTTCTGGCATTCCTTTTCCATTGCCTAAAATAAGCAATGGTCCTATTTTATAGTAATTTCCGAAAGGGCAAATAGGAAAATAATTATTAAAAAAAATAAATGTTCTCATTGATATTAAGTTTCTAACTACTATGCAGAATAAGAAATCACCCACAAGCACAAATGATTCACCTCCGGGCTAATATGTGTATTTTATTTCCTGTATATAGGCAAACTTCTACTTACTAAATTATAAACAGATCTATGTATCATGCCTGCACATTTTTTTTTTTTTTTAAAAACTGCACTGAGAAAGATACCCGAGTGATGGTGCAAGCCAGATCTCAAGCTGTCTAATGACTCATTTCCTAGTAGCTTCCGTTCCTCCACCAGATAAAAAGCACTACAAGTACTCTTTCACGTGTCGCCATCTAGCAGTAGTGATAATAATAGAGGCTAAACTGATTACAAGTGAAAAAATAGGTTATCTTTTTTTAAAGTAATAACATGACACTGAGAATATTTAAAGTGTTAAAATCTTGTCTTTAAATAAATTTTATTTTAAGTAAAACATTTTTGGAACATATTCAATTTTAAAGTAGTATTAAAACACGCATTATTTAAAATTTTGATATTATTCATAAAAATTTCATTTTAACTCAATAGCATTGTGATTATGAAATGATTTTAGGAATTGATCTACTGAAAATATAAACGGAATATCAGATAAAACTTTTCATTAAATTCTTCTCCGGGGTTAAAATAACAATTTTTCCGATAGTGCCTTTACTTTGTTTCGAAGAAATAGTAATACTGCTTTGATGTTTAGTCGCTATAAAATTCTTGCCAAATAAGAAAACTGAGAAATTTAATTAATCTTGGAAGCCTTTTGAAGAGTTTTCCCCTAAAATTGTTATAATTAGAGTAACTAACGTTTTAAAATTGCTCTTTTTATAATATTAGTCGTTTAATTAAATATGTACCAGGCAATCTTCATAAACAAGTTTACCCTCACTAGAGATGAGTTATGTGCTCATACGTTTCACCAGCGGGGCATGTTATTTTCTAAAACAGAAATAAAAATCTTGATTTAATAATTTGCTTACAGGTTTACTGCTGCTGAAAGGTTTTTCCGCGCGATTAAAATTCAAAGTAACATTCGAGTTAAAACAGAGATGGAAAAGAATTCTAAATATTTAAATATTTAAGTATAACCTTTAAAAATATAATGAGAAAGAAACATGAATTTATTGAACATTTGCCGAGTATACTGACTTTTGAAATGAAGGCATTATTTAACGTGCAAAAATTCTGAAAATGTATTTTAGGATTAAAAATATTTTATTGTTTGTTGGAGTTTCCAAAAGTGTTGTTTATATTTTCCTGAATTATTTTACGGTAAAATGAATTTGGAAGAATTTGTTTTAGTATTTATTTATGTAAAAAATATTTTGAAAGTTGAGTTTTAAATTCAAATACTTGTAATTAAATATTTTCTTAGTTTTAAAGTATCATGGTGCTTTTAAACTGTAGTACAAATAAGTGTATTTTTAAATATGTAATAACTATTATATTTCTCGTAAGTGATATATTTCATTATAAATTGCTGTAATTAATGTATTGCACACACATTCCTCTAGTACTCTCCATTTCATTTATATATTTCAATAAAACAGTTCGGATTTTCAAATATTTTTCGAAATGATAAAACTTTTAACTGGTTGAAAGCGTTAATATATGAACTGATGTAAAAATTTACATGTGACAATTTTCCTTAATTTTTATATAAATTATTCAAATGTATATTTGTAATTTAATAAGCATCTTTTCTGATGAAACATAAACTCTTTCAAATATAAAAGAATTTAAAAATAATTCTTAGGCAAGCCTGAGAAGCTCTGAGTTTTGATACTTAAGTGTAATAAATAAAAAGAAATTCGATTAATTTTTTTTTAATATGTTTCAATATAAAGGGTGGTTTTTTAGAGGTATAGAACTTTAAATTTCAATAAAACAAAGATGACATTCGATTGACATGAATTTTTTTATTCGAAAGATAATCTTGTGACTTTACATTTTAAATATGATTTCTGGCATATGACTGCCATGGCTGGCTCGGATGTAGTCCAATCTGGACGTCCAATTTTCGATGACTTTTTCCAACATTTTTGGCCGTATATCGGCAATAACACGGCGAATGTTGTCTTCCAAATGGTCAAGCGTTTGTGGCTTATCCGCAAAGACCAATGACTTTACATAGCCCCACAAAAAATAGTCTAGCGGTGTTAAATCACAAGATCTTGGAGGCCAATTCACAGGTCCAAAACGTGAAATTAGGCGGTCACCAAACGTGTCTTTCAATAAATCGATTGTGGCACGAGCTGTGTGACATGTTGCGCCGTCTTGTTGGAACCACAGTTCCTGGACATCATGATTGTTCAATTCAGGAATGAAAAAAATAGTAATCATGGCTCTATACCGATCACCATTGACTGTAACGTTGTGGCCTTCGTCATTTTTGAAGAAGTACGGACCAATGATTCCACCAGCCCATAAAGCGCACCAAACAGTCAGTTTTTCTGGATGTAACGGTGTTTCGACATACATTTGTAACATAAAAAAGCTTCACTCCAAATGCGGCAGTTTTGTTTGTTGACGTAGCCATTCAACCAGAAGTGCGCTTCATCGCTAAACAAAATTCGCTTATGAAAATCGGAACCAAAGGCAATCTCGTTTTGGGCCCATTCGACGAATCTACGCCTTGCTTGATGATCGTTTTGATGAATTGCCAAACCAAACTGAGAATAAATCACTTGACAGCTGTTAAATCGGTCGCCATTTTGGAAAGTAATGCCAACTTAAACTTCTTTACCTGAAAAAACACTCTTTATATGCAATTATTTATAAACTAATAATATTTTAATTTTTAATTCTTGAAGTTTTTATAGGAAAGTTATACCTATAATGATCTGTTCCTTTCAATAACATTAATTCAAGGTAAGTTATTCCCTTTCAGCGATAGATTTTTGTCAAGATTATACGGTCAGTGGTGAAGTATTACAGGCGAATGAACTTTATCTTTTCTCATACACAAGTGATTGATGTGACATTTCTTCAGAAATAAATATAAAATGAGTTATAAATGGTATAATTTGTTACAGTTCTCATAAATTCCTCTAATCTCTGAATCTACGGTAATCTAGCTACATCTTTTGTATTTTTCCTCTGACAAAACTATTTGTGGAAATATAAAACTATAAACTTGCACAGAAAAAAAGAAAAATAAATTTATAAACTTGCTATATTTGCATTTGTAAAATATCCTTTTCATGACTACAAATAAAATAAAAATATGTTATATGAAGTGTGTTCAAATTTCTGACAATAAGTTTTGTAGTTTTGTTAATGAAGAAGGAAAGTTAAGAAGTTAAAGAAAGAGGCTGCTTATTAAGACTGTGAACTTATGTAGGTAAATCTACTGGGCTTAAATCAATGCTTCTCAAACTTTCAATATTTGTGACTCAATATTCAATCATTTCCATACAATAACAATTAATTGAATGCAATAATAATATATCTTAATTATTAAAGCTAAAATACGATCTTAATTATAATATCATACAAATTATCATAAGTATTAAAGTTTATATATTTCTTACTTTTAAGTAATAAATATTTTAAGTAAGTTACTTTAAAGGATAAGGGTAAGCATTACATACGTTACTTTTCCTTTGTAATTTTTAAATTGAAAAAGATTTCAAAATATTTTAAAATTAAATTAAATATCTATTTCTTCAAGCATCCATATAGATCTGAGCTAAATATAGAAACAGAACTTATAGTGTCAATTCCTAATATTAAGCCTTCCTTTTAAAAACTTTGCACAACAATAGAAACCCATGAGCATCACTAGCAATTATGAAACTAGTCCATTATTTAGAATTGATAAGTTAATTATGAAATGCATTGTGCAATACTGTCATATTTATAAGTATATTATATCAGTGTAAAAGTGTATACTATATTTCTTATTATGTCATAATATATTTTATTTTTCTTCCTTTCAATAAATTAATATTTTTTAGAAATGATCTTTTTTGTTTTCGACTTTTCCATATACTCGCACCCTCTTTACAGCGCTCTTACTCCCCCTAGTGTGCGTGCCCCACAGTTTGAGAATCACGCCCTTAAGTGAATATTCCCTACCTGCATACACTTCAGTTCAGGACAAGTCATCAATTATTACTAAATTATGAGAGAAGTTTGATTTCTATTATTTGCCAAGCAACAGAAATCTTGTACTACACTATAACCTTAAATTCCATGTAAAACTTGGTAATTCCCGAGCAGAAACGATTCGCAAGATTGGCAGAAATTTGGGGATGAAGCGATGTGGACACAATATAGATCCAGAAAAGACATCATGTAGAATACGAATGACCAAAAAAAGATGTTTTAATGCATTTATTAACAGTACCAGGGTCATTAGAGTAAGATTGCAGAAAGGTCAGCTTTTTTGGACTTATCTCGTACTTGAAACGATTCTCTTCTGAGATTATGTGCTTAAATATGAAATTAAATTAATTTGCATGACATTTTCGCTGCAATATATAACTGTTCGGTTGTTATGTTTGTAAATATAAGTATTGGGAAAGCAACGAGAAAGATATTTGAACTAATATTGTACTTTTCTAACTTTCTCACCAAGTCATATGAAAAGATTCAAATTCAAGTGTTTGTCAATGAGTGGTCGCGTCCATTTTCGCTCTCAAAGGACTCTATCCTCTCAGTGGAATCACTGAACTAAAATCAAGAATAAACTCAAGCATCTCCATCCAATTTCTAGCGATCCCCACATAGTTTCTACCACACTTGCCTACCCATTCCATTTACGAAAAAAAATTACTATTTTATTTAATCTCTAGAAAAAATTCATCAAGTTTCTTTAGTTTTATGCTATTACTTAACAAATAATTAATATATTTTTTAGAAAATTTTATTTTTCTAAATATTGTTGAATATATTTAAATAGCCTTATTAAATGTTATTTTAGACATACGCCTCCTTTTTAGACAACTGTATTTCTTGTAGGAAGTTTTATACATTATACTTAGATATGTATTTTAAGGAATTTTATCGAATTGCAATGGTTAAATAGTTACTTAGTACATTCATTTAAATATTTTAGAATTAATAGCTTCATAAATGTTTTCAACACATATTGATGTAAATCTACCTAAAATTTTTGTAAATAAATAAATAATTATCATTGTATTGATTATTACAATTGTGTTTTAATAGAGTTTTTAATCTTAATGTTATTATTGAAACCCTGAAATCAATTATAATCTTTAAGTAGATCATTTTATATCATTCATTATGAAAAGGCTATAGGTCAGTTATCATAATTATTTATTCTAACGTTCATGTGTTTAATACATGTATTTAAGGAGAAAAAGCTTTACTATGTGGCATATGATCAAATTATTAAATTTTAGGAATATTTTTTTTTTCAAATTCCTAAAAATGTGTTCTGAACAAAGGTCCATTGTCAACTTTTCCAACTCATTAGACAATGAATATATCAAAAGCAGGATTCCTTACCATATATAACTCATCTATAAAAAACCTTTTACCAAAGGAAAGAAGAAAAAAATCCCCACAGCTGAATCATGATCTCATTTTTCAAAAAAACGTCTTCTCGGATTTCTTTTCTCACTCAGACTGAAACAGTGTTTACAAACCCATAGTCTATGAAGCCGATATGATAAAAGATGCCCCGTTTCTCCTTTCCTACCATTTATCCTCGAAAAATATTCAAATGTATTCTCCCCTTTTCCAGGCGGACTGAAATGCAAAGCGAAACCGAGGACACAGTGTACTACATCAGCGATGCCGAGACGTCTCCAAGCCCGGGTGACTCTTTCGAGTTTTCAGAAGCCGAATGTGACATGCATCTTCGATTGGCGATGGAAGAGAGGCCAGTTTGACATTAGATCCACCCCCGATTCGAACTTTCCCAGCGAAGAACGGAACTCATGAAAGAGCTCAAGTTTCCATCTGCACTGTTAATAATCTGGATTCTTTAATAAAGATCACATTATTTTTTTACTGTGGTATTGTTTTGGAAGTTGATGCGTGCGAGTGGATAAGTAATATAATCGATTTATTAAAAGTTAAATCAATAAAAAAGGAGGTAATCCAATTTGGGAGTTAAAATAGTGAAGATAAACTCTTGATCTATGAAATTAATCAATTACTTTCCGATGAAAAGTCTTATGAAATTAACCCGGCCGCCCCCAATGCCTCCGTTTTTCCCACAGGCGTACGTTGTTACGGGGTTTGTTGAGGGAAAAATAAAAGGCGTGTTTTTTCACCTAAAATTTTTTACTTCCTCTTTAAAAAGAAAAGAAAAGGATAAAATAATAAAATGAAAAAAAAAATTATTCTCTAAGGGTAGAATATAATAAAAAATAAATTATAACTTTTTTATATGTTCTGTGACACATCCTAAAACACGTGGTTGAACAGAGAAACCAGTATTTCATTCAGTGCATTCGTAAAAAAAATTTTAAAAACTCCGATTACATACGGTAAGTAAGAATGACAGCAAATGAAGAATAGAAAACCCCACACTCAAACGAAAGAAAGAAGAAAAATTGCTTACCTATGAATTTTATCGATCCTGGGATATACCTGTTCAAACTCCTTCCCTACCTCCTCTCCGAAATAAGTAAATTCGTTAGAAGCACTGTTAAAGTTATGCTATTGTATTCCAAAGTCGGGGTACTAGTTTTAAAAAGAGTACCAGAATACAAAGAGTTCTTTGAAAGGAAAAGTATACACGTCCAGGGCACTAAAGGCACCAGTTCAGCAGGACATGTGTACACGCCCGTGTTGTTAAGGGGTTAAAGGTTTCTTTAAAGATGAAACAAACATATTATTCAGATATTCTTTCAGATTTTGTTCAAGAAGTCTCCAGATATGTGTGTATAAGTTGAAATATTTAAGACATACACGTAATATAATTCTCCATTTAATTTTTTTTAATCTGGAGAATTCCTTTAACTTATAATAATCTTGAACTCACTAAGACACTGACTGAAAATTAATTCTTTTAATTTATCCACCTAATTAGAAATATTATTTTAACTACAACTTTATCCCTCAAAAACTTTCAAGTTTCAATTGTTTCAAAATAAGATGATGTAATAATGCATCAGCTACTGATTTTGACCAATCACAGCAACAAGTAACACGAATAATTTGACTGTCAAAGATTCGAGTATAGAAGGGTATAAAAGCTGAGATCTTTGGAATATAGAAAAAGAAAGATTTTGAAAATTATCTAATTTTGCATGTTAGTTTTAGCGCTATAGTTTTTGTCGTTTTATGTGTTTAATCCATAAAAAGTGAAACTAAAGTCAAAAAATATCTCTTCCATTAAACAAATCCAACAGATACAGTTATCTTCAAAACATGTTTGATTCTATTGATAAAGATACCCAGTAATATGTTGGATTCAAGTGAAAATCGTCATATATATATATATATATATATATATATATATATATATATATATATATATATATATAAATGTTATAAACTGTGATAATTATTTAGAATCGAAAACAGAAATGCATGAAGTTTTATTACTTATATATTTAATAAGTTAAATTTTTTGATAGGACTGGCTTTATTTTGTAAATTCCATGTATGTATACTTTGTTGACTAAGAAAGTTTATCATTAGGGTATACTTTTTTTATTGTCTAAAAATATCATGTGATATTGAAAGTTTTCCCAATATGAATTTCAAATTCATTAAATGAGCAATTTAATGGTTATGCTAATAGTTTAATTTTTATTAGTACTACACAGGGTTATTCAATAAAGAACAATAGCTTTCTAATTCACTATCATTTTAGTGGCTGTAGAAAGTTTCATGCAGACGGGTAATGTGTTTTTTATCCAAAATGAGTGTGTAAAGTTGAGAAATTCATTGTATTCAGACAAAAATTAATTTTCAATCAGGCCATATTTCTGTTTAACTACAGGGGTATGATTTTCAGTTTTTAAAAAATTATTATTCGTATACCCAAGTTATTTAAGATACTAGGTATCTTTTAATTTCAAATTCCAAATTGGAAATTTTATATTGTCAACAAAATTACAAGAATGAAAATGAAATCACAAACAATTCCAAGTGCTTATTTTTCCATTAAAATTTTTACTAATTTGGATGGACAATATCTACAGATCGGAGAAAGAGAACTTTATGAAGTACTGAATAAAAAACATCTAATTTTTAACAAATCACAGTGTACAGCATCATTTTTGCCCTTATGATGGCTGTGATTTCTCTCGACATTAACCGGAAGCATTTGGAAGTTATTCGGATCCACAACCTCTCATTAATCTTTCTCATATCACGATGATCTGATGTAACGGAATTTAGATTGGATCATCTTTCCTGTCATCCCAAATGTGACCGATGACTTTGAAATCAGATGACTTAGATGGCCAGGGATGCAAGGTTATTCCTCTAGAGCAGTGATTCCCAAAGTGGTCTATATAGACCCACGGGGGTCTATGACGATCTGGAAGGGGTCCACGCCATCGAAAAAATAATTTGGGGGTGCATTAAGTGTAAAAGGGGGTCTATAATAGTGGCTTTCATAAAACCAGATCGTGACTTTAATCTTTAAAGAAAATTTGATGTAGTGGAAACCAGATTTTACCAATTTAAACAGATTTATTTATTAAATATAATGAGGTTAATTTGTAATTACTTAGGTGACAGCATAAATTTTATTTAGACAAGGACCATTTCAGCATTTCTTGCTAGAATTAATTTAAAGAAGTATAACACACACATTGGACATCGTGAATTTTCTCAATTTGTCGCAGACAATCTGTCAGGACATTTTAACCTACATTCAACATTTAAATGCTCTTTACTTGGATTTTAAAACTAAGTTTGAGATTGTTTTTTTATTGTAATACCACAATATATATATATATATATATATATATATATATATATATATATATATATATATATATATATATATATATACATATATATATGTGTACATTTATTTATTTATATATATATATATATATATATACATATATATATGTGTACATTTATTTATTTATATATATATATATATATATATATACATATATATATACATATATATATATACATATATATATATATACATATATATATATACATATATATATACATATATATATATATATACATATATATATATATATTTATATATATATGTTATATTATTTTAATTCCAAAATTCCATAAAAGTCCTGATAAATTTAGAACTGTGACAAATGATTTTAAAACATATATTACTACTGCAGGCAAATTACATCATAATATTATACAAAACTTTATTAATCACCAATGTAATAAAGCTATAATTAAAAATAGTAAAGAGATTATAGATTTTTTTTTAATAATAGAAATATTTATTCAGTTCATAGTTATGACTTTGAAGATCTTTTCAATTCCATTGATTTATATGATATTATTAAAGTAATTTTAGAAAACCACATTATGTATAATCTTAATATTAATATTAATAAATATAAAACTCTCATAGATTTTGTCTTAAAAGAAAATTACATTAATTTTAATGGTTCTTTATATAAACAAGAGAAAGGACTCCCACAAGGGGGCCCAGCTAGCAATAGTTTGGAAAATCTTTATTTACGTTTCTATGAATATAATTATATTATTAATATTGACTACTATATTTTTAGATATATTGATGATTTAATTGTTTTTGACAAAAATTATAATTTAAATCTCATTATTAATTTTTATTCGGCTTACTTCAACTTAGTTAAAATTAATAATAATCCAATCACACACACAAAACTAATTACCTAGATGTAACACTGTATATTAAGGATTTGAAATTACATAGTAATATTTATGATAAAAGAGATGCCTTTAATTTTAATATCATCAAAGTGCCTTACTGGAATTCAAATTTATCAATATCTATATATAGACATATTATTTTTAACTATATTTATCGTAATAATGTATTAGTTAGCGATAAAGCTAATATTTTTTTAAATCTTAATAAATTTTTTAATCACTGTATTGAACATGGATATCCTGCTAACTATCTTTGTAATTATATTTATAATGGTTTTTAATGATACAATTTGTATTACTGTAATTATTTACTGCCATTATGTTTTGTAATGATTTTTTAAATTTCTACAATATCTAATTTATTCTACAATTATTAAAAAGATGGCGCCACATGCTTATTAAATTTTAAAAATATTATATTTTTTGTGTTTCATTTATATTTTATACTAATTTTTATATGAATATTATTTTATGATTTTTTAAAAGTATATATATATATATATATAAAATTTTTCTTTGTATCCTATCACAATTAATTTTATGTTGATCTACTTTCACTCCCTTGTATTTGGCGGGAACACATTACTAGTTGATGCACTCCCGACCTACGTCTACACTGCGAATAAAAGTAGGTTATATATATAGGTTTTTGTTCATATGTTATTTAGTTTAATGATTTTTAATATTTAAATTCCTCATATATAATTCTTTCCTTTCCTCTTGGTAAATAGTATGAAAAATTACAGGTGAAGGTTAGTCGGCCCCAAAACATGTTTAAACCTACAATCCTGGTTCCTAAGGCCAGGAGTTTGTCATTATACTACTGTGCCTTCTTCCTATTTATAGTTATCTTAGGTTATAACTATCTGTTTATTTTTATATTTTCGTTTATATATTTGTGTATATGTATATATATATTTATTTATATATTGAATTTTTTATATTGGATTATATATATATATATATATATATATATATATATATATATATATATATATATATATATATAAACAATGAATTCATATGGTCACGTTGGGAAAAAATGCCATATTGTAATAGGAACTGATCAGAATAAGTCCTAACGATCTTAAAATAAAGTTTAGCGACGGAAGTCAGCAATTTTGGCTTCAACAAGACATGAATGTTATTTATCGCGAATTATAGAATATCGTCAGGAAGTTTTTTTACTCATTTTCCTAATGAGAGGGAGTTTCAGTGAGTTTGCGAATATCAAAAACAAAAAAGAAAAGGGGGACTGGGCACTTATCAGGAGATTTAAGGTTAAACATGACTATATTAATATTAAATATTGGAAATATGTTATTGAAGCACCAGTTTCATCCCTCTCATTAAAAACTTTTGTTGTTCAGTTATTTTATGTAACAGTTGTTTTATGTATTAAATAAATTTATTTTAATTTAATTCATTACCATGTGCTTTTTAATTTTTAAATACTTTAATTCACTACATTGGGATATAATTCTTTTAAAGTAGGTAGTAGTACCAGCTATCAAAAAGATATTTAAGTTGATAAATTTACAAAAGTTCAATATTAAGTAAGCAGGGGTCTACCCGAAACCAAAAAACATGACAAGGGGTATATGAGACAAAAAATTTTGGGAACCTTTGCTCTAGAGTGTTCCTTTAACAATTCAGATTTCAATATCGGAGCAATCGCATGATACACTTTTTCAGGTATTAGATCTTCAATGGGATGCTAAAAAGGCTCAAATTTAGCAAATGATGTTCAATATGGAGGTAATTTTGACCTTTGAATAATTATATCATATGTGTTAGGGAAATAATAAGTTCATGTAAACAGTACTTAAATGCGAAGGTAGAATCTAGTATCCCCAAGCTTGAAAGCATTCATATAGGATGCAGAAGAATTATACAGGATGTCCGAGCTTAAAGTATCCAAAAGTAATGACTTGTTAGTATGGAACTACCCTTCAGAATGATATAAACCGTTCATTCATGGATTGGAAAACACTCCGAGATTTTTGGGTCCAGTACGATCACCCGCACGTGGGCTCATTATTCGGCAATCGCAGACGATAAAATTTTTACACTGTATTCATTGGTACAGATGTGGATGCCACAGTAAAAGATGCAGTGTGTACTTTGATTAACGGAATTTATATCAGTCGCACGTGTACAGTGATATGTTCGAACAGAATGGAATGTCATTATTGGCCTGCCTAAAAGATTTATCGAGACTCCTACTAAATGAATCACGCACATTATCAAAAGTGTCTTCTATCACGAAAACTTAAGGATACTTTCTAGTTTGAGATACCAAAGTTACCGTCACTTTCAAAGTTATGTCCCATTCGTGGATAAATTTTGATTTCGGAGGGTCGATATGTCATTATGCTCGAATACGTCGCTATACACGCGTGACTGATTTAAATTCTGTAATCAAAGTATGTACTGCCCCTTTTACTGCGGCGTCCATGTCTATACTAATGAACTGTGCGTAAACAGTTTATCGTCTATGATTGCCGAATAATGCACGCACGTGCAGCCGATCGGACTAGACTCAAAAAATCTCAGAGAGTTTTTCAATACACGGATAAACACTTTGTTACATTCTGAGGGGTAGTTCCATAATAATAAGCCTTTAGTTTTGGATATTTTAAGCCTGGACACTCTGCATATAATCACCCGTGCCCTATAATATGCATCGATGCAACGAACGTGAATATAAACTTATCAATTCAGATATAATTTCAATACGTTTCTGATGGTTTGATGGGATTTCTCCTGTGCAGTTGTAATTTTTAAACTCGGGGGATCATGGTTGATAGAAGTACTCTCGGGAAATAATGATTTATTTATCCATACAGAAAAATATTACCGTCGATGGTGTGACTGCTAAATTATTTTATGTATTAACCTTACATTGTCAACTTTTTATCCAATTTGTCAATGAGAACTTGTAATCCATGGCTTTCCTTCTTCAATCTATGTTGTTCATTCACGTATATCATTGAAGGGATGCTCTTATTTTAAACCATGTATTCATAGTACACCAAGGACATAGTGTCTCTTTAATTCCCAGTATATTCACCACGTCCGAGATGAAGCCATTAATTCGTCAAATCCCAACAATCTGTCCAATGTCATTACAAATGTCATTCCTCTCATTCATACTGCGTTAAGCTCTTTTAGTTTAATTTGCATGATGTCGAGTAAAAGATATGTTATTTCCATTTACGTAAATGACTGCATTGCCATGTTTTCTAGAGAAGCTAATTTTCTCTAACTCAAATACTTTATATATATATATATATATATATATATATATATATATATATATATATATATATATATATATATATATATATATATATATATATATATATATATACTGCTGGACAATTGCTAAGGACGGATCACAAATTGCTATGTAGTATAACATTAAGCGAGACATGAGGCCTAGTAGGAAAAAATATAGTTGCCACACTGTTGAGACATTAGAATAAAAAATATTTATTGTTCTCTCGAAAGTACAAAAGCTGTGAAACATCTGAAAGAAGAAAAAAAAAATTCATTTGATCTGCGTACGGAGAAATGGAACAATGCATCTAAAAGACAGCAGGCACCTTAAAGAAAGGTACGGGATATGTCCACCGTGGATGCAACATTCCACACGTCGTACCATACTTTGCACAACATTATCCAGCAGCTGTTGAGGCAATTTATCCCATTCCTCTGTGAGTGCACGGATGAGGGTGTTCTTGTTCGTCGGAGGATAGTTTCGACCAGCAACTTGCCTCCCCAAAGCAACTCACAAATTTTCAATGGGGTTTAGATCTGGAGAACGAGCTGGTCATACGAGACGTTGAATACCCTCGTTGTCTAGACAATCCTGAACAGCGCGTGTTCGATGACATGTTGTGTTGTTGTACATAAAAATAAATTTATCACCGACAGCACCACAGAAAAGACGAACATGAGGAAGTAGAACTTCATCAATGTATCGTTGGCCCGTCATAGTCCCATTCGCAACCACATGTAGGTGCGTGCGGCCATTGATCATGATGCCGGCCCACACCATGATACTGCATGTCGGATATCGGTCATTTTCCTGGATATTTTCTGGACGATAAGCAGTACCATTCTCGCCACAGATCTGTTGGCGTCTACAATCCGATGACAGACTCAACCTACTCTCATCTGAGAATAGTACGCATGCCCAGTCCTGTTCAGTCCAATTGTGATGCTCTCGACACCATTGCAAACGGGCAGTACGGTGTTGTCTGGTTAATGGGACACACACAACAGGTCTGCGTGCGTATAGTCCTCCTCCCCTCAAACGTCTGGCAACAGGTTTTCGGTAGATCTGCTTTCCTGAGGCAGCAAGAAACTGATTTGCCACCTGCTGAGCTGTGGTGCGCCTGTTCCTTTTTGCTGATAGGACGATATATGTGTCTTCTGCAGGCGTCGTACTTCTAACACGACCTCCCCGTGCCGTCTACTACACATTCCAGTAGTTTTAAATGACTTCCACAGCTGTGAAACAACTCTGTGAGCTATGTCGAATTCCCTGGCAACATCTGTTATTTTTCGCCCTTCTTCGATCTTTCCAATAATTCGGCCACGCATAAAATCATCTATGTGATGTCGGGAAGACATGCCAAAAATTTTAAGTTCGTCTATTAAATCTTTCCTGTAAAACTTTGACTTGAAACTACAACTGTCCACACGCGTCAAAACATTTAAAGCTCTTATGAACTCTATCACGTGATGAATAGACGTGGAAACAAATTTGCACACTCATACTTCTTCTTACTAATATCCCGCACTTATTCTAATTTTCCACATTTTGCTTCCTTTCATTTTGTGGTTGCTATGGATGATAGTGTTATCCTTCCTTAGCAATTGTCCAGCAGTGT
This sequence comes from Trichonephila clavipes, assembly GCA_019973935.1. Lineage (NCBI taxonomy): Eukaryota > Metazoa > Arthropoda > Arachnida > Araneae > Nephilidae > Trichonephila > Trichonephila clavipes. Next base: position 444,953 of record BMAU01014979.1, read on the forward strand.
ATATATATATATATATATATATATATATATACTCTATAACATAAAAAGCAATGCACCGCGAAAGAGTTACTGTAAAAAGAGGAAATTATTTGTACACTAAGGCCTTGTAATAGTATACGAAAATAATTTAATTTTGGTGGTTATCTCTGATTAGCTGTAGCCTCAAAGCTTTGCAATGGAACTTCCAGATACAAATCAGAGGACATTCAAATGTTACGATTCAAATGAAATGTATACTACGTGGAGTGTTCAGAAAGGATTCGCGAATAATATGAGCATACGTCATCAAATGTGAGAAGATATGAAATTATGAAATTGGAATAGCTTGGCATTTGGATGGCATCAAAGTTACCTTTCGACGATGTTAGAAAGAGTGGTTGAATCATTACTTTACAGAAAACCAAGATGGTAGTGGTTAACCGAGAACTATGATCGAAAGCGTGGATAGAGAGATCATCTAATTGGAACTTACGATTCTTAATGTGTCCTTCTCAACGATGTAACGTATAACCAGGGGGAATAGTGACTGCAACGACCAATCAATAGTTGACACAGTGAAATTATGGATGCATTTGCACCTACTTCCCTTCACCATAGTACACTCTCAGGTGCTCCGTCTTGCACAGGTGTCTAGCCATTCGCGCTGGAATCTTAAGTACTAATTCAAATTCTAAGCCTACTAAATATCAGTCGTGTAGAGAAGATGATGCTGATTAAATCTGTCGAGACTTTAAGAGCTCATTTTAGTATAAAGATAAAATTCTGAAAGTGGGATGGCAGCTCAAATGTCAACCTGTTAGCCTCCAATAGACCTTATGTTACCTTGTAGTACGAATAATCAATGCATCAATGCAACAACCTATCAAGGCATCACCTTCCGAATATAATTATTTTTAGTAATAAGTTCTACTTTAAATAGAGATTCTATGATAAACAGTAACATGTACATCACGATAGCATGTGAACTGTATTTCCACACCATGTAGAGTTTGCCTTGGGCGTCCTGTGCTTGCATTCCAACAAGATAATGACAATTCACACGCTGACGCTGTATACCTTTTTTGTTGCTTTTCTTGGTGTTTCTGTAATACTTTTCCCGCTAGCATGATCACCATACATTTCTCCAAGCCAGAAATTTTGGTTCTGATCAAGATCAGCCTCCCACTTTTCCTCGATCACGTTGAACTAATTCGACAAAAGGAACGTGTTTGACAAGCAATCCCATATAAGGTCACTGGTCAACACTACAACTCTGTACTTTCCCGGATAATGGTTTGAACCAGACCTAAAAGTGGGTTAAGGTATCCGACTGCGTCCGGAACCATGATTTGGCAAAAGCGTATAAATGGATAATATTTATGATATTTAGTGTCACTTAGATTAGAAAATGTATATAAAATTGTTTTACAATAAAAAATACGATATTAAAATAAATAATAATTTAAGTACAATATTTTGACAAAACATTATTTAAGAATAACATTTTTTTTTTCAAAATGTTCTCCTTTTGTGAAAAAATGCTTCTATTATAATAATACTTTGCCTGTATATAGTTTAGACATCTGTACAGATGCTCAACTAGAATATTTGAAATACATAACTTAGAAGTGGTTTTATCCATGTTTTATGACAACCGAGGGGAGAATTTTTAAGGAAAAAAACGCCGATTATTACTTCAAAGGGTTGTATCTCTGAAAAAAAATGTGAATTATTCAAAAATCATAGTTGAGCTTCTGTACATAGGTTTGAGCTATATATAGGCAATATATTATTATAATAGAAGCATTTTTCACAAAAGGAGAACTTTTTGAAAACGGTTTTTATACATGTATTCTAATCTAAGTGACACTAAGTATCATGAAAATTATACATTTATATGCTGTTTTAAAATCACGGTTCCGAACGTGGTCGAATACCTTAACGGATGATTGGCTTTTTTTAGTTTGCTTGGTTGAATTTACTGGATAAAATGTTTAATTTCTATTGCTCTTTGAGCATTTTGCTCTCAATACATGCATATATCTACAGATGTCCATCCTTCAAATAACTCATCCTAGTGCGTCATTTTTTATATTATGCAAAATACTTTGATGAAAGTGCTGTGATGTCAGGACATATGAATATTTTTCACTTATTAACGGAACATATTTTAGCAGTTAGATTACGTAATTTATTTATTTTATATGGGTCAGAATTTTTTTGATTACGAGCATTATTTTTCACCATTTTAGTTAATTATTACTTTTTAACAAATGATTATTAGAGTCATATAAAAACATATAATACTTTATTAAAGAACAAAACCTTCGTTCTGTTCTCGTTGTTTTGCATATAAAACATTTCACATATTTACGTGTAATGTAGTAGTGTGTTTCTGTAGTAGCCTTGAATAACCTGTTTCAAGGAGCTATATTTTAAGTCAAATGTTTCATAAATTCACAATCCAGAAATCTATCCTAATTATGCAAAAATACTTATAAACCAGGGCTCATTTGCATAATCTTTCCATTACACCACGTATGGGCTGTAATTCTCGCTCATTTTGAATAAGATTATGTTTCAAATAGTTGAACTATCCTCCGTAAAGGATATGGTTAGATATGTAATAAACGGATTAAATACGACACTTAATGTAAAGCTGAGAACAACATTAGTCAGTAATGATCACCATTTATCTACTAAATGGAATTATATTAAGTTAGATATATGATGAAATTTTAACTCCTGAATATCGAAGACTCTAAATTAAGTACTTATAATTCCAAGTTTCCTGATGTATATTAAAAATTAGGAAAAATCTGTTAATTTTTTAATTATTTTAAAATAAGTTGATATTACTAAACTGCAATTTATAAATTGATTATATCCAATATCTGTATTTTTAGTTATTTCAACACATACATAAGTTCCTTTATTAAGGTATCCGACTATGTTCGCAACCGTGATTTTAAAAAAAGCGCATGAATGGATAATTTTCAAGATATTTAGTGTCACTCAGATTAGAATATATGCAGAAAACTGTTTTAAAGACATTTTGACAAAAAAATGTTTTATTTAAATATAATATTTTGGCAAAAGATTAACTTAGAATAATCATTTTTCTAAATGTTCTCCTTTTGTGAAAAATGGATCTATTATAATAATAATTTTCCTTTATATAGCTCAGACCTCTCTACAGAGGCTCAAATAGAAGTTTTGAAAAATTCACATAATTTTCATAGTTACCACCAATTGAAATAATTATTCGCGTTTTTTTCTTAAAATTGCTCCCCTCTGTTGTCGTAAAATATGAATAAACCCACTTCTAAGTTATATATTTCAAAAATTCTAGTTCAGCCACTGTAGAGAGGTCTGAGTTGTATACAGGCAAAATATTATGCTAATAGAAGCATTCTTCACTAAAGGAGAACATTTGGGAAAAAAGATTATTCTAAATTAATTTTTTGCCAAAATATTGTATTTAAATAATTGTTTTTGTCAAAATGTCCTTAAAACAATTTTATGCATATATTCTAATATAAGTGACACTAAATATCTTGAAAATTATCCATTTATGCACTTTTGCAAAATCACGGTTCAGGACGTAGTCGGATACCGTAAACACTTCTGAATACAAGACACTCTTCTTTGTAATCTTTTATAAAAAATATTTAAAGATTGTACATTTTTCTTGCATAATTAAAAAATATTAAAAACTTAATAAGCTTATTATACAAGCAGATAGTTGTAAAGTATTTCTTCTATGTCTATAATTCGGTGTTTATTTTTAAAATTTCTAAATAACATATCATATTACATTTCTTGAAGAATGAACTAACTTAATAACATGAGCGTTTTTGAATAACTGGTATGTTGAAGACTATGTTCTATACATCAGACAGAAATGGATACAAACTATTGTATGAAAAAGAAATAAAATGAGGAACCATGTGTATTAAAATATAAAGTTTTCAGTTGTACTTATGCATTAATATTGTTTTACAATCATAGAAGACTTTCGAAATTTTGCCATATTTCGAAAAAAAATGATGTCTTATTTCAGATTTATGAGTTTTGATGAAAGTACATAAAGTAAAATATGTCCTCTTACAAAGACTATTGCTAAAATCCTTTTAATAAGCTTTTCAGTTAACATTTATTTTCAAAAGGTACTTTTCTTGAGTTACAGTACATGCATACTTTCGCTTTGAAAAGTTCTATTTTTGAGCTGAAGTACTTAGTGTCATAAGAAATGGTAGTATTTCTGGTTTCTATTTATTCTTTAAGAGAACAAAACATTTAATATATATATATATATATATATATATATATATATATATATATATATATATATATATATATATATATATAATGATTCACAATCCCTCCATTTTCTCATTTTATTACTAAGCAGAAACTAATAGCGGTATGTTGCAATTGTATACATTTTTTTAAAATATTTTTTATCTGTGATAAAATAGAAACACTAGACAATTCGTAAATTTATCAATACATTCATCATCAAAAAAAAGTTGTGCCTGAAAGTAAGATTCATATGAAAATGATGTTTGAAAATAAGTTTGTTTTTTCAACAACAAAAAAGATGATTAAAAGTCAAGTATGGGTATGAGAAAATGTATTTTTAATACATAAAATCCTTTAAACTTTCAATAAGATATTGGAAATTTTTTCATTCATTTTTCCATTTTAAACCATCGTTTTCTAGCAAAATTTGATACTGGTAGAGTGAAAATGAAACTTTCTATTTCTTTTAGAAGAAAAGTAATTTTTAATAAATCAAATAATCATATATGTTAACCCTGTGTTTCAGTGAGAGAAAGTATCATTCACCAAAGAAAGTTCTATTAGAATCATTATTAGTATAGTGATTTAGTAAGCCCAATTTGTATAGGGTTTGCAAAATTGATTAAATCCAGCTCACTATTTTACCTTTTCATTAAAAAAAAGCAATAAGTCTTTCAAGTTTAATTCAATTTACTATTATATTTAAACACTACTGAAAATCTATTTTTAGATATATTAATAAATTTGAAGCGGTTTTATTTGAAAAAGTAAGTAATAAGATTGCTAAACTATATAAATAAACTCAATTTTGATCTATCTGCATCTGGTAGAATACAAAATGTTAATTTTTTTGTGTGTGAATAGAACAAATTATTTTTTTCTTTATTTTGAAGTAGTTTATTATTATTATTATTATTTTACTTATCAACTTAATATAGTACTGCTAGACGTGACCACTCACAATTAAAAAACATAACATAAATAAAATGAAACCGCATTCAAAACTTCATAACGATCTACAGATTTAAAAGGTTTGCAAACTCGAATATTCAAAGAATAGATTTTCGTATCGTACAATGAAAATACTATTGAAGACGTAATAAGAATCTGTGTAAAATACTGTAAACTGAGTTTAATTCTTGTCCCAGAAACAAAACAAAAGTTTCCAATACCTTCTCAATTGTCAAAGCGAAATTATATTCCCTTCCCTTTATCAAATCTCCGTCTCACAAACTTTTCCAAGTTGGTAAATTAATTAAAATACACCATCAGCAGCGACAGTCGAGTTGTGTCTCGAAATATACTGAATCAATAAGACTTCAATCGCCAAGCATTCATTTCTGAAGCTTCTGTCCACGCTTGAAGTGAAGCATTCATCATTGTACAGCTTTTAACATAATTTGTAAACGAGAACATACAGCAAAATATTCGGATTATGAAATAGTAAGACCGAATATAAGTTCTTGTTACAGCGTAGTGGTTATCTCAGGATGTGTGTTAATATGTCTCAAAATGATACAAGTAATACACGACTGAGAAACTCTTCTATATAATTTTTAGGCATGTTTTACGCTTATACGACTAGAAAGATTAATTTAGAACCAGTTGGATATCCCTCTTGGATTAAAACCCTTATTATTTAATAAAATACAAGCAGCAATTGTGACAAAAGAATGGACTGCAGTTGATTTATGAAGCAGAGTGAATAATATTAATCATATAGATATGAAAATAATTGTTAGATTCAAAAAACATTAAAGAAATATTTACTTAAAATGTTTAAATTAAGCATAATGCATACTAACTAGAAATACAGTTTAATATAAACTTTTCTTTTATAAATTTGATTTTTTCGAGAAGATACATATGACGATTATAAAAGTATCAATAGCAGTTTTTGCATTCAAAGTTTTGCTAATAATTCACAGATGGTTCAAGTGCTACCTTTCACTTTTCTAGCTTAATTGAAGTAGTGCATTATTTAAAAAACAACAACTTTAGATTGCAAATATTTTAAATTTTGCGATTTTTCAAATTTTCTTTGGTTAAGTTTTGAAAAAATAGTATACTTTTTGATTTGAATTCACATTAGCTTACACATAATAGAAATTTTCAAAATATTAATTATTTTAACGATACATTTCAAAACTGAGTTGAAATATCACCATTCAACTAAAATTTGGGTTAAAACAACACAAGTAATAATTAAAAATATCACTAATATATAAAATAAAAATAATCTAGAAGAGTTTTATAAATAAATTTATTAAACAGTTTTCAAATCTAGTTCTCACAAAACTTATTTTCTCAAATTTGTCGCATTTATTTTATTTGTAGATTAAGTTTGCATGTGTGCTCATGTTATTTGACAAAAAATAATATTATGATTATTAAAATATCTGACAAAAAAAAGAAAAAAAATACCCTTTATAAATTAAGTTTATAATAATAAATAAAGTAAACATTATAATTTATCTAGTTGTAGTTATATGCATTTCAAAAAAATAAATCTTTTTTTAAAAGTCTTAATATTAAACACGTTATACAACAAGAAAAAAAATTCATGTTTTGATGAAATGTAAATTAATCACCTTAAATAGTGTGGAACCTCTCAAAAACATTTCAAAATATTATAAAAAAAAGTATTTCAATAATACAGGAAAATGAATGGCTTGAAATAGATTTTAATTATTCAATTAATATATAAAGTAATAAGCACAAAGATATTGTAATTCCACTTTTTTAAATAGTTCCGAGAAATTCAATTACGAGCGAAAATGGACAGTAAAAAATGTTAAATATTACCAATTTATTCTTTTACATTTAGAATTAAGTTATTTGATGCATTTCATTTATATTTGTCATGTACCAGGGGTCCTAAAATAGACTGAACATGTTTAAAAATTTATAACATGAAAACAGGTTAAGATTTAAAAATGAACAATTCTTACAGGAAATGCATGTGGCAGGGAATAACCGTTTCCTCAGGAATTCCTCGTTTTAACTCAACATTTTCCCGAGAGACGGCGCTGTATGTTGCTTCTACGATTCTTTTTAGTTATGTTGTATGTAAATCCTCAAAATACGCAAGTATATGAGAAGTTAATGCTTTGATTTAAAAAGGGTGTTATTTGTGAATGGACGAGCAGTAGAAAGATTTTAGCAGCAGATTCCGTAGGAAAGTGTTTAAATTGAAAACCGTAAGTGAAAATAATTTTTCTTGCATTCGCATTCCACCGATTGGAGCAGAGCATTGTGGAAGCAAGATGAAGCTTTCAGAGTGAATTCCAAGTCTTTAATGGTCCTAATAAAACTATTGTACTAGAAACTCAAACATAAAGGTAGTCTTGTGGCAGAAAAATTCGGAACTGTTGGACGACACCGGTTGATTATTACAGAAGCAAATATACAAGCCATTGAAGAAACATTTGCTCACATTCCTAGGAAATCAGTCCAAAAAACTTCAACACAATACGGCAGACACGTAAGATAATGCTTAGTCCTTGGCATTTACCCCTCCCGTCAAAGAAATGCAAACACATCAAACTCTTCAGATTATATTCGTAGAGGAAAATAACATGTATGTGAATAAATTGCTGAAACTGATTAATGATGAAAATATCTATCTATCTATCTATGTTAACTCTATAGGGTTTTCAGATTAAGCCCATTTCTATCCCAATATATTCGTTAATAAGCAAAACTGGTGAACTTGGGGAATTAAATAGAATCATGTGTATGTTCCACAATCCCACTTTTCTCTAGAAATAACTATGTAGGTCAGTGCTTCTCAAACTTTCAATACTGGCGCCCCCCTTTTCAATCACAATTTTTATCGCGCCCCCTTATACATTAATAACGTACTGAATGTAATAATAATGCACTTTGACGCTAAAGCTACTATATGCGATCTTAATTATAAACCATACAAATTAATAGCATAAGTATTACAGTTTGTATACTACTTTTTTGCAAAATAAATAAATTAATTAAGTAAGACAGTGCTTCTCACACTTTCACTACTGGCGACCCAATTTTCAATCATAATTTTCATCGCCCCCCCAATAATAATGTATTGAATGCAATAATAATGCACTTTGAGTATTAAATTTTGTATACGTTACTTTTATATAATATATATTTTAAGCATATTACTTTTAAGTAATAATTATAATGTTGTTATTTTTCCTTTCTCATTTTTTAAATTGGGACAGATTGCAAAATGACATTTAATTAAAAATTTATTTCGTCCATCATGCATTTCTAAAAGTACAAATGTCATTAGAACAAGTAATATAAAAAATAAATTTTAAGTCAATTCCTACTTAGGCCAACAAAGAAAAACTTATTTTAGTTACTTTCTATTAAATAGTTTCAATTAATACAAATATGTAACACATATGACAGAATCACAATGTTAAGCGACAAAAGAGAAAGCTATTTTCCTTTCAATTTTTCCTTTTCTTTTCTAAATATGGGGTATTGAATATTCTTTTTCGTTACTATTTATTCATTAATTAAATTTAATTAGTGTAAGAAAATAGTAAAGTAAAGAAGAAATCACACACATTCTTAGAAATTAGGCCATCTCGGATGGAATTCGAACTACCGTCCTTCAGATTAGAAGCCCAGCGCGCTATCTATTGCGTTACAGGGGACAGCACGAAAAGTTTTCCTTTCTATAAATACTTTTGAACTATAATTTTTGTTTGTTACTATTTATTCATTTTTTAATTTAATTAATGAATTAAAATTTGAAAGAACTGTATTAACATGAAGTGTCACCCACTACAAGTTTTAAAAAATGTATTTGAACTTGAATGAATGAATAGAAAGTATTTTATCAACGATTGAAAATTTGAACAAGATATATATGAGAGAGTGAACTTATAGTAGAAATTGAAAAATAGTCCACTTTATGTTGCGCTCTCTCATATCCATCACTTCTGGCATTCTCGCGAGCGTCTGCGTGAGTCTGGCCAAACTATCGGATGTCTGCGCAGAACATGTAATAATGCTGTACCTCGTACAATTCCAATCAGTCTTGGTCCATTCGATGCTTCTATAGCTACCAAATCTATGTTGAATGTACATTTTATAATTTGCGCGTTAGTTGTAATTCACACTATTAAGTATTACCGCAGAAAATTGGAACAAAAAAAATCATGGATAAATTTTTAAGTCGTAAGCGAACATTCCACGATAATAATTCATCAACAAGTGCACAGACGAGCATAGTTCCGAAAATTAAATCAAGGAAATATTCTCAAGAATACTTGAATTTTGGACTTACCATAACTGAAGTAAATGGAGAAGAAAGCCCCTGTGTGTTATTTGCTCAAAAATATTGGCAGCAGACAGTATGAAACCTAATAAACTTAAAAGACATTTCAAAACGCTTCATGGTGAGTACATTAACAAACCTCGAGAGTTCTTTGAATCAAAATTAAAATCATATGGAAAACAAAAATCATTTTTTAAAAAAACTTTGTCAGTGAATGAAAAAGCTTTACTTACTTCTTACAAAGTATCATATAAAATAGCCAGATGTAAAAAGCCTTACACTATTGCCGAAGAGCTTATTTTGCCTGCAGCAATTGAGATTGTAGAAACTATGTTTGGAGACAATTTTGCCAAAGAGTTGCAGTCCATACCCCTATTAAATGATACTGTTTCCCGTCGAATTGATGATATCGCTGAAGATGTAGAGCAACAGCTTTTCGGTAAGTTGCGTGATAAATTGTTTTCAATTCAGCTTGACGAGGCAACATATAGCAATAAAGATGCTCATTTCATTGCGTATGTTCGATTTTGGGATGGTATGTCAGCGGTAGAAGAACTACTTTTTTGTAAACCAATAAAACTTAAAGCAACAGTAATAGCATTACTTGACATTTTAAAAAATTTTATAAACGAGGCAAATATAGAGTGGAAAAATTGTGTCGGAATATGCATCGATGGTGCTCGTACAATGTTAGGAAGATTTAAAAGTATACAAGCACTTGTGAAACAAAAATCTCCACTGTGCATCTGGACACATTGCATGATCCACAGAGAAGCTCTGGCTTCCAAAGAAATTAGTCCTGGCCTGAATATTGTGCTAATGACAGTTGTGACTGTAGTAAATTACATAAAAATGAGACCCCTAAAATCAAGAATCTTTTCTGGACTTTGCAAAGACATGGGCGCAGTGCATTCATCGTTGCTATTTTATTGTGAAGCAAGATGGTTATCACGCGGGAAATTTTTACAACGTGTTTATGAATTAAGAAATGAAATTACAATTTTTCTAGAAGAGGAAAACCTACCGGAAGCTGAGAAATTTCGAGATGGTTTATTTCTGATGAAGTTGAGCTACTTAGTCGATATATTTGAGAAATTAAATATATTGAATCTTCAACTTCAAAAGGATCAAATGTACATATGTTTGACACGAGTGATAAAATTAATGCTTTTTGTAGAAAATTAGAATTATGGAGCAGAAATTTAAAGCAAAAAAACCTAGAAATGTTTGAAAATGCGGATAAATGTGTAAAAACTTACAAAACTGAAGAACAACATGTGGAAGTTGTTTATAAAACTATTAAATATCATTTAGCTATGTTAGCAAAAAATGTTTAAAAATATTTTTTTGCTGAGGACAACTTGATAGCAAGTTACGAATGGGTGAGAGATCTATTTCAAAATACCCCAGAAGGGCTCTCCACTACCGAAGAAGAAATTTTCATAGATTTCACATCTAGTGGCGAAATTAAAAGACAATTTTGTAATAAAACTCTCTTTCAATTTTTGGCAGAAGTAGATGATGAATTTTCTGAACTGAAAACAAAAGCATTTCGTATACTTTTACCGTTTTCAACATCGTACCTTTGTGAAACCGGATTTTCTGCGGTGGCTGCTTTGAAGACAAAATATAGATCTCAGCTAAATATAGAAAAAGAACTCAGTGTCAATTTCTAATATTAAGCCTTCATTTGAAAACCTTTGCTCTGCAAGACAAGCCCATGGAAGTCACTAATAATAATTAAACTTGCTCTTAAATTAGTATTAATAAATTAGTTATAAAATACATTGTGCAGTACTGATACATTTATAAGTACACTGGCTGAAGTACCCGTTCTGCGATTATTTTTTTAAAAAATAAGACATTATTCTTGATATAATAGCTTAATTGTAAGAAGAGTAAAACCAAGTGCACAACAATGCATACAAAAATATAAAATGATTTTTTAAATGAATGCTCCTATTATAAATAGTTTAAAACGAACTGTAATTTTAAGCCTCACAGAATTAGCATTTAGAATTAATATTAAAAAAGGAAAACGAATGAAAAATTCCAATGAAGAATAATTGTGTTCTTTTTAATATTTAAAGCGAGAAACCTTCAAAATGTTTTAACCCGGAAGCAGGCGCCCACTCCACACTAACGTTACTGGTCGCGCGATCACTTCACCAAGTCACCCCAATCCTTTTTTTTTTTTATAATTATTTTTTCTGTGCTCGATAAAAATCACAATTGCAGTGAATAATTTAACTAAGAGAAAATATACTTACCTACTTTAAAGGACTTTTTAATTTTTCTTTGATGATTTGAGAAAAAATCCAATAAAACTAAAGAAATCGTTCCAAATGTGCGTGACCTTAATAAAGAACATAAATCAGAGACACTTTTCACTAACAATACAAGAACGTTATTTGCAATCAAAACTGTCATATTTTGCTCACGTTATTGTAATTTTTCTATTCTTTGATGATCTACAAATAGCATGTGTAACCTTTTCTTGCTTGTGTCTTTTTGACAAGGCGAAGTGTTACATTTATGGCTTCTTAGTTTTCTTGATATCTTAATTTTCTTGATAGAGTTCTTTAGGCAGCATTTGAAAATTACAAATCAACTCAAACGTTTCATGTCTATCACTTTTGTCATATTTACTTTCGCTATCACGATTAATATGCATTATTTCATCAGGTTCTTCAATTGCTTGATCAGTTTCATCTTCCTTCAATAGAGAGATCACAGATGCCCATTTTTTTATATTCTGCTCATTTACATTTATAAACCATAATAAGTTGTACAACACAGCAATTAAAACCACAAAGTTAATCGTAGGGGAAAGTATAGCATATTCATAGAAAATATTTCTGAACAAAAGTGGTCGTGAAGGGAACTCGATCAAAACAAGTACCTTGATTGTAAAAAACCGTTTGCCACTCTCAAAAAAGAGGCATAAATGTGACAAATTCATTTTAGTTTCCATTAAGAGTGTCATATCGGAGGATACTGTCAAGAAACTGTTAACGAATAAACAGTTTTACCAGAATTTGAGTGATTCAGCGCCTCTTGCGACCGCTCCCATGAAAAAATGTATTCGATACAAAAACATCGATGTCAGTTATAAAAAATAATTGTGTAAAACGTTTTTTATAATGCAATTTCAGATTACTCATAAAATACATCTTGGCCAATTAATCCTTCAAAGTGCTCAATATGCTTATCCATACATCATAAAACTCATTTACATGGGGGGAAAAGCAACAGAAAAATATTATTTACAACTTTCCCAAAAGAAAAGTAGACGGAGTTAAGCATACCAGTAAGTTTGAAGGTCAAAGAGATGATAATCAAAAGTACTATTCTAGAGGTTACAAGAAACGTAATAAAAAAATCTCTCATCGCGGGATTACAGCAATGCAAACAAAATATCTTTTTTTATTTGGTTTTGGGATCAAAGATAGCTAATGAGCGTTTGAAGTGGAATCTTTTGAAAGTGGAAAACCAGATGATATATATAATTTATATCAGTGTAAGTGTGCATTTTTTATTTTGTCAGAAAGCATTTTGTTTTACTTCATTCCAAAAAAATAATTTTTTAAGCCTTTTATATTTTCAAGATGCTCGCGCCCCCCTCGAAGGGTTATCGCGCCCCCCCAGGGGGGCGCGCCCCACAGTTTGAGAAGCACTGATGTAGGTTGTTAATTCCAGTAGAGTTATAATTGGATCTTTTTCCCCACATGATGAAGTGACATCAGAACAGTATGCTCAAATTTTCCAAAATTTTGTGACTATTAAAATTTTTTTGGTCAAATTATCCGCGGCATTCTGGTTCATGCAAGTTGGTGCGATTCCTCATCCGAGTGAAGAAGATTTAGTTTCTTGAATGAATAGTTCAATGATCACATAATTACTTCAATTTACTCATGTTTTACGGGAAATAAAACACAATGACCACTGTATTGACTACACCAGGGGTACTCAAACTTTTTTTCTGCTAGGCCGCATACATATGTTAGCTATTTCACGTGTGTCGCATACATATGTTGGTTACTTCACGCGGGCCGAAACCGGAAGATAAATGGGGGGGGAATGCTTTAAGACTAAGATAGCATTGAAAATTTAAAATGTGGAAAATTGATCAAAAAATATAAATCCTCTCTCTTTTGCTTTTTTTTTTTACTTATTTTTTATATATTTTTTATTTTTCCCTAACACTAAATTAGAAGCATTTAACAAATACTCCTTCACAATATCTACATCTCAATAAATGGTTTCATGCGATTAACAATAATATATAACAAACTTAACAGGAGATATGTCTTTGTTACCGCTGTGAGATTACCACTGACAAAGCTCTTTGTTGCTATTGCAAAGATTGTTCAAGACAGCCTATTTATCGCTTCTTAAAAGAGATCTTCGAGGAAAAGTTTCAGTGAAGGATTCCAGTTTAATGGTATTTTTTAAATATAGTACTTTCAGGAAAAATCAAGCAATTACTGATCCATGTCTGTTTTTAACTACACAATATTGAACCTCCTAATCGTCTTGAAACGATATATTTTCTGTGAATGTTTTTCGCTTGCAAGCTGTGAAACTTCAGCTTCATAGCTTGCTTCAACTACTTCAGCAACTCGATAAATGATCAGTGACGAATGCGTAGCGATTTCATTAGCCACTTTATGGATATTGTCTGCGAATTTCTTCTTCCATTTACGATATGTGATTGTGTTGATGATGGGTATTTTGAAAATATTGCAACGCAATTTTTATTCCTTAAAGATTTCGAAAAAATGCGGTGTAATTTTCAATTATTATTCTTTGATTTGCAGGCTTACTATTTGTAGCTCTACGTTGGAAAAATTGTAAAATAAAACCTATAATTCTCGGAGAGGAGGGGAGGGGGTGGGTATTTGTTCCTGGTCACTTTCATTTACTAAAAGAATTGTGTTGTCATTTTTAACCCTTATCCGTTTTCCTGTGATGGTTCTATTAAACTGTCATAGGACTACCAGAAAGTAAAAGGAAACAATTATACAATATAAACACAATACATTTATTTTTCATATTAATTAAAAAAACAAAAGAAACAATATTAATTATACAGAAGCAAAACTTTTAGAATAACACATCTATCTTGTTGATCGTTGTAAAAGACATGGAACAATTTGTTTTAAAATTCCCATTGTTTCTTGGTTTCAAAAAAGCGCATTGCCTAAATATCGACTTAAATCTATATCTTGGAAGTTTTCTGAATTTCTCCCCAAAACTTCATTAATCTTTAAATCAAGTAAATTATTATTCAAATAGAATATTGTTCATGTCATATTGAAATTCAATTTTCTGTTCATTTATAGGAAGAATTTTGGAAAGTATAATGTTTTCAGAAGTACTTCAATTGTTAAATATTGTTTCAAATGAAATACCAACCATTGGTCCTAAAAAAGATTTGAAAAGCTATATCCAATCAATAATTTCTTTATTTTTTCTGGTGTAAATGTTCAAATATTTATTCTTTTTAAAATACATCTCATCATATATTACTGTTTTGTATATTTCTCTGATATAACGACAAATGCAATTAAGGCAAAACAATAAGGTTGAAAGTGTTATGATAAATGGGGATAAAACATTTGTCCAATTAAGATTTTTATGTTATTGTCAATAGCAAAACAATTTAAAATAACTGTATTATAAATACATATTTTTTATAATTCGTATACATTCACAAAATTGGAAGTAGTTTTCGAGTTTCAATAGTAATTTAAATTACTTGTGAAACGAACTTTACAAACTTTGTCAAATTATTCATAAATATTTGTTTTGAGTATTTCGTATTAGTTGCAACAGACAGTAGTTCGTAAGGAAATAGCAATAGATATGGAAAGGATATTTCATTTAATATGTGGTTCCTTAGTTCTCCATAGCAATATAAACTTAAATGCGCATCATTATTAGAGAACTTTGCAAATTCTTTTAAACTTTATGAACAGCTGGCTCACCAAGTCACAATTGATACTTATTGTAGCATTTTCTTAATTGTCTCCAGGCACTAAAAGTTTGAAATAGATAAATACAGTGCATTAGAACACATTCTTTGGAACTAAAATGCAACTGGAAGTTGTATCACGGCACAATCTTTCTCCGAAAACTCCATGAAGATTTTATCGTTGCTTCTCAGAAACTAAATTTGTTTTGATATTTTTATTATAGAAAGAAGTATGATACGCTTAAAAGATGTAATAATTCAATGTTATGGAACATATAATCTAATAATTTACTTTGAAAACAAATATATATGTGTGTGTCTGTGCCTAATTTTCTGTTTCAAAACAGTTTTATACATGTACAAACACAATATACTTCAGTAAAACATATTTAGTACTTTAAAATGCTTTTTTTAGCAAAACTTCTATATTAGAATAAAATCATTGATTTTAAAAATGAAATTTGTATATATAATGCATAATTTGCATATTTGAAGAATTAATTGATGCATTATTTCATCAGTTTTCTAGGTAGAGAAATGTTTTATAATGAACAATGGAAGTTTTATGTTCTATTTTTTGTTGTTATTTTTTGTGTATTTATTTTTAAATATTTTTATTTTAATAAATAGTCAGCTGTTTGTAAGAAAGGACGCCACTAGTGTTAAAAGTTTTAGATTACTGAAAAATGAAAATTTATGAAACAAGTCAATAGAAATATATGAAACAGAAAAAAGAAACTTTAATAGTTTGTGGGAACATATGTAAACAATAGAAGCGTTAATTACATTTAACATAACTTATAAATGCATTTGAAACTGATTTGTAATCATAAGATCCAAATTTCTATTAATATCTAAATTATGTATCATATGAATCGTCAGAGACAAATTTAATGCTCTTTGTCTTCCATTAGTAAACCACCATAAAATGATAAATTTGAAAACATATTAAAAGAAAAAAAAACAGAAGACCAAATTAAAATAAGATAAGAACGGAATCAAATAAGGTGACATTTTTGCTATACGATAGATCATCAAAACAATTTCAAAATTATTAATAGAAAATCAAAACTTTTATTAACGCTTAATTTTCCATGTTACCAAATGAGCTTGTGTGGAATGAATTTATAATTTAACAAATATATTAATTATATATATATATATATATAGACATTTAACTTATTCATACTAATGAATTTAAGAAATTGTTTATTTCATATTAGTTTAAGAGTGAAATACGATAAAATCCAGTCACAAAAAGATATTGTTTTTGAATGTTTAATTGGCAAAAAATTGAGTTAGTTTTCAAAATGTTTGCAATTTTATTGAAGTTAGGATTAAAGTTAGTTGTGTGTGTGTGTGTTGTAGCTATACTCACAATAGAAGACTTAGTCTGCATACTCTTCGTCCAATCTTGATTATATCGGTATATAATTACAAACTGCTAATCTCGCAATAGATTCAAAGTAGTCGTCTTTAAAACGGGAATGATATATTGTCCCAATTAAATTCATCGTTGCAAATGCAGATCCACACAGGCAGATAGAGCGAAAGAATGATTTTAAATGAAATGCAGATTTTTTTAAAATTAGGATACTTTACCTCGTCCATTAGATTCCAAAAATTATTCTTTCAAAAACACATCATTTTGAAGGAGAAAACTTCGTTTTACTCACAAGAGATAAAAAGAAAAGTTATAGTTATATTTTTAGTTATATTTTGCATATGAACTTCGCCAAATCAGTAGCACATGAATCCAACTATTAGTTCTAGTGTAGTAAATTCTTGAAAACGCCTTTCAAATTATAAGTTCATTTTTTTGCATCATAATATTTCTCTTTGCTTGAATGTACTTTAATGTTTAACCAACTTATCATGAATATGTATGAAATGCTTTAAATTCAACATTCATCAAAGGGGGAGATATTAGATTTAACTTGTTTTGAAAGTATTAACAAATCCGATCAATTCTAATAATGTTTGATTCTTCCCTTAAAATTTGAAGTTCAATTTTTTTATATCAAATCTAAAATCTAAATACATCAACCAAATCCCATACCTAAATTCAACGTACGCTACATCTTTTGATTCCACAAAAACTTTTACTTTCTGTAGTAGTTCCCTGAATTATTGCAAAAAAGTATATCCCAACGTTACCAACGGACTTCTGCAACTGAAAATCTACCCTAATCAGATTCGTTTTCTTCTAGTTTGTCCAGAAACATTCCTCTCTGAAGATTTCCTCCTCGAAATGAGTTCACAATTCCCATGCAAATTCCCATGACATGACGCATATTAAAATGTTACAATAGATTACCTGTTGGTGAATAATGCAATTATAATAAAGGACATTTGTAAATGATCGTCTCTGATACACAAAGCCAGAAATCATTGTCTGTGCTGGTCCTTGATGGGGTCTCATCAGTATCCATCTATACAACTTCAAAAATCGGAACTTTTCCCTCCTCTGTGTATTTTTTGAAAACACAGTTCTCTTTAGAAGAAGCATTGCTAATATTATAATCTTACTTTACTTTCACATTCTTAAAAACCATTCTTATATAAATGCGAAATATCAACCACTTCGTAGATTCGTCAAACTGCAAGAAGAAGCAAATGCAGTAAGGGATATCTTCGGTCTGCTGATCAGGCAGATCAGAATTTATCATTTCTATACTACGAGTGACAGTTTTACGTGGAAGTTGTGCATCCTTAATTGCAGAAATATTTCATTTTAGTTCTTGAATAAATCAAAAAATGAATTGCTGGCTTCCAGAATCCCCTCTTTTTCCTCGCATTTCTCTGCCAAAGGTTTATTATTTTTTGCTAAGACTTAACTTTCACGGAAAGATGTAACTGTTGCTGCTGTAGATACGTTATTGAGTTTAATAAAACATCATTATCGTCCGAATAATTTTGACTTAATTTATTTTAATTTTTCTTCACACCGTTCCTTTTTAAGCGGAAAATCAGTATCAAAACTTCTATGCATACTTTTGAAAGGTCTTTCAACTTTTTCTTTTTTTTCAGAAATGCATGCCATGTATAACACATACATTGTGCATTCACCCATGTAAATAAAAACTGACACTTGTTTCCGACAGAATACGCCTCCTTTAAAATATGATAGATTACTATTTTTACCATAAAAATACAATGACATAAAATCTCCGAGTGAACATATGTGAAGTGAGGAATATGCAAGTGATATATGTATTTTAACGCGTTCGTTGCTGGGTGCCACGCCATCTCGGCGCGCGGCATCAACACAAGAATCAAATACCGAGGAAACCGGAGATGTGGGGTGGTGTTTCAGAAGCCAATCACGTGCTATTGAGGGGAGGAGCTGATCGACGTTTATTTTCCCCTTAAGTCAAAGTGTAGGTGGAGGGGGTCCATTTTTACGGCTGGTATCGTGGTGATCGCATTTCCCCCCTTTAGTCACAGGTAATGTTAGAAACTGTTTTAAGCGTCATCATGTGTGCTTCCTACAATAGTGCATATGTCATATAAACATAGTTGCATACATTGTGAAGGGCCAATAGCTAGCTGTTGTCGTTGTTCCATAAATATATTTCTTTTAGTATGCACGTTTTAAGTCTTATGTGGGAAGGCGGTAATTCCTTGGTAATTGTCCTAGTGGTCCATCAATCACACACGATCCTTTTAACCCGCAATCCGATGTTCATGGATCATGTGAAGGGTTCAAGGATTGTCCTTAATTAATTCATACTAATTTTGAATAGACAATTAAATTGTGAAACAGCATTTCCTCACTATGGAAACTCCTTTTTTACAAAATTGATAGGAGCATGGCAGCAAACATTCTTAGGTTCTAATTTATTTTTGATCCAGTCAATAGTACTGGAGATATTTAGAAGAAAATGTTTGGGAACTCTATTATAGATTATTTATGATCAAATGATTAAGGATAGTTTTGTTTTCTTCGAAACGCGTAATATTTGGACCAATAATTTTCTATTTAGAAATGTGTATATGATTCGTTTAACTTTGTGACATCCAATTTGGCCATAAATATTTAGTTAACAATGAAATTTTTGATTTATGAGTTTTATTACATGAAAAATCCAAAATTTGTAGACATTCTGGGAATGCTAACATTCTAGTATTTTTGTAACATTAAATTATTTAAAAAATGATGTTTTTTGCAAAAAAAATAGTTCTTTTTCTGTTGTTTAATATTTCAGAATTGGAGAAAAATGTTCAGGATTTGGTGCAGGAAACTTATCAAGTGTTAGAACAAACAGTGGAAAATCTCTCATTCTCACTCATCAAACATTAGGTAATCTTCTTTTTAAGTCAAGAAAACTCAGAAATTTATTAGCAGAATTTTAAGAAATTTCTACGAAAGAATTCATTTAATATGTTAATTATGTATTTATTATTATGATATACTCCCTTTTGAGCTATTGTCGATGACAATTTTATACAGCAAATATGAAGATTGCGGAAGTTATTAAGAATGACGTTTTTAATGTCTCATATTTTAATTAATTTTTTCAGAGCTAAAGTCAAGTTTAATTTTCAAAACATTGTAACATAACTCAGAAATGTTCTTGTTATCTTCTTTAAATAACTCTTTTTCTGAAGAAAAGTCCTAATTTACTTTCGAAAGTATAATATTGCACTAAACATTGTGTGAATGTGTGTTAATTCTATTAAAAACTCTGAAGTGATCATTTATCTACAATACACTGCACATACAACACGCAATTTATAAAAGAAAATTATTCACATAGTCAACTATTTTTAATGTTAATTGAAAGAGAAACCTACCAGCTCTATTTAGTTGAAAATAACATTCATTGTAACTCATAAGTTACGTTTTGAATCTCATTCCAGTGTCAACGTACTATAGGAATATAGTATTATTTATATAAAGTCATTATATTTAAAAAAAATATTGTTTTTAAAATAATTATTTTAAATTTTATATCAAGAAAGTGTTTTTGATAGAACATAACTAGAAATGAATGACTTTCGCATATATACTTTAAAAATACATTTAAAAATGCAAACTTCAATTACATTAGTTTAAGGTATCCGACTACGTTCGGAACCGTGATTTCGCAAAAGCGTATAAATAGATAATATTTATATTTAGTGTCACTTAGATTAGAAAATGTATACAAAATAGTTTTAAGTATAGTACTAAAATAAAAAATTATTTAAGTACAATATTTTGACAAAATATTAACATAGAATGACAACATTTTTAAAATATTCTCTTTTTGTGAAAAATGCTTCTATTATAATAATATTTTGCCTATTTATATCTCAGACATCTGTACGGAGGCTCAACTAGAATTTTTTAAAATGTATAACTTAGAAGTGGGTTTATCTATGTATTACGCCAACAGAGGGGAGGAATTTTAAGAAAAAAACACCGATAATTTTTTAGTTGGTTGTAACTGAAAATAATGTGAATTCTTCAAAAAAAATGGTCCAGACTCTCTGGGGAGAGAGAAGTCTTCACTTTATATAAGCAAAATATTATTATTTTAGAAGCATTTTTTAAGAAAGGAGAACATTTTGAAATAAGTTTATTCAAAGTTTCTTTTTTGCCCAAATATTGTAATTAAATAATTTTTTTAATCAAAATAACCTTAAAACAATTTTATGCATGTATTCTAATCTAAGTGACACTAAATATCATGAAAATTATCCATTTATGCACCTTTTTTTTAAAATCACGATTCCAAACGTAGTCAGATTCCTTAAAATGCTCCATCTGAAGAAAAAAAATATCAATGGCGTTTTACTAAAAAAAAAATCTATTCGTTAATACTTTTCAGAATCTATATCAGTCCTATAAATAAGATACATTAACTTATCCCACTTATTCCCATAATGTTTAAAATTCTAACTCCCAAACTAAAGTATACAAAACAGTATAATACGTATCTCGATGTATCTATGCATATATAATTTAAATTGAAAGTAAGAGAGCTTGAGTCTTTGCATACTATTCAAATTCAGCAGTAAATCAGCATAAATATAAGAAATAAATAATCGCAATACATTAAAATATAATTTTCTTTCTTTTACAGGATACTCTAACTGATTTAAACCAATTTATACTGATAAAACTATTGCTATTGTCCGTTATCTAATTTGTCCGTCGGTCATTTCCTTAATTCTAGCGCAGAAAGAACAAATTCATCTACGTAATTTCAGAACAAAAGGAATTAGTACAGAACAATGTTCTTGTGACCCTGGACAACGCAAGAACATTTCTGTTAAACGAATTTACATTCTTATTTGATGTCGTCTGTTCCCTGTAGAGATGTCAGAGAGGTAACTTCTGTATTTCTAAAAAGTCACTTTTTTTTTTTTCGGAACTTTCTACCTTTTCTCTTATTGATGGTAATGCCATGATTTTTCTGAGTTTCTTTTTCCCATAGTAAAAAAAAAATGTAAGAATAAGTATTGCGTGATATGTTTCAACGATTTTTGATATTCTTAGAAATGTTATGGAAATGGGAATAAGTGAATATTTCTTGGACTTATATTTTACTTGTAAAGTATATCTGGATGAAAAATATTTTTAAATAATGCAGAGAGGAATAAAATGGATAACTTTGGAAATATTTTACATTCAACGCAATATATTTCTTGGCACTTTTAGTGAAAATATTTTTTTCAAACAGACAGGTTGCTATATATCAACTAAAACCAAGTCTTCCTTTCTTATGTTTTGAGATGAAAACTAGATGATAAATAAAAAAAAAAATGCTCAATATTTATCAATTTTAATTGGAGTGCTAATTTTATAACTCAATACGTGTGATGTCTTCTATAGAAATACACTATACGTCATTGAAAATGCAACAGCAAGAAAAAGTGACTAGAAAATTATTAAAATTTCAGTCTAGGTACACTTCATCAACTTATGCAAATGATGGGAAATACCCAGCTTACTAACACAAGGTGAGTGGGATATAATGGAAGAAACCATGAGACTGGGTAATATCCGTAGCGTTATTTTTTTCCAGGGAAACCCTCCGAAGATTGCACCTAGTCTTAGAGTATACATGTAATACCGAGAAATTGTAGACCGCCACAAAAGCCGATATTTATATCATACAGATTTCATGTGATATCAATGATGTCAGCACGCGTGAATCAAAACATGTGTCAATTCACGCATTTTATCTCAGTAAGCCATATATACATCCATCCTGCAACACATGTTGCACCCTTGCCGTTCCCATATAGGACAGAAAGATTATTTGTCAATATGTTGCTAGTGATCTGCACTTACGACGTCCGTTTAGAAGATTACAATTTATCTTACAACACAGACGACTCGTTCACAATGAAGCCAAACTAGAGCAACGTGATGCGGGATCATATTCAAAGAGGTGTCATGCTTCTCCTCATCTAAAGGCCAGTTGTTGTGTTCAAGTGTGGTACCGACATGGGGACAAATCCAAAGAAAGCTTACAACGAGACAACGCGCGTCAGTATTCTCAGCAAGATGTCTAGATATTTCACTGGTCCTTATTTCTCTCTCACTATTTTAACTTGTCTGTTCTGCCATAAAAGCATTCAGAAGGTGTATTGAAGTGTGACAAACGATTAACAGGAAATGAAGATCCAAAGCTCAGTATGCCATTCGTTCTATTATTAACACTGTACTTAGATGTTTACTTAGTTCATAGCCGTCGACGCGGTCCTATAACTTACTGAACTGAAGTTGTCCTTGCATTGCTTTGTGAATATTGTTTCAAAATTAGCTTTATTTGCTTGTGTCCTCACACACTAATATATGGACTCACAGACTCATGTACATACATGCATAAAATAAATATTGTAGATGAGGTCTATTGGCTTACATTAAATCAAAAGTAAGAGGTGAGAAAAGGAATTAATTATTGTGGTGAATTAATGGATATACGTATTATTGGCAGAATATGCATATATTTCTGCCAATATTATTATTTATATTATTTACCTGCAATGTTGGTTTGATTTGATTTGATGTTGTAATCTGAAGCAGCTCGAGGGCAATAGGGAAAAGGAAATTGTGTAATTATCAATTGCAGTCAAGTGAAAATAGCGAGTTAAAATGAGGATTTAAAATTTTAAATTATATTACGTAACACTGTTCGGAAAATTTACAAAATATCAAAAAAAAAAAGAATTACACTTTTTGAAAAATTTACCTTTTTAATTTTTTCGTTATTGGGATATCAAAATTCAGAAAAACTTTGCTGAATGCAACTGTATTTGAATAAACAAAAATGATATGTTAGAGCTTATGGATCAGAAACAAAAACATACAACTGCATTTAAGAATACTTAATGAATTAGAAAATGTTATAGATCGAAACAGTATTTATTTGAACTAAAAAGTATTCAACATACTGAACTATAAGGATAATTTAAAGACACAATTTGTGCTTGAATATGCTTTATTATAGAGCTAATGGATTTAATTCAAAAAAGAACTTTTGAAAATTTTAAATCTATACTATCCTAGAGCAGTCTAACCCTTAAATGCATGACCTTTTTTAAATTTAAAAAAGTCATTTTTATAGGAATCTAATCATAGGTTACGTAAAAAAAATAATTAAAAAAATTCAGGTGATAATGCAAAGTATTTATTCTTAAAAAAAAGCAATATATGTAAACTTTTGTCAACGTACTGTATTTACCAAAAATTAGACACCTATCTAATAAATTTTTCAAATGCACCTTATTAAACATTGATAGCTTACCTAATAACAGATGTGAAGTAATTTTATTTTTCCAATTATTTAAATCACGCTTTTATAGGAAACACTCGAAAATAGAAAATATCTCTCCAACTAACACACTAAACTTTATCAGCCACCACTTTTAAAAGTATATATATATGTAACAATTACCTATAGTATCCTTTTTATTAACTCTTTGTACTAAAATTTAAAATAACTTTAAATCTTTGGTTTAAAAATAACAGCGTAATCTTAATCGTAATCGGCAAGTTCGAAATCCCTGTCCCACCAATTCTAGTCAATCAGAACTACTATTACGTAATAACCACTGTTGATATAAAAGCAAAAATCGGGCGTAACCGCTCTCTTTGTCTGCTTACCTTCACCATGTAAAAATGTAAATAACCATTGCTGTTTCTTGTCGTTGTCTGCTTTACTTAATAATCGTCGAAAGTTTCTCTATTCAATGTGAAAAAGTACCACAATTGTGTTTTTATCTGCTGATGTGTGCTTTCTAATAAAGGAGAAATATGCAAGTCTAAAGATGTCTTCAATAACCCGATGTAACAAAGCCAACAGCCATGACATATATAATGACAATCATATATATATTTACAATACATGACATATATATATGATATATATATATATATATATATATATATATATATATATATATATATATATATATACATACATAAGGATAATTAAATTAAATTCCCTACATATCACTTAACATTTATTTTTCATTACATCTTCAAGTATTAAATTAATCACCCAATTAATTCTCCGAAACATATGGCCTAACCACTGAACATTTCTGATCCCAGATCATTATAAAAATAGCCCTATATGTCAGCATTAACTTTCAAGAACACTCATAAAATCAGAGGTACTTTAAAAAAATTTATGTTTCAGTGAAAACATTTAATGTAATTTTTCTCAAAAATTTTATTTTAAAGTTGTTTCATCTGAAATATAATTCAATTTAAATATAATGTGGTTTATGTAAAATGTTTATAAAAATGAATGTATAAGGCAAGAAAAATTCTCAGTGGTAATATTCCTTGTTATTTAATTGGTATCACCGAAACGGTTTTTCAACATTCGCTAAGATATTCTACGTAATGTTTTATTTTCTTCTTCTTTTTCTGCATGGAAAAGAAATGAAAGCAAACAGAAAAAATCACAGAATCAACCGTCAAAAAGGAGCAAAAAATATTAAACTGAGCGACAAAATAAAAAAAAAAAATAACATGTTTGCTGATTGATGATCAAAAGTTTCTTCTTCGACAACTCTTCTGGGAGTTTACACCACCCTGCAGAAATATGTTCAAATTATACCTTGCTTAGTCAACACAGAATGAACAGACATGTGTTGTACTATTAATTTCGCCTTTGTGACTTCCATTCATCATTATAATTGAAATGGCGTCGGTTTGATTGATATACAAATTAGATATGGTTAAGTACGAAGAGCTTTTAAAAGAGTAAATGGACTGAAGTTTTTAGCATAGTGTTTTTGTAAACAAATAAAATTATATTTGAATCATCTATCTTTCTTATTTATTCGCTTTGTGATACGCTGTTGATGGATATGATGGAGTAAAGTAGTGTTGAAAATAATTTTTCTAATTTAAAGTTACTAGATGCATTAATTAATTAATAATCTTATTAGAATTATATGTATTTAGTTTATTTAGAAGAGTCATGTAGGTTCCAAAGGTTTAAAGCAATGACACTGAACCTGAAGCCCTCCGAGCCTTTTTAAGTGCTACGGTCAGTGCCCATTGCTCTGAAAAATTCACTTAATTAAGAACAATATATTAAAAAATTTGGTGTTAAGAAATCAAATATATCCATTTTGCTTTTTGTTGTCCGAGTGCGGATTGATATTCTTTTTTTATTTGTAACAGTTACGGTTAGTGATAAAATACAACAGTGGAGTAGTGACAGTTTTATGAGTGGAACTAGTTTTTAATTTTCTTTCATATCTTTCAAGATAAATATATTGGAAGAAATTATATCACTTGAAGAGACGATTGGGAGGTTGATTATTTTGTAGTGAAAAACAAACATGAATCATCAATTGCTTGATTTATCATGAAAAGTACTGCATTTAAAAATTACCAATAAACAATAAACATTCAATGACACTTTTCCTCTAAAATCTCTTTCAAGAGGTAATAAACAGGCTTTCTTGAATAAACTTTGTAACAGCAACAAAGTGTTTTGTTACTGGTAACATTAATGTGGCAAAAACATCTAACAAAGACATTATATGAAGTTTGTTACATTATTGGTAATCACATGAAACCGTTTACTGAGAGATGCAGAATTTGTGAAGGAATATTAATCAAATGCATTTAATTCCCATTACATTTCACATTTAATGTGTTTTATTGTTCCTAAGCACATCCTGCTAGGGGTCATGCTCACACCTCGTTGTTGTTGTGTCATGTGTTCGAGCATTAGTACACCTGAAGACCCACCGAATAGAGAGGCTGAAGAAAATTAAATCTTTTTAAGCTCAAAGTTTTCCTGTTGGCATGATACGATAGTCAAGAGAAAAGGATTGCTTGCTCAGTTGTCAGAATCCAATTGATGAAGTCAGTCCAGTAGATGCAGAGCAATCGAGAATGAATAAATATATTTGAAAAATATATAAGTACTTTCAAAATTGCAGCAAAAAATATTGTCTTTTTTGTCACAAAAAAGTAATTACGACAATTTTTAGAAACAAACTACTCTCTCAAATATTTAATGAAAAAATGTTCTACAAAGTTTGAAAAAGGAATTACACAATTCATAAGTCTTGCAAAATAATGAAAATATCATCAAAAATAATAAGTATCTTAAAACCCGGCGTATAAAGCTGCAATTTTTTAATTTTTGGATACATTCTCCATTAAACACGCATCCTCTATGAAGAAACCTGAAATGTACATGCTCAATTATCTTATTCTTTGAAGTCATTTATTCGATGTATTATCCTAGACTTTTGAAAAAATATTATACTACTAGAACAACAATCCTGAAATTCTTAAGGAATGTCATTTCTTTTTAAGAAAAAGTATTGCTTGATCTCATTAGAAGCCTAATTTTTTCTATGCTCATTTTTTTTATTTATGTTTACTTTTATACCAGACATATAACACGCATCCGTAAATTTCGATATTATTTTGTGTGTGCACGTTATACCAGAGTGTTACGGTAATTCAAGTACTGCATAAATTCTATTATTATTGTCCTCAAAATAGTTACCTAAATTTGTATTTTAATATTAAATAATTAAATCGGGACATTTAAATGATAGTACAGGTTTATATCCGGAAAATTTATCTCTAGTAAAATGAATGTCATATTCCTTATAATAAATGAGAAGTTTCTTAATTGAGTGATTAGACTAACAAACATTTAATGCAAAGCTAGTTCTGTCATCTTCTTATAATGCATCCTAGAAATATATAGTTCCGGAAAACAATTAAGAATATATATATATTTTCTAAAATGTTTTGCTGAATAATTGTGATTTGACACCAACACACATTTCGGTTTTAGTGAATATGTTTTAACTCCGTTTATTTGTCTTTGTATTAATTTGTATTTTTATACATAAATACAATTAGATAAATCTCAAAAATCATTTGAATATAGTTGGTTGTTTCCCAGCTTTTCATAAAGTTACAAATTCTAGAAAACAGGTCAAATTGTTAATAATAGTTATGGATTGACAACGAGCAAGTATTGTATCATTTTGGAATCTTAACTAAATGGGTCATTTTTTAAAATAATTACCTAGGACAATAATTTATGTTTTTCTTTTATGGCGAGCCAAAGCTAGGGGTCATCAGTTTTAGCTAAACCAGCAAAGCGTTTGCTAGATCTGAGACTATAATTAATGTAACGGTTATGTAAGATAAAATTATTGTTAAAAATCACTGTACAATTGTGTGAAATTTGTGGTCATAATTCTTAGTTATGTTATAAGACTAAGTATTTTTAAAAATAAGTTTTGCATGTAAAAGATTGGTTATAGGAGAGACGTAGGCAAGAAGACTATGTTAAAAAATTTTATTTATTAATTTATTTTTAAGGATAAAAAATTTAATTTTACATGAAGTGTTAGAGCAGTCCCTTGTAATATTAAACATATTACCACTTAATTTTTCAAATAAAAAAACAAAGGATAGTTTAATTTTTTCATAATTTAACAAATTGTCTTCTTGCCCTAGTACTGGGGAAGATAACAACACTGAATAAGGTTGAACATATTCTATCTTTTGAATATGTTACATGATTTAACAATTGATTACTGTGTTTTTATATCTTACAAAGTATCAAACTAAACGCAATGCATTGTAACGTAATGGTGAAGTGTTTAGTTGTGCAGCTAACAAATAGTAACAAATAAAAGAACCATTTTCATAATTGGAACATTCATCATGCCACCACTCTTTGCATTTACAGCACTGGATCCATTCTTCTGTTGGAGGATCACAATATCCCTATTCATAAGCAGGACATCTTATAATACCATAATTTGAAGTTGATGCAACTGGACTTTTTGGCCCGGATTTTACAGACTTAGGCCTACTGGAACTTAGTTTGAGTTTTTTGTACTCCCATCTCTTCTCTATTTTGTTAAAGTGTTTTCTGATCTTTCTTCTGTTTTCTCTTTGTTCTAACATTTGTTTTAAAGGTATGCTAGCAAGAATGCTTAAGAGCTCACTTTTTTTGCTTTTTCTCATATTGTCTCATATTGTGTGTATAAGGTAATAGAAATAAAAAAAACACTAACAGGCTTCTTTGGGGCTTCGGAATCAACATTTGTCATAAGTTCTGCTTCTTCTGGAGGGTTTTCATTTTGGTTTCTTACTATCACGGTCTAAGGGGATTACCACTATTATTCTATATTTTAAAAACCACCACCATTGTTGGCGTAGCCTGCAACTTCGAAAAGTGTTGCCAAGGCGAAACCCAATCAAACGGTACCGATCGTGAAGGAATCGCACAGTTAGAGAATCGAAGATATTGAGGTATTTCATTTTTTGAGCCTGATAGGGTTTTTCTTTAGGGGACTAGGGAGGGAGAGGAGCCCCAGAGGAGATTGAAGCGCAAGGTCGAGCGGGCAAACACACCGGCAAAAAAGCGTTTACAGGATTTAATAGAATAGACAACACAATTAGTTTTATAAATTCCGACTGTATGTTTAAAAACATTCATTTTCATTGCCAGGAAGGAAGGTGATTAATTGACATTTATTTATGGTAATAGGTAGTACGGTAAAATCCGGTGTATAACGCGCACTGTGAACACAAAAAATAAGATCGAAAATTAAGGTTGCGCGTTATAAACCGGGTATAAAAACGATAGCCTTAAAATAAAGAAAAGGATGGGCGTAAAAAAGATTTACTTCTAGATGTATCGAAACATTGCTTATTTTAAAAAAAACTACTTGCATTATGAACAAGAACAGTTGTAATTCTAGAAGTATACTTTTTTTTCAAAAGTCTGCGATAATACCTCGAATAAAATACTTCAAAACATAAAAACAATGTATATTAATACTTCAGATTTCTTCGTTAAAAGGGGGGTGCACGTTATACGGCGAAAATACCTAAAAATTGAAAAAAATAGCTTGAAAGTATAGATAGCGCGTTATATGCCGGATTTTACGGTATTTAAATTAAGTTACTCATGACGGTATTTAAATTAAGTTGCCTAATGACCTGATGGTCAATGGCTTGGCATTTGTAAAATAAGTTACTCATAATTATTAAAGACAAATGAAACATCTTGCCTGTATCTGTATCAGAGCTTATTTGCACATGCATAAAGTTATATCGTAGTAGCGGTGAATAAAAAAAAAATCAAATTTTCACAACTAACACAAAAATGGCGATTTCAGCTTCTCTATACTATTGTTTAACGAACGGCCAAAAAGAGAGTCATTAGTGTCCGGTTGATTCTTCCACCAAGTGGAAAGCGGAAAAATTAAGACATTCGTTATCTTATCCCGGTCTACCCTAATTTGTATGGATAGAAAAGTAGCAAGTATTCGCCATTTTGGAATCATAGCTAAATGGGTCATTTTTTTTAAAAAAATAAGTTGGCGAGGCTAGTATGCTATATTATTTATTTTCATGGAGAGTCAAAATTAGGTGACATCATTTTCTCAAACCCTGAATCAAACTAACTACATTAATTTTTACTAAACCTACGAGCAGTTTTGCTAAATTTGTTACTGTAATTAATAGTATTGTTATATCTCGTTCGTGAAAAACACTTTTTATGTGACATTCGTGTTCACAATGCCTAATGTTGTGATGCTGAGTGTCAATTTTCCACATTTTAAAAATATGCTAATCACTCAGCCAAGGATATGGAATGTTTTTTTTTATTTTTGTAGAACTGATATGAACACTTTTCCTTTTCACCTAGTGCCCTCTAGTGTCTGTTACTAAATACCAGTCACTAGAATTACTAATTAATTGAATTAATTGCCATGATTCAAAGATTTATTACAGAAAATTAAAATTAGATATAAAATAATATCGTTGAAAGATAACGTTTAGGGTTTCCTTAGGAGTCACCATGATTTTAATTCTAGGTTGTTCAGTTTTCTAGTACATATTTTGACCGAAGTATTTTTAAGGAGTGAAGGTGATCAGGGAAAAATTGAACTAAACTAATGATACGTCTGATGCTACTTGACTTATTCACATATAACTTACATTTTCCTAAGTGGTTTAAATAAATTATTTAAAGAGAAATAATAAATATGTTTTAAAAGAACGCGTGTAAAATAAAACAAACAATCGGATGAATTTAATAAAATCTTTTTATCCCCTCAATATTGAATAAATTTAAAATTTATATATTTTAATAAAAGAATGTCTCTCGAAAAGTTAGTTGGTGGAAATTAATCCGTTAAGTCATTCAAAATGTAATGCATTTAGAAAAATAAAATTTGAGCATTACGCTAAGCAAATACATATCCACCGAGAATAAATGTGTGCAATTTATATTAAAAGAATAACATTCCTGAATCATGAGTATTTCCTTTGAATAATAAATTTTTAAGGTGACATTGCATGAATTTTCCTATAATCGCTAAATATCATTCATTTATTTTTAATAATATTGCTTGAACAGTGGATATATGGCTCTAAATTTAACTTCATTTGTATAAAATTAAAAAGGCAAAATGTTTTGAACTGAAGCTATTTTAAATAATTAAACATTTCTGAGCTGCATTTGGAATAATTATTATTTAAAATATTTTTTTTGTAGTTACTTACATACGACAGACGTTTAATACGAATATAAGCACGTTTAAGAAAGTGATCTACATAAAAGCTTTTAATTGTAATTACCAAGCTTGTACATTTATGACTCTATTTTGCAATAAACACAAAGAAGGATTAGCTTAGATATCATTTTTAGAAGGAAAATATTTTTAATTGGGATATTTCATTTCAATTTTGGGAACTTGTGATTCAAAGAGTACTAATTTCTCGACTACACTTTTAATTGAATAGTTTGTTTACTAATATAACTGATTCAAAAAGAAAATATAAACAAATTAGCTTTTCTTTTTTTAAAACAACAATGAGAGAATATTTGGTGATTTAACTAACAACAAAGTTTTCGTGCTTGACATAAACGATCAACTTGTGACTCAGAAAATATTTACTTCTTCTCTTATTTAAGGGGTGGGGGACATTCAAATGATACTTCTATTATAAAACATCCACATTTTTTTGAAAATAAAATATAACCTCCTAAGAAAGGTTTATCTACTAGAGAAAATAATTATTCAGATTAGCTTGTGTCGATATGAGAAGTAAATACGTGTCTTGCAATGTATACATATCTTCCTTGTTAATGCGAAAATCTTTCGGTAATAAGACCAAAGATTTTAAGCGGCATTATTTTGTCAAAAGAAATAGTAACATGTACTCTGAAACTCTTAAATGACAAATTATTAGTAATATTTTTTTAATAATTCATAAGTAGTTTATGAACGTTCGAAAAAAACTTCTAATATAAATACGCAATATACATGTTACTCTCGAATATTAATGAAGTCATAAATAACGAGAATTGTATTACTTTAAAGTTACTATACTATATTAAATGTTATGTTTTTCAAACTTTATTTTTGAAGGCAATGCTTTAGAAAACACCTTAATTAAAATTTTTGCTCTATCTCTTTTCGATTTTCAATGCTTATTTTCCAAATTCCGCCACTAGGGCGTTGCTATTATTTGTATTAGGTTAAGCGTATTCGCTTTAACCTAATACAAATAATATTCGCTTTACCTTATCATGAGGATCCCACATGTATAACTGAATATATTAGTATTTTCAGGTTGAAATGGCTTTCTAAAATGCTTCATATATATGTATATCAGTTTCTAATGTAAAGAGATAATTATTTAATTTTTTGCAGCTTAAACTTTTCTGTATTACAAATATTTGAATCTTTTTGTGTGTGTTGAATTTAGTTTTAATTTCACTTTAAAATATGTGAGACTAAATTTTTTTAATTAACGTAACATTTTCCTTAAGCATACAAATTTAAAAATACATGGAAATTTTCAAAAGTGTCCAAATAGAAAATGCGAAATGGTACGTTTCACACAACGCAAAGTAATATATAATTTTAAAGAGAATATAATTTGATTCTCTGAATTCAATTAAAAAAATAAAATTGAAGTATTGAAAAATTTTGGATACTAAAAAAATTAAGCTGCAATAATTATAGATATACTTCAGATACTAACGATTGCAGGGAGTTATCAGTACTTATAAGGGTGGTTTTTATTTTTTATTACAACTTCACATCGTTGTTTTATTGAGCTGATGATAGCTTTAGGCTCTTATTGCATGAAGTCAGGAAGCAAGTACAGTCTCAATTTAGTTCCATTTTATTTGTTAGGCACCTCATTCGGGCAAGAGTTTTTAAATGGCACCACAAGTTTTAGATAGCATTGCGATCAGGCCTGTTTCCCGTTCAGTACAACAATTCAATGCTATTTGTACAAAACTCCTATTTCGATAATTTTGCTGTGCTACTAGGAGCAGAATCCTGTTGTAGAATAATTAAAGTATTGTATTGGTAACGTGATCCCTGACGGATGGAAAAAAATGATTTTTAGATTAGTGTCAATTTTTTTTTCTACAATTCAGTGCCCCATTGATGACATGAAGGTAACCATTACCCTCTGAAAACATCATACAGCTAAGTGGGTTCTTCACAGTACTTCTCCTCTTTTACTTTATATATATATTTTAGACCATCTTTGCCGAATAACGATATCTTAGCTCCATCGCTTCATATTACTTGTAATTAAAAGATGATTTGTTGAAAACCAATTATCTACCTTAAATGAAGTTATTTGTTATGCTATATATATTTCCAACAACGCAACATATATTTGAAATCTGGAAGTAAAAAAAAATGTTTGGGTAAGTATTCAGAGAATAGGATGGGTGAAGTGGAATGTTACTGTTCATTTCGATTTTTTGGATGGGTAAGCAGATGCATTTCAGACAAGAAAGTGAGCGTATTTCGTTATAAAATTTTTAATCACAAGTATTACATAATTTTTTCAGCAGTGAACAGTAATATGCACTATTGAGGATCTACACTTCACCAGACAACTTGTTGAGAGGACTCCTCGATAGTTCCAAAACTCAGACAGTGTGACCTTCTATACCAGAGACGATGAACCAATGGCACGCGTGCGATTGATAGAACTTGACACGTTATTTTGGGGACATCACTGATGGAAACTAGTTGCATTTTTGTTCAAAATAACGAAGTTCAATAGGAAGTATTATGAACAAACGCAAGCGATTTGTCGTGGTGCGTGAGGAAGCGGGAAGAACGCTCGTTTGCTATTGTCTTACAATCTTAACATGAGTTATTTGTCATCTGTAATCTACAACAACAGAAGTCACGCTAATGTTACTTTATTTTGAATTGCACGTATAAGTGAATAAACATTTACAACAAGAAAATTACAAAAAGTATTTTTTGTAGTAAATAAAGAGTTTTGATTTGTTAGTATTTTGTTTTTATTATTTTCCCAATAATCACAAGTCAAAATTTTTCACGGCACGTCTAAATCTCATTAAACATTTCTTCGGAAAAAAATGGCACGTTAATCCATAAAGGTTTGCCACCTCTAGTAGATACAGTCTTCTGTACTTTTACTGTCTGAGGTGAGGCGAGTCAATACGCTTCCACTTCTTGTAAATCTCTTTGATCTTCTGATCATACTAGAATATTCCAGATTCACACATTTTTCGTTACTTAATGATCCCAAAAGTGTTATCTTGCTCTCCAAAAGATTCAACATCTTCATTAACAAGTCGCAATGGTTTTTTTAATATAATGGTAATCCTAAAAGCAAGCTAAGAGTTTTGTCATATGTAGTTTTAATGAATGATATTCAAACCTTAGGAGTTAATAAGGTCTGTATCATTAGTAATTATTTATATAGCGGTTTTTAGATCTAATACGGTAAAGTCCACATCTTCCATCCCTGTGGTAATGTCGTCCATGGGTCATACTATTTCTCTCTTTTAATTGTCTGTGAGAAACCCGTGGCCAGTTTGAAAGTTCTTTTTCCACTTGTTAATAATGTTATACGACGGACACTATCATTTTCTACAAATATTTATCATTTCACTATCGGTTTTCCGGGTGGTGTAACCTTTTTAAAAGGAAATAAATCCCTATTGGAGCATTCATCTTCTCCATCGCAAGTTACTTTAGTCTACAGCTTCCGAAAACCAAACAAATCACCATTAATAGATATGATTTCAAAAATATCTCCTTACATACAAAATGATAACTTTATATGTTGAACAGACACTTATTTAGATATCTCAGTTATTTTAAAATAATAATTAAAATTGTTTGATGCTCTAACATGTATAATATATAGGTGACATTATATATTTCCTTCGCACTTTTTTTTTATAAAAAATGGAAACATTTCTTTATTTTTGTTACTTTTTCATAACTTTTTTTTAACCTCGGACCTTTCATTACTATTGTTTAAGAGCTGAAAAAATTAATCTGTAAATTCAATGTATTATACTGTTGGGGAAATATATCCCAACACAAAGAAAAAAAAATGTATAGTAATGGAATTTTGACAATGCTATTGTGTAAGTAACATGTTTATTTGAATAAATTTTTAAGATCACTGATTAATTTAAGCACATAAAAATATATTTCAAATGTGAAATGCTATTACATTAATATCTGGTAAATAACGTTAATAACCTGGTAACATTAATATCCTCCAGAATTTTGAATGCAAGCTTGCAAGCGTGCATGCATTGTGTCAAACAGGAGCCAAATGTTACTTTGTGGTAGGGAGCTCCATGCATGTTGCATTTGCTGTGTCAGTACTGGAATGGTCAATGTTATCTGTGAATGATGCTAGAGTTGTCATTCAATGATATTCCATACGTGTTTGCTTGGAGACAGATCTAGTGATCTTGCAGTTCAAGGTAATATGTCGACAATCTGTAGTGCACATTGCGTAACAACAGCGATGTGAGGACAAGTGTAATCTTGTGTAAAACTCAACATTGAATGCTGTTCCTGAAAGGCAGTACTATAAGATGAATTACAGATTGATCAACAAACTTGCTGTCAGTGTGTTTAGCAGAGTATTCCTGGTATTATAGAAAATTGCTCCCCAGATAATGACTCCGGGTGTAGGTTTAGTGTATCTAGGCCTCAGGCAGTTTGGATGCAGGCATTCATCTGGCCTCCTTATGACCAAAACTCGGCCATGATTGACAATAAGGCAGGACCTGCTAGCGTTAGAAAACACAACAGATGCCAACTCTATTGTCCAATGAACTCTAGCTTGAAACCACTGGCATTGCAAACGCAATGGCTTGGAGACAGTGGAATGCAAGGTACAGGGCAACTGGCTTGAAGCTGTTCTTGAAGTAACCGATTTCTAACAGTTTGCTGTACTACTGTGGTACGAACTGCAACTCGAATTCCTGCCACAGACACAATACTATAAGCCACAGCCCTAAGCCGAATACGGCAGTCTTCCCTCTCAGTAGTGCCACGTGGCCACCAGAAACCCAGTCTTCTTGGGGGAACAAGTGGTCATCTCTTCACTACTGCTCTCGTAATTATGCACATTGGATATCTTCCGCTCAAGTCTTTCTGTAATATTGTGGAAAGAAAATTCACCTTCTGGTAGCCCTATTACACGACCTCGTTTAAAGTGTGTAATTTGTTGATAATAGAATTTTCATCTTCTTAAAGGCATTCTTGGCTAACATCAACTTAACGCGTCAAATTTTACAGACAAACAACGCTCACGAATTTTACAGCACACATTTAAAGCAACCCTGATTTTCAAGTTCTGAGTGGCGCTGCTAGCTTCACACTTAAGCGCGAAACATGAAATTTGAATCAATGTCATCTTTCAGATGTATAAACACGCCTACCAAATTTCGTTTATCGAACACAAGACTCTCTTGGTGTTGGGAAAATGCATTATTTTGCATAATTTATAATTTTTAGATTTTTTTTTGTTTTACTTTTATATCTTCAATAAAAATTTGTAAATGGTCAATAAATGTTTCATTTAGATTATTTTTAAAACAAATCCATAGTTTATAAAAGTATGCAATATATAATAAAATTACGTAAATTAATGACAAAATGTTTTTAGAAAATATAATTTAATAAACAATTTGTCCAGATAATGTTATTAAGTGCCTCAGCAACATACACATGCATAGCCTTAAAACTGCGTTTGTGAGCGGTAAAAATTTTGAAAGATATTTTTTACTAATGATTAATCAAACTTATACCACTCCGCAGGTACCAGTTGTCTGAAATGTCTTTCTAAAACTACTGTATTTAAAAGTATTCAATATTCGGAGGGAGTAAATAAAGCATCTAATTCAATTAATTCGTTGATATTCATATAATTACAAACATTCTTACCATTAATTGGTCCCCGATGTTTAACTTTCTTTGAGCCGAATGTGAAATGTTCGAAAATTCTAATGTTAAACCAAATAGGCATGTAAAATAAAAAAAAAATTGACCCGCAATCTAGTTTAATCAGTAGGTTTTCCTAAGTTAATGAAAACTCTGAAAACTATAATTTGCTATTGTCACCCATCAAGAGTGGAACAACTGACCAGGTTCACGAAGTGAATATTCTTTTAAAATTCAGTTTGAATCTATAAAAGCAAAAATATGCAAATATTGTAGATCGCTGTTAAGCCCTTGTTTGGCCAAGAAGCTCACCCATTGTACTTGGATAGGTTAATCAACCTTGCTAATCTAAGTGTTTCCGGTATGTTCAGCAATTCAGTCTCTTTCCCTCCCTATACTTTCTTTTTAGGAACATAAAAGATAACTACATTGAAAGAATTCGGTTGATAGCTGATTGGAGTTAAGCATTAACACGTTTCTAGACCATAATAATAAGACATTTACAAATTTCTACGTACAAAAGAAGAGTTGATTCACTTTCACGGAAACCTTTTTGGAATGAAGCTTTTCTCTATATCACTATAATAAGACATTTCTTAAATTAAAATGGTTATCATAACACTTATTAATTAGTTATACTATCCTGTTATCGGAAGTCACAAGATAAAAAGTGGTTTTATATAAATATTAAATTCTTTTCAACTACTATACATAAAGTTACATGCATTTTTGTCAGAATGAAGGGAGATGTGATAACATTCTTCGAAATAGCACATCAAGGCATCCTTCTGAGTAGAAAAGCGATTTGGTAAAAGTTTTCTTGGATTACAGAAAATTGGGCACTCAAAATCTTTTCTAGTAATTATTTATTACGTTTAGTCATTTCTGACACATTCTTCTGACATTACCCCCAACATTCCAACAACATTTAGGAATAAAAATAAAAACACTTACCGAGAAGTCGAGGAAGGGATTGTCATATTGCTAACTACTGGTGGTTGACTGAAAGGCTAAATAACTTGAACTAGAAGAAATGTCTTTGCTGCCATAGCAACCTGATTATGTCAGACGTCAACGGCTAATTCAGTAAAATAAAAACAGAGCACCCTATACGTGGGTTGCTCGAGATACTCCGAATTTAGCCTTCAAATTATCTAAAAATGTAACTTTAAAAGGCATTGTTTTAAATAATAAAATGGAAAGGGGAAAGGATACTTTCCATTTATTAAGGCTTGTTTTTAGAGGGAAAACATCAACTAGAAAAAATTACAAAACATTACACATTTTACCAAAAAAAAGAGGTTATGATACTTCACAATTCCTATTTAGAGCTACACCGTTACGCCGTCGAAAAGTTAATTATAAAAATTAGCGTCAATAATACTTAATTCACGTCGCATAGGCTGTATAAATTTTTGTCTTCACATTCACTGAAATCTGTTAATCATCATTTTCAAAATCTAAAACTTTTATTCAGTATTTTGATCCAGCTGAAAGAAAATGTTGCATTTTACATAGACAACTGACACAAGACAATTATTTAAATATCTGTAATCAATACATACGTTGATACCGCCTTTCTTCTTAGACACACAAATTTGGATATGCCTAGTCATCCCATCACTTAGTTCTATTAGTCTGAGGAACTGCAAAAGCCCTCGTGTAGCTGAACACAGTGTGACGTTAATATTCACTCACTCAATGAGGCACTGTAAT
Organism: Trichonephila clavipes; assembly: GCA_019973935.1. Classification (NCBI taxonomy): domain Eukaryota; kingdom Metazoa; phylum Arthropoda; class Arachnida; order Araneae; family Nephilidae; genus Trichonephila; species Trichonephila clavipes. The sequence goes on from BMAU01014979.1 coordinate 483,943, forward strand.
TAGTTGATATGGCGTTAACTTCTGGTACAAAAAAACATAATGTTGGATTCCTTTTCGAAAAAAAAAACACAACGGATTTCAGGTTCATGTTGTAGCAACCCACATTCGTTAAACTTTATTAAAGAAAAATATACATATATAAGTATTCAGAAATTCTCTCCTTAAAATTTCGGTATGAGCTGCTAATGAGATCTTAAAATTTTACTACGGATGTGTATTTCAGTTCTGTTTGTTGTAGCTGAATGAGAATCTCCAAAATCTAAAACTTTATCAACTGCTGATACAATGAGATTACTTATCTATGTTAGGACATAACTTCTTAAAGTGACATAACTTCTTAAAGTTATGTCCTTACCGCTAGCATTCAAAATTATTGTTCACGTTTGGAAAACGAATATTATGAGGTATGAAATCTTGACATAAATAATATGAATAGTTTCTCGAATGAAACAATCATTCAGATAACTGAAGTCTCATTTTTCAATATTTATACGTTTGTGTCATGAATATTAACTTTTTTGTTCCATTTATGATTAAAACTAAAAAATACTTACCCGGAATATCCGATACAAGTATAGTATCCGAGAACGAATTTTTGTAACTTTTCATCAATTTTAAGTGACAAATTCTTATTCGGTCTTCTTTTCTGTGTATATTTTGTCCTCTAATATATATATATATATATATATATATATATATATATATATATATATATATATATATACATTTTTATGTAATGCCTTTTATAAATCTAATTTATTTAATAATTTTTACTACAGTGTAAACCCTAAAATTCGGCATAATTGATACCGAAAGGTGGCCGAATTCGTGAAAATGCATTGTTATGTGGAGAAAGAGATTAAAAAGAATAAGTACGATACTTCTTCCGAAAACATTGTACTGTTCTTGTACTTAATGTTTGCTTGAAATTAAACTGCCCAAATACTCTTAAGGTATCCGACTACGTTCGGAATCGTGATTTTGCAAAAGGGTATGAATGGATAATATTTATGATATTTAGTGTCACTTAGACTAGAAAATGCATTAAAATTGTTTTAAGAATAGTATTACAAAAAAAAATATTTCAAGAATAGTATTACAAAAAAAAAAATTATTTTAAGAACAGTATTACAAACAAAATTATTTTAAGAATAGTATTACAAAAGAAATTACTTTAAGAATAGTATTACAAAAAAAAAATATTTAAGTATAATATTTTGACATAAAATGAACATAAAATGATAAATTTTCAAAACATTCTCCTGTTATGAAAAATGCTTCTACAATAATAACATTCTGTCTGTATATAGCTCACACCTATGTACAGATACTGAACTAGAATTTTTAAAATTAATAACTTTAGAAGTAGATTTATCCAAATTTTACTACAACAGAGGGGAGAAATTTTGAGAGAAAAGCGCCGATAGTTATTTCAATCAGATAGTAACAATGAAAATAGTGTGAATTTTTCAAAATTCCTAATTCAAACTCTCTGGAGAAGTATTTTCTTTATATATATAAGCAAAATATAATTATTACAGAAGCATTTTTTATAAAAGGAGAATGTTTTGAAGAAGATTATTCTAAGTTAATCTTTTGCCAAAATATTGTACTTAAGGGGACTTGGCACCCTTTGAGCAAACTTCTTTATTTACGTATTTAAAAATTATATTTTAACATTTTATACAATGTTTCTATTCAAGAAATGTTACCAGATGAAAATTTTCATATATTATTCACACAATTTTAAAAATTTCAATTTTTTGAAGAAAATTGGTAAAATTTTAAAATCCTCGTTCTTTGTAAAAATTAATTTTTTGACCTGAAATTTTTTTGTAATATTCTTATGGATGTTCTTAACAACTTTAGGGATCGATTTTAGAATAACTTCATTTGTTTTCGAGAAAAAAAATAAAATGTTGATATACAGGCTAAAAATCAACGAAAAAGTCAACATGTCTTACATTTTATTTTTTTAAAAAAAAAGTATTCAGTTTATAGCAAAACGGATCCCTAATTTTATTACATGCTTTATTTTTAACACGCAGGAAAAAAATTGAAGTGATTGGTAAATAATTGTCGAAGGAGTAGCATTTTGAATGCACTAAGGTTTCGAAAAACACAAACTGAGAAAAACCACTTTATAAGTTTATAATTCTGAAAAAATAATTATTATAAGCTTAATTACACTTAAAATACCACTTTAAGATATTACTTATACGTTTTTCTTTAAAATAATTGCATTTTCATATGTTTTCAACCCACACATTTTTATAAATGATCAACTTTTAGAGAGTACTAATTGCACAAGAAAACTCAAGAAAAACTTTTAAAAAAAATTTTTCTGTCACGACAGAATTTTTAGCTGTTTTTCTTCTTATAATATTAAAGTATTACATTTGTATGAAAAATATATCAGGAATAAGAACTGAAATTATAAAATTATTAATATAAAATGCCTTAATTTAAAAATTTTACATGCACACATTTCACAAGGAAGAAAAATTACATTATTGTATTGCCTCGGAAATATTCTGCTTTTAATACTACACATTTTTTTTTTATAGTTATTATTTCTATTTATAAAATAGATTTTTTTTTATCATAACGCATTTTTAGCTTTTTTTTTTCTAAAAGGGGGTGTGGCTGAATTGCTTAATTTGTTTTCAAATGAAGTTTTATTCAACTTCTAACTTTCCGACATGCACAAGTGATATATCAATCGAAAGATAATAATGCAAAGAATAAGATTAAATGAAAATAAAAAAAACGATAGGTTTGTTATTTTTAGGGTACCAAGTCCCCTTAAATAAGTTTTTTTTCATAATGTTCTTAAAACCATTTTATATATGTATTCTAACCTAAGTGACACTAAATATCACGGAAATTATCCATTTATGCGCTTTTTAAAAATCACGGTTCCGAACGTAGTCGGGTACCTTAAACAAAGGAAAAGTACGTACTTTATGACTACATGAAAAAGGAAAGTTAATGAATACATAGTGTATATAATAATTTACCTGATCAGATACACCTCCGAAAAATACTTAATGTGAAAGTATGAAACTGTCTGTAAAGAAGCTTAAAAGCCAAATTTGCAAAATAGCTACTTGTTTTTAAAGAAATACGTAATGTCCTGTTGTTTTTCGTGCAGCACTCTTCCTTTTGCTGCTTCATACCGAAGAAGAAAAAAAGGACAGTCAGCGTGCGATGAGCCTTATTCAAAGAATTGGAAGATGGCTTTTACAGCATTCATTCCTTTTAGTTTTAGGCATTTGCACGGGACCCCTAACGTTAACGTCTTCATCATTTTCCGAGATTTTTGTATGAACTCAGACAGCAGCAATAATTTCTGAATGGGATATAATGTCTTGCTAATTATTGTTCTGGAACGCGAAGTTTTTTCGACCTTCAGAGTGTGTTGACCGAGATAAACTTCAAGCCGGGTATTCGAGTGCCGAGTTTTTGGAAATCTACTGTATTACTTAAATTTTAAAAAATGTGTTTATATTTAAATAAAATTTTAAATTTAAAAAAATATGGAAATTATACTATGAGTTTTAACGTCAGATGATAATTTCAAAAATTTTTAGTGATGCTCTTCTAGGGAAAGGAGTGGCCGAGGTAGCCGAGTGGTATAGGTATCGGACCGTGGCTTGCTTTGTCACGAGTTCGAACCCTGTACCACTAAAGACCCGCCGTGTAGGGCAGCGATGCACGTTAAATCTGTCGAGAGCTGAAACGTCCTCCCGTTGGTGTGGTGTGGTAGTTAGGAGAGGGGGGTGCCAGCTCAGGTGTCATCCACGTCACTTGACCATGGTTCAAAATTACGTGGTCCGTCGCCAAAAGCCCTCGTGTAGCTGAACAGTGCGACGTTAATATTCAATCAATCAATCAAGGGAAAGGAAAGGATTGAAGATAAATTATAAATGTATTCGTCAGATTGATGTACAGCATTTCGTGAATGTGTACAAAAATATTATTTCATAGGACCACTGGATACAAGATGTTGTTTTATAGATTTGAAATTGTTTTCTTTTATTTCAAGGAGACAATAATACATAATGATCGCACTATTTTTACTAAACATTTTTAATATTTTATTCTTTAAACAACTACCTGCTGCAAAACCCAACAATACATTTTATCACTATACTTTCTTCACGAGTATACAGAAACTACATTAATTTAGATACATTAGAAGCTATAAGGATGATCTATGAAAGATTTAATAAATCTTTTTTTCATGACTAATTATGTGAGCATAAAAAATTATCAAAATTATTGAAGCAAAGGAAAATCAAAGAAATGTTCAAAATCAATAGTAATTAAAAGTAATTTATGTTTTCTTTTAACAACTTCTAATATATTTGACTCGTACATTGAAAACCGATGCAGGGAAACTATTTATAAGACATAAAAAACTTTACAAGTACAAAAACTTACGAGTAATAATTAATAAACCTTTTCAGAGATCAATTAAAAGAATAAAACTTTCTCTTCCAAAGAACTAAATTCTCCATGCTGAGGAAATAAATCAATTAATCTTTTTTACAAATCTCCTTAATACTCAAGAAGGAGAAAAAACTCAGTTTCACCCGTAGAAATATATATATATAGTAATTTGATTCCCCTCTATTTATTTTTTATCGCAATATTTTTTTTTAATTTTTTTTGTTTCTCTTTGTTATTGATTTTTCCAAAGGAGTTATCTGTACTCGTGTCATAAATCACTAATTAAATTTTCTATTATGTAGTGGGCATGTTGTTTACCAGTTACTTCACCATTTAAGCGAAATGCAATACCAATTTATAGAAATAAAAGTTTCAAAAGGTTTGAGTTCTTTTTTTTTTAAAAAAAATAATTTAGCACGGATGGATGAATGAGTGGTTAGAGTTTCTTGAATAATCTCACGATTTTTTCTTCTATCCCACGCAAGATTATCCACCTAGTGAATAGGTATTAAATAAGCAATTATAAAATTCTTCAGATCCTTGTGAAATATTGAGTTCATCTCACCAACAGAATTTTAAAATGAATTTTATTTTTTTAATTACTAATATAAGAATTTTGTTTGATATTTTATAATTTTTAAAAAGCATACGAAATAATTATGTAGCGTAATGGCCAATTTTTAATTTATAATTCAAGAAGCTTGCTTAAAAAATGCATAATTCAGAAACTAATTTCTTGCAAATTCATTGAACATAAACAATTATCATTTTTTTAAAAAAAAATAGCTTAATTTATCAGTATTATTTTTGTTTATTATGAGATATAGCTCCGTATGGTTAAATACTTGTTTTCACTCTCCACCAGTATAACACTTTAAGAAATATTTATTTTAAGATTGTGTTTATTTACATTAAATATAAAATTTCCAGAAATTCTCTACAAATCAACTTCTATAATAATATAGATGGAGGATTTGAAACTCATGCCTTGAGGAATGGTAAACATTTCGTTATTTACTATGTAAAAATGCGTGGGCAAACGTGACACATTGAAGTATAAAAACTCAAAAGTTTGACCAGACATAAAAAAAAAATTAAACTCTTCGCTTAAATCGTAGCTGTGATATAAGATTCTTTATAGAATTTTTTTAGAATAACTTCAGCTCATATATCACAGCATTGAACAGAGTTGTGGGAAGTAAACATTCTTCGTAGAATAATACTTTTAGTTGTACATGGACGCATGAGGCGTGGTATTTGTGTATGGGAAATAACACACCAGTCACTTGAACAACATTACTGATCATGCTTTATTTGCGGAAGCATTTTTGGGCAATAAACATTATTGTTCCATCCGCATTGACTATCATATAAGTAAACAATATTTCTGCATCTTATATTTTCAAGTAAAATATGTTACGTTTATGTAAAAATGAAAATAATGCAAATATGATGTAATATAAAAATATCTGTAAAAAAGCGTGAAACTCGTTGTTAAACTGTGTGCTATAATTCTCAAGTAGAATTTTTAAAGTTCTTTTTAAATATTCGTAAGAAAAATAATTTATATGTTATCCATATGTTCAACTTCTTACATCTCAGCGCTGCTTCATAATTCGTTTCTTACTTCATGTTGAAGTATCATACTTTCTTTCAATTTCCTTTTTGGTGATTAAAACATACTTTGTCTTAATACATTACATAAAACATTGCAATACCTTTTATTAATATATACGTACTAAATAATTTGTGACACGTTAAAACATTTCCTTGCAAATTATTGTGTGTAAACTTTATTCCTGATAATAGTTTTAGTAGCATGGAAAATAGGCACGTACACTTTCAATGATTGAATATCTCCTCATGTTTGACAGCCGTGTTTAGAAAAAAATTATAATAAAGCAAACGTATCATTATTTTTATTCTCCGAGAGTAAATAAAATCATTTAAAAATACAGTATGATATTCAAATGCAGATGGGTATTGTATAAAATGAATGCATTTTAGAAATACAGTAATACCCCTTGACATACGTTACCTCGACCTACACGAACTCGGAGTTACGCGATTTTCAAATTTCATCGATTCATCTTTTGTTCGTCGTGTTTTTGAAAAAACAGTGTGTACTTTTATCTTTTTTTATCTCTTAAACTCAGATGGAATATGTGCGAGAGTCTGCTGATACTTGTAATGTAATTGAAGAAGTTGTCGATATTTCCAAGCAAATAAATTTAAAAGTGGATAGTGATGACGTTCAAGAAATAATAGTTTTCTACAATCAGAAGCTGCCATATGATGAGCCCGTAGAAATACAAAATCATTAGGAAGACGATGAAGAGCTTGAGTCTTTACAGCCATTTCAATCACAGAAGACCGAATGACGTTCGAAAAGAAACGTATATTTTCAACAAAACACAAGGAATAAAGAATTAGCCTGCTGCAAGAAAAATTTAACGAAGAAAAAATAATCTTTGAGCTGACTGGCTTTATGTAACCTCCAACATTAAAAAAAAATCTTCGGATTTTGATTTTCTATTTGTGTGTTATCTAAAATTTTACTTAACTTTATTTTTAAAATATATTATTTTGTTTCGACTCCTGTCCCAGCTAAAAATAATTTATATATACTTATATACGAAATTATCCCACGACTTACGTTAAACTCGAATTACGCGGTTATTACTCAGTCCCACCTACCACATTAGTTCGGTGTACTATTGTACTTGTTTTATTTTCTTTGAGAGCAAATATATGCTTTGAATCATACTACAACTCAACAAATTTCTCGGCTTCACATATGAAAAAAACGTTTTCGTCTTCTTCAAAAAAACTTTTTACATTGTCTTTATTTTCGATTTTAGGAACGATTAAACATAGTGGTTAGGGTTTAAATTAATTATTATCACACTTAAAATTGCTTCTAAATTTGTGAAGGGTCCTATCCGCGTATCCTGACAATCCTCAGGGAAAATTTCTTAACGTTTGTAAGATTAAAAATCGCCAGTCATGCGGGAACTATAATTGATGCAAATGTGAGTTGCTATTTAAAGTCAAGTGAAGAGATAGAGAGAGAGTTTCTTGATAGAGAGTCGTCATTCTGATACAGAAAGAGTATAACAGTTAAAATAATTTAAGCTATCGGAGTTTAAGTACGAAGGTCCTTCTCATTTCACGGAATAAGGCATTTTGCCAAGTCAGGAGTACTTTGGATCTTCTCAAAAAAGATAAGTAATTTATTAATTGTTATTAATATTTAAGGTAGTGATTAAGCAGATGGCTCCCTTAGTTTAAGCTAAAATTGGTTGTCAATCGATACATAAAATAAAGCACTGGTTTCAGTAAAATGTATCTTACTTCTGTGTATCCAAATCCACAAGCAACTGAAGGATCACGAGAAATTATATGAGGATTTAAGAGGACACGGTATCCTGTACATCAGTACTTCTCAAACTTTCAATACTGGCACCCCCCTTTTCAATCACAATTTGTATCGTGCCCCCCTTATACATTAATAATGTACTGAATGCAATAATCATGCACTTTGACGCTAAAACAACAATCTTTATTATAAATCGTACAAATTCATGACATAAATATTCAGTTTTGTATATGTTACTTTTAAGCAAAAAAAAATTAAGTAATAGGATAATTATTATGTTATTTTTCCTTTCTCTAATTTTTCATTTGGAACATATTGCAAAATGCGGTGGTTGCTTAGAAGACAAAATATAGATATCAGCTAAATATAGAAAAATAACTCTTTAAGTGTCAATTTCTGATGTTAAACCTTCCTTTGAAAAACTTTCCTCTACAAGACAAGCCCGTGGAAGTCCATAATAAATATTAAACTTGTTTTAAATTTAGTATTAATTAATTAGTTATAAAATACTCTGTGCAGAACTCATACATTAAAAGTATACCGGCTGAAGTACCCGCTCTTTACACAAGTTCATTTATAAGAAAATAACACATTATTGATCTAATCGCTTAATTGTAAGGAGAGTAAAGCCAAGTGTACGACAATGTTTACAAAAATGTAAAATGATTTTTTTAAATGATTGCTCAAATTATAATTAGTTTTAAGCGAACTGTAATTTTAAGCCTCACAGAATTAGCATTTAGAATTGATGTTGAATAATGAACAATAAAAAAAAATTCTGATAAAAAAATAATTGTATTATTTTTAATACTTAAGCGAAAAGACTCTTCTACATGTTTTAACCCTGGAGCAGGCACGCACTCGATACTAATGGTCGAGCGGTGTTATTGAGTCACATCAATTCTTTTTTTATAATTATTTTTATAGTACACAATAAAAATCGTAATTCCAGTGAATAATTTAATTAAGAGAAAATATACTCACCTACTTTCAAGGACACATAAAATATTTCGGAAAAAAAGTTATCACACCGGGAACTCAGACAAAACAAGTACCTTAAGATCGTAAAAAAAACGTTTCTCAAAGAGAGAGAGAGATATGTGACAAATATATTTTAGTTCACGTTAAGATTGTCAAACAGGAGGATAGTGTCAGGTCCACTGGTAACAATTAAACAGTTTTGCCAGAATTACCGATTTCGTGCACTCTGTGCTCGGCGTGACCGCTCCCGGATTAAAAGTGTATTTATTACAATATGGATGTTCTAAAAAAATATGTAAAACGTTTTTCATTATGCTTGGCTTAGTAATCCTTCAAACTTCCCTAAATGAAAAAAAAAAAAAAAAAATACATAATAGCAGGGACGTAACTAACCTTACACGTAAGCTCGAAGGTCGAAACGCAGCAAATACATTATGCTGCCTACAGCTGATGGCAATAATATATAACAGTGATGATTTTTTTATATTCCTAAATATTTATTTATATATTTTTGATTATGGGTCTGGGTTTTGTCTTTCCTCTGAAAGAGTAGCATTTTCGCTTTGAAAAGAAAACGTAATAAAAAATCTCTCATTATGGGATTACAGCAAATCGAATAAAATGTTTTTTATTTGGTTATAGTATCAAAGGTAGCTAAAAAATTAAGTTTTGAAGTAGAAGCTTTTATTTCTGATCATGTAAAATCGCAGATAATATATATATATATATATATATATATATATATATATATATATATATATATGTATATATATATATATATATTATTTATTATTTCCGTGTAAATGTGTATATTTTTTATTATGTCAGAAAATATTTTCTTTTACTTCATTCTAGTAAAAATTTTTAAAATCTTTTATTTTCGATATGCTCGCGCCCCCAGGGGGACGCGCCCTTTAGTTTGAGAAACATAGCTGTACACAATTTCTTTTACTTTGATAGTTATAAGAATAAAATTACATGCACTGTATTCGAACACATCTGTAATAAACATTTCCTAAGCAAAATACTATTTTTAAACAAACAATAATTTCTATATTTTTAAAATTATTTAAAATTATTAAAATTCCTACTACTTTTACAAATTTGAATATTGTTGATCAATTTTTTTTTCTGATATTCCTGGAAGTATTTCCCACAATTTTGTGCATGGGATTGGTATTACGAGTGATACTTTTATTTTTAGATTTTTTTCTCTTAGACACTAAAAAACAGTAAAAAAACAGCTATATCTAAATAGATTTCTAAAAAAATAACTGTTCATCTAAATACTTATTCCATGCACAGAATTATCAAACATATTATTTTAAACAACCAGAAAAAATTTCAAAATTTTATAGTGAATATAAAAAAAGCCTTAGCATTTCAAACACATGATCATCATGAAAAATAAGAAGCTGAGAAAAAACAATTGAAAGTTCCTGAAATAAAAAAAAATATTGAAAGAGCTAAAATACAGTATCCATTCTAATATATATTAAAAATCAAGCTATGCTAAGCATTTTAAAGGAAAATTCATCCTGAATTAGCACATATTAAAAAGGAAATAAACTAAGATTAAATGGAATGAAGTGATACAAAACAGTAAAAAAAACTGCTATATCTAACTTTATGGATCTTTTAAAAAATAGCTCTTCATATAAATCATTAAACTATGCACATAATTATCAAACATTTTGTACAAAATAACCAGGAAAAGTTTAAAAGATTTATAATGAATACAAAAAAAAAAAAAAAAAAAAACCTTAGCATTTTAAATATATGATCACGATGAAAAGTATAAAGTCGTGAAAAACGTTTAAACTTTTGAAAGTCAAGAAAATACATGAAAGAACTAAACCTTGGCCTTCATTCTTACATGTATTGCAATTTAGGTCATGGTAAATATTTTAAGACAGTAACATAATCTAAGTTGTTATATTAAATAAATATATTAAAATTAAATGTATTCAAATATTACAATATGTATATATATATATATATATATATATATATATATCAAATACACTAACAAATTGTTTTGAAATTATAAAACATTCATTTTAAGTTCATAATATAATTGTAAATAAATATAATTAAAAATCACCCTGTTCATATGTGATTCCTTATTTTTTAATGAAAGACGCGTTTCGCCGCTTTTTTGCTAACGCAATTTTTTTTCGAACAATTGCGTACACTGCCAATTTTTTTCTTTTCCTCTGATAAACTCTACGGTAGTTTCGACAAGCAACTAACATGTTTGGCTGTTTATTTGAACCAAGCCTATTTTCCTTTTGCATATTTTCTAATGATTTTTTGAACCAAAATTGAATTCACAAATTACATCACAAACAGAAAAAGTTAGTTGACGTAGTGTCGCTGACGTTTCTTTTGAACACATTTACCCCATATGATGCTGTGAAGGCTCTCGTTTGCCTTTTGTGTCACACATCTTATGCCTCTTTGAAGGAGTTCATTTGAAGCTAATATTTGATATATTTGCATAATTTTGGCTAAATGAGCTTCCTTCAAAGGTGTCTTCACATGCTTTACGTGAGGACCCGGTACTTCATCATGAGCAAGAGCAGCCTGGAAAAAGCACCAATAATCTTTTTCAGTTGGACATTTAAAATGATGAGGTTTCTGTTACGTTGATATGCTATGAAACAATGTAGCATAAATTTCAGTTTTCATTGCTTCTACGTCACCTTTGTTCGAGCGAATCGCATTTTGATAGTAACATGACAATTTTTTAATTGTCTCTTCCTTTAAACTCCCACGGGATTTCCCTCCCAAGGAAACACATCTTGCCCGCCATTCTTTAACAGCTTTTCGTAAAGATGTAACTAGCCTCTTGCTAACATGGTTTATGCACTCTTCTTTCTTTATTTTTATCTCAAGACTATAAACTTCCTTAGTATTTAAATATTGATATGTTTTTGCATCACCATCCGACAATAGTGTCGTGTATCGAAAACCATTATCTTCAGATCTTTGCCATAATTTAAGAGCAGCCTCTTGTTCCGTGGCACAAGACGATCCTATGTGATTGATAGTACATGAAGATATATGGTCTTCTCATACCACACATGAAATTCTGCTGAATTTTCTCCCAAACCAGATTTTGCGTGTTCACATTCAATGCAGCGTTTCGACATAATTTCAAAATCCATGACAAATCCTGTAAGAATGTCAATCACGCAACCTACACCTATTTGAGTTGAATATCCACGAGTCAACCAAGTACCATCAAAACTAACATCTATATCAGTAATGGAACTATTACTTTGATAAGCACTTTTCACCTGACTTGAAAGATCATTCAAGTTTTTTCTGTAGATCTAACTAGAGATTTACATAACTTTTTTTTATATATATTAAAGGTTCTGCTTGAAGGTAAATCCATATTCATTAACAAACAAAATATTTACAAAGCTAAATAGCCTTTCCCAACACTTAAAAATGATTGCACCATGTGCATGTTTATGTCAAATAATTGGCTTTCATTACCTTCACTGTCAGAAATTCGTCTGGATGTAAAGTTACTTGATTTAATTATATCGCAAGAAGTGCAAAATACAGAGCTTTTTCTAGAAAATCCAAGCTTTTCACCAATGTCAGTTTTTAGTGAATACGATTTGCAAACAACACACAATAAGTTTTTTAAAAGTCCTTTTAAAAACTGTCACATAATGAGGGGCCTCAGAATTTTCACAACAATTTAAATCGTTCAAGCAGCTGTCTTCTAAAGTTTGGCACATCTCATATTTCTTTCTGGTAATGTTGAGGAAATAGAAGTTTTATCTTTTCTGAAAGCATGAATTTCATGACTGTAGTGTTCACTGCACCATCTCTTGTTAGATTTTTGTTTACTAACAAGACTCGATCGTTTTTGTCTAGGCATGATGAATTAAAGTTTACTTATTAGTAAAAAGAGATATTCAAATGAATATTTAAAATTATAAATAAATAAATTGATTATATAATTGCCTTTGAAAAAAGCCTTTTGTTTTGATACTAACGGTTTAAGAACAAGAAAAAAGGATGCAAAGCAAAATGGAATAACGTTTCTCTCATGCATAAAAACAAACGCAGTAATTTACTTCTCTTCTAATTAACATGTAAAGCTTTAGAATCGCGTGTAAAAGTAAATAAATCGAAATTGTTCAGGCTAGGATGATAGCGTCTGCTTAAGAAACAGACGGCATGTCTTTTAGTTTCGGTTTCGCTTAAACATACACTCAAATAAATTTAAATAATTCGCAAAATAATGCAGCTAGAGCTACCAAATTTTATAAACATATTTAAAAAATTCACACAACTAAAATAAGGTAATAAAAAATTCGTTAAAAGCGTCATTTTTAGGATAATGTGTTTCCTTAAAAAAAGAAGAGTATCTTGTTAAAAGCAAAATGTGAATATTAGATGGAATAGCTTCACAAGTTCTAGACACACATAAAACGATGTTCAGTGTAATTCGTTTTTGAACTGAATAAAGATAGGAATCAGAAACAGTGGGAAATAAATTAAGTTAATAGTAATGAGATATCAACACAAACAGTAATGAGAAATAAATAATCGCCGAATATAAACTTAAGAAAAACATCTAACTCAGAAGCGATCAAAATTTATTTCGCTTGTGATGATCTAATTGCTTTCCCATTTCCCCATATATTTTACACCAACATTTAAGCACTGTGTACTATAACAAAATTATGATTAATTTGAGAATAATTTTAAAAAAATGTAATGAAAAAAAGAAAATATTTTACAATTCTTTATGTTTGTTCTCAATTAATTGTTGATAATCTTATGTTTATTGCCAAACACAAAATTAGTGATCTTACACTATAATTCAAATAATATATATCAGTATAATTATATTTTGTAAAACGTAACATGGGTAAAAACATTTTTTATACTACTACATTCAAAATTAAGTATATTTTGTTGGCTACTTATTGTATCGTATAAAAATAGTTATCTTAGCTTCCACATACAAACACAAGTACAACTACTTATTTAAACCTTGATGGAAACTAAAAATTTGGAAGATCATTTCTCATCACTCTTAAAAGAACTTTTCAAATCCTGAATATTAATAATTGATCATAAAATAAATATACATTCAATACTGAGATTCCTGGAACAATACATGTGTTTCAGTCACTCTCCTTGCTCCCAAAGCGAACTTAATGAGCATACTTACTCAGTTTAACCAATATGACATCTCGCAAACACTTCCAGTTGATAGATTCACTCAAACACAACGTCAGCAGAGACAGGCGATCCCTTTTCTGAAAATGTGCTGAATCAACAAGATCTCAATCTGTAAGAATTCATTTCTGAAGCATCTGTCACGCTTCAAATGAAGCATTCCTCGCTGGACCAATTTTAACATAATTTGCGGTCGAGGGAGCACACAACGAGACTGCTTAGGAATGGTTAGTATCAAATATGGGTTCTTGTAACTGTATTATGAATATGGCAGGGTATTAATTTGTTACATGTTCAAAGAGAGGGCCACATTCTGCAGAAACTGCTTGTAAATACTAAGAATGCGTTTAATTTGTAAGGAAAGCACATAGGTGGAAGCAATCATTTTATGAGGAGTTAATTAAAACTGGATTATTTTAATAAAATATTAGTAATGATTTCAGATGTATAATAAAGTGTATGACGTGAGACTACACACGATTAATAATAATCACACGGAGGTGAATACAATTATATCTTTAACAGTTTAATATATTTTTACTGATTGGAATAATGAAATACTATTGAATTATTTATGAACATTTTTTTTAAAACGCAGTAAGAATCATACAAGGAAATGTTATGTTAGCAGTTAATTATCCAAAAATTTTTCGCTTGAAATAATTGACTTAAATCTGCAATATATTTTTTTTAAATCTACATTATAATCATACAATAAAATGTTATATTAGCATTTTAATATTCAAAAATTTTTAGCTTGAAATTATTGGCTTAAGTCTATTGCCTTTTTTAAAATGAAACACACTTCCATAAAAAAACTTTAAAAAGTTTCCACCGCATTCAGAATTGGACAAATACCATAACACCCAGTCTACGTAAAAATCATATTTATTTTCTAATAAGTTATTCTGTATCTCGATAAGTGCGCTGAATTTAAGTTAATACAATTATTGAATTATTTATATTTGGAGTTTTAATATAGGATAGTTATGTATCTCATAGTATCTTCCTTATAGTAATAATCTAAATATGTAAACGAGGAAGTGACTCATTCATTACGAAATCTCCGAAACTGTTAGAACTACAAACTTGAAATTTTGCAGAGAAATTTATTTTGTTTAGTAGAGATCCGCTAAAACGTGTTTTGAGAAAATTTAACCCAAAGGGAAGGGTTGTGAGGGTATTATAGGCCAAAATTTTCGTTTTGAATCATTAGATTTAAAGGCTAAAAATTTGTTAAACCTGTTTCTCTTGTTGATCAGAAATTTGTAAGAAACTGGTTTTGAAGAATTCAACCCCGAAGAGAATTACGAGGAAGAAGCGTGGGAAGCATAATTACATGTTTTTGAAATATTAAACTTATAGACTTGAAATTTTGGTAAACATGATTCTTTTTGAGTAGAGATCTAAAAAGAATGAGTTTTGATGAAATTAATTATAAGTTGGAGGGGCGGAGTAACACTCCATAAAATATAAAGATACTTATGCTTCAGAGATTCAACGCCTGTTAAATCAAACTTTGTTATAATATAGAAAATCAAAGTTAAAAATGTGCCCTAATTTGCTTACAAATAAGCTTCATATTAAGTATATAGATTTAGCAAATCATATTTAAACTATCTTATAGTTAATTAATCGAATTAAATATATTTTTAATACCGTTATCTGCTTAGCAAATCTCATTCATCAAAATTTCAGAAACTGTAACAGAACTAATAAACTATAAAAACTTCAGTAAGTACAAGAAAAACATGTTATTTTTTAAGGTACATACATGTGCACCTCAGTATTTAATTACTATGTATGTATTATATAATATTAGCAAAATTCACTTTACAATATTAATACTTTAGTTGAACTGTACCAAACTAAATATTCTTAAAGGGTCTCAGGGGTGTTAATTTTGTCTCGAGGACTCAAAATATGAACAATTTTCAAAGTTATAATTCTTCTAACTAAAAAATTAAATAATTAGAATCTTGTAAACATTATTTACAAAATATTATGGTTTCAAAACAGTACAAAGTATTTGAAATATAATCATAATTTTATAAATTGCAAGAAAATTAAAATAAGAAATAATTATGTACTAAGTATTAAGTAATTTTTGAGTTGCGCTCGCTATTTTCTAATATATTAGTCTTTGATGTATAAAACTTTATAGAATAATTAAATGCATCATACTCTTTAAACCCTACTTAGTTTAAGAATAATATATCTTTTGTATTTCAAAGTATTCGAAAAATATTGAAATTTAAAAAAAAAATTGAAAACATGTTTTTATTTTTTAAAAAAATGAAATTTATATTAATATATTTATATAAAAATACTACAGAGTAATAAAAATAAATTCAACTTTATAAATAAACTTACTGCTAGTAATTAAAGCTTCTATTTTAGAAAATAGCATGCGCAGCGTAAAACTTATTTAATATTTCTTATAGAAAGGATTCTTATTTTCTTATGATTATAATTTTTTAAAATTATGGTTATATTTTAAACATTTTACACTTTTCTGAAACTCCATTCTCTTACAAATAATTTGCACAAGATTAGAATTATTTAATTTTAATTTCAAAGAGTTATATATATTTGAATATTGTTTATATTTTCAGCCATCGAGAGAAAGTTAATACCCTTAAGACCCAAAGTATGTGTTAATGGTTTTATTACTCATAACCTAAGTGAATCAGTAACACCCAATTTACACTTGCAAATTTATTAGTAGAGCGTTGTAAATAAGCAAACGAAAAATTCTTAAAACATCCACAAATAATTTACTATATTTACAAAGGTACTATTCTCGAGCCCTTTACCTTATTTGCGCTCCAAACGCCTGCGCTGTTTTCTCAAATCTAATATTACATTAAAATGTCCCAGAACAATTTCTGTTCAAAGAAGGAATGGATGAAGCTTTCCGCAGTTCCAGCACAAAAGGAATTAGAATCAACACAATTTGTTAATCCTGAACTAAGTAGGGAATATCCCAGTTACGTTCAGTAACATTTTTACATTATGACAAAAGCTCCCAAAGAAGTTGTCGCAGATGCAACTTGTGATCATCAATCAGATAAAAAGTCACTTTTCCTCTTCCACGAAAATTGTATTTTCTCTGTTTTCTAGACGTTTACTTGTAGGATTTTTTCGCTGCATTTTTTATTGTAATAAAAGAAAGTAGGAGTAAGTTTTGCGTGTGATAAGTTTCAAAAATATCTAATTTTGTTGCAACATTTATGCTTTATGCATTGTTGCCTTATTTGGTATATATGCATTTAAATTTATTAAATCTTTACAAGTTATAAAAATCGAATAAAAAACTGTTTGTCTTAAATCTTTTGTATGTTATATAAATTTATTTTTAGAATTCAAAGATAGTAAGAATATGAGTCATTTCACGGTTTTAAAATATTTAAAATACCGGAGATTGTGTAAGTTGTTTTGCATTAAAACTGTTAGGGACTGCATCTTTGTTTTAAAGCAAATATATTCATAAGTATATCATTGTAATGAAACCTAACAGTGAAGTACAAATCCCATATTGTGTTGTTAAATTTATCATTTTCACAGTTCCTGACACTTGGGAAAATTTCAATTATTGTTATATTTCTTTGAAAAATCGTTAGCACAAATCCAGTAATTTGACTTCAATATGCATGACAATTTTTACCGAGCGCGCTTTAAAATGTATTTAAATCACTATAAGTGGCATGTTTATAATAAATTATTACAAAGAAATAGTATGTAATGTCAAAATTATTAAAGTAAGATGCTATAGAAAAATCTAACATGCAATTCTTGGTGAACAGAAAACCAAATTTAAATTATAAAATGAATTTTCAACTTTAGAATTCGGCATTTCATATGCTTTACCTCAATTTTACCCTCATATTTTAGTAACCATATCAAAGTCATTCAGGCAAAGTTCACCCATCCTTATTTTCTTAGAAAAAAAGAAGTATTTTTCACTTTAAACGATTAGTTAGAAGATGCATTAATAAAAATTTAACTTAGGAAATCAACTGCATAGCTAAAAACTACATTCGTATAGAATATATGCAAATTGAAAAAAGAAAGAACAAATTCCAATTATAAGAAAATTGTCATACCTTTAATAGGTAATCCATGCCCAAAAATCTTTCCAGCGACTGCAGAAGATCAAAACTTGTTGAAGCTTGAAGTCTGATACTTATTTTTGCGTTTCTTTGCCTTTCGAACAAAGAGAGAAAAACCAAACAATACAGAAATAAGTGTTACCATCAAAATACAAATTTCTTCGGGTAAGCAAAGTAGGAAAGATACAGACAAGCTTATTGAAGATCACAAGCTGTATCTTCAACAATTAAGGGATGTTATATCATTATGTAATGCATTTTTCAATTATATGGATGTTTTTCTCATGAATGAAAATCAATGAGAACTGTGCGTGTGCATTAATTTCCTTTGCATTAGAAATATGCACAATGGCTCATTTATTCCATATTAGAGTTGAACAAATTCCCAGCTGATTGATAAACAAATTAGCTATGAATGTGTAAGAGTGACTTTTCGAAACACAGCTTCGAATACTTTTCTAGTTAGATTCTTTTATAAGCAAGGGAAATTTGAATATCAGCAGTTCGAATAATTTTTTTTGCTGTTGTAATTATGGTAATTTATTAATGCATTTTCAATGGATTCAGAACAATTAAAAAATGAAACAGTTGAGGCTTTTTTGTATAGTGTAAGGTAAATGGTTCAATTAAAACCTGCTTTGATAAAATTATCTATATTTATTTGTATTGCTCTTTTTTTTAAATTCTACAAGATGTTTAATAATTTCTTTGTGTCACTAAAACAAATTTTATTCTAAAAGATGTAATGAATTAAAAATAAGTAATACAAACTGTAATTCGTTTCTGTTCAAATATGTTATATGAATAGGTTTCTATCAGAAGAGAAAAATAATGTGTTTAATAAATTGTAAAATGAATTTAAGTAGCTGTAAGACCATCATTAAATAACCATATCATGAGTTATTAGATAAAATTTATATTTAATTTTTGTAAACGGCAAAACACATAACGAGAAAAATATTTTGAAAATATG
This sequence comes from Trichonephila clavipes, assembly GCA_019973935.1. Lineage (NCBI taxonomy): Eukaryota > Metazoa > Arthropoda > Arachnida > Araneae > Nephilidae > Trichonephila > Trichonephila clavipes. The sequence goes on from BMAU01014979.1 coordinate 503,057, forward strand.
CAACAAAAACAATCTTTATAAAAGCGATTTTCGCAATGCAAAAAAACTATCTTCAATTCCAGATGTCTTCTTCTATTTCAGTGTTTAAACTTCTAGTTATTATATCAAGGTTTCTTGAGTTGAATCAGAAAACGTTATTCATTGGTGTTTATGTACATAGTTAAAATTCTCTATTGCAGGGAGATGAATAATCAATAACCACTAAAACTGAAACAGAAAAACTGAAATTCTAAGATAAACCAGACATAAGATATCAGAAAAGATATATTAGAAATTTTAAAATAATAGAATTTAAATATATATTTATATATGTGGGTGCTGAAGAATAGTATACATTGCAGAGAGACTTAGGACGGCACTTATATATAAAAAAACTTATATAAAATTGATATTGAACATGTTTTTTGACCAGCCAAGCCTCCCCCTTCTTCTGTTAATAATACTGAGCAAAGACCTATTGAATATGTATATATATATAGCAGTAAATAAATTAAAAATAAGACTAATAAATCCTAAAACATCTTAAAGAACAAACCGAAAGAACCAAGAACATGGAACCATTACAAACCAAAAAAGAGAAATATAGCTAGAGTGGAAAAAACTATTATATTTTCCCAAGCTATCACTGGCTTAGGACAGTGAAACAGGGTTAAACATTATTTTGCGAGATCTCAACCTTCCCCTTCAGCGGAAACTTTCGACATAATAGCATAGGTGATAAACCAAGGCAAAGGCCCAAAAACCCACGTGGGTGAATATAACATCGATAGAATAGAATAGGAAAATTAAATTACTATAGGAATCCGGATGAAATAGGCAAATATAAATATGTATAAATAAAAATATTTGCAATAGAGGTTAATAATGATTATGACCATAAGTAATAATAATGAAAATGTGCGAAAAAACAAAAACCTTACCCGATGTATTGCGATTTCAATAGCATACTAACAAAAAAACAGCTTAACTAAAAATAATGACGCCATCTATATATATTTTTAGTAACTAAATTTATTATAAGAAAATTAAGAATAGTATAATATAAACTAAATGGAACTGAATATATGAAATAATAATAATTAAATAGCTATAATTTCGAAGACATATATTTATATATAAAATTAGCTGGCTAATTATAGCCTAAGCAACTTTGAAAGAAATTTTATAGTTATTAATTTTTAAAACTTCTTCAGATACTAAATCTTTATTTCTTTTTAGAATAATATTTCCTAGAAATTGAAATGTGAAGGGAACTATTCCAATATGGCATTTTTATAACATCAAAATCAAAAGAGTCTCTTTTATCAAAAAAAAAATATTACTTTTTACAATATTATTTTCAACTTTTAATTGGAGATCTAGGAAGTTTACTGTCTCTAAATTGCAATTGTTTTTTATTAAATTCAAGTAGAGTGGATAATACTTTAAATTAGGAGTAAAGTCAACTTTATTGCTGAAAATAATTAAATCATCGATGTATCTGAAAAAGTAAAGAGAGTCTGCATCATTTTTTTCATTTTCGTAATAGTGTAAATAAATATTAGCCAGACTATTACTTGCTGGGCCACCTTGAGGCAGACCATTTATTTGTTGATAATAATAGTTATTATGAAATATGTAAATTTCTTTGAAAACAAATTGTATAATAGTATTAAATTTATCATAATTTATCGAATTATTTAATGAATTATATCAATAGAGTTGAATAAGTCTTCGAAGTCAAAGCTATGCAAAGATTTAATACACTTGCCTTGCATGTTCCACACGATATCTTTACTATTTTTTACAATAATGGAGTTTGAGATATTGTCTACAGTGTGTTGTATAACTTTTGCAACACGTTGACCGGTTGTGTAATATAGGTATTAAAACCATCAGTAATAGTTCTAAATTTAATTGGACTCTTATGAAATTTTGGTGTTAGAAAATTAGAAGGAAAATTGATATTATTTGTGTATAAATGTTATATAAATCAGACATATATATATAGAAAATGTTATATATATATATATATATATATATATATATATATATGTCGCAGGAAAATTATGAAATTAAGGATTTCATCAAATCTCTAAGGAAGATGATCAATTCACGCAAGATGTTAAAATAACGTCTGAGGTCATTCACGTGATGTAAGTGATTTGATGAAACCACCCAGCTGTTTTAGTAAAATGATGAAATGAACAAGTCAGCATTTGTAGAGCTCTGTTTTCTCTTGTTTCTACTCCCTCCCCTCCCCCCTTCTCCTCGTCCGTACCAGGCAGCGCCGGGCTTCTAACGTGACGCACCAAAACAAAATGACCTAAATTTAATTTTTTTGTTTTATTTAATTATATTCTTTACATTATTATCTTTCGATTGATACATCACTTCTGAATGCCTGAAAACTAGAAGCGGAATAAGACTTAAATTAAAAAAAGGAAACAAGCAAAGTAGGGAATCTGATCACGCCGTCTTCATATATATAAAAAAGCTTTTGATAATTTAAAAACTACTTTAAAAATGGAAATGATAAGTGAAAAAACTGTCGTACAAATAAATTAGGATATTTCTGAAGCACTACATGGGTGTATAATTTTTAAAAAAATAATTTAAACTTTACTACAAATATCCTTATAAAAAACACCAGCTTTATTACCAAATTATTTTGTACATTAATTTCGAATTTATAATTAGTAATTCAATGTTTATTGTTGTATTTATTCTACTTTTAATAATGCACCATATTTGCTAAATGAACACTTTTAAACTATTAACAATCTTATTTCATCATTTTACTGAAACAGGTTAGGGATTTGATTAAGTAACTTACTTCCTTAGGCAAATCACCATACATAGTTTTTATTTTAACATCTTGCGTGAATTGATCATCTTCTTTAGGGAGATGATGAAATACCTAACTTAAACATTTACCTGTGACAAATATATATATATATATATATATATCGTAAAAAATTGAAATATATATATATATATATATATATATATATATATATACTTATGGACCAAAAATATTAGCGCACCAAGAAATAATTGCGGGATCGTAACGAAACTTGGAATGATGGTACATGTCTGGGAAATATCCAAATGATTAGAAATGCAAAGTGATTGCGCCTTGTGTATAGCCGGTAGAAGGCGTTTAACGTCATTCTAAGTGGAGCATAAAACAGGTAACCAAAGCTTGTTTGGAGGTGCTGAATTGCTTACAAAAGAAAGGCTGCGGTAAACATGCCATTACGCCTTTTTCGAAGACAATATGAGCAGCTGTCGCAGTTTGAGAGGAGGATAATCATCGTCATGATGGAAGCTGGTGAGTGTGCTCGTCAATTAGGCCACTCTGATTGCGTTGTGAGGAAAGTGTTAGAATGAGTGGCTCCGAGAGATGTCATTTACACGAAGATCAGGCTTAGGACGACCTTGACGGACCAGCCGTTGAGAAGACAGCCACATCGTAAGAAATGCACTCTTAGAGCCAACTGCCTCATCGGCCGCCATCCAAGCACACGTAGCACCTTCGCTAGGTGTCCTTGTGTTTTCTCGAACTATACGAAGGTGCCTGGCTGAAGGACATTTGGGATCACGGCGCCCATTACATGGGCTGCCCTTGACGTCAATCCATAGACGCCTCCGTTTTGGGTGGTGCTGCGTACGAGGAAACTGGATTGCAATTGAATGGAACCAGGTCGTCTTTAGCGACGAATCCAGATTCAATCTCAGCATAGATCCTCGAGGGTGACTGCCTCAATCCTGTCTTGTTTTATGCCCTCACAGCTGGTGTGATGGTATGGGGTGTCATTACCTACAATACCCGGTCACTCTTAGTATTTATCTGTCGCACCATTAGAGCCGAGTGGTATCTCCATGACATTCTGCAACCACATGTGTTTCCACTCATGCAACGGCTCCCATGAGCCATTTTTCAACAAGACAATGCTTGGACTCACACTTCAAGGGCCTCTGCACTGTAAGAACCATTCCTTTGCCTGCCTGATACCCATATTTGTCTCAACTCGAGTATATCCAGGTTCTTTTGGGACCACGAGTTGGGCATCCTACGAGTTTGAATGAACTAATGGCAAGATTACAGCAACTATGGAACGAAATGTCTCAAAACGTCATACAGAACTTTTATGTCTCAGTAACCGATCGTATCTCATCGTGCATTCGCTCTAGACAATGTTCAAGAGGGTATTAAATACTCCATTTCTTTTTGCTTTTTTCTCTGAAATATATGGTACTTTTTCTTTGATTTTTAACTATTTACTTATATCAAAGTAGTTATTACATATGTAAAATTTCGTTTTATTTTGATGACTCCTTCTTGGGGCGCTAATTTTTTGTTCATGAGTTTGTATAAGAGAGATATATATTTATATAATATATAAATATATCTTAATTTTTTAAAAGGTAAGAATCATTCCTTTTTTATAAATATATAATGTTTATGAGTTTAAAATTTGTTTTATGTGGTATACAAAAAAATCTGAAAGATGAACCTCCATATAACGAATTTTTTTTCGGGATTTAGCGATTTTTTTAAATAGAGGTCCGTCTCTCATGGGTCCATATATATATATATATATATATATATGTATATATATATGTAATAATTCCCCTAGCATCTTTTTAATTAATTCTTTTAATAGCACTGCAATAATCTTTTAATTATTTGGTTCTACACTAACATCCTGATTTTAATCGTAATCAACTAATAATATTACATCATAAATTTTCCCGCCCTTTGTTCAATCATAGTCTTTATTACAAGCATGTCACGTGGTCTTCAACGTCAGGTATAAAAGCCGATGTCTCTGGAAACCTCTCTCTTCGATCATTTTCTCTGTAGTCATGTAGCGGCTGCAGCGCGTTCTGTGTGTGTCTTTGCCTGTGTTGTGCCGTCCATGTTTGCTTCTTGTATGTGTAATTCCGTCCCTACTGGATCTTTATGTGTTTCTGGATGTGAATAAAAAGGAATTTCGATTTCCATGAGTTCCTCTTCGATACTATCGTATTAGACCACACTCCACGTAACATAGAAAATCACACCACCAGCCACGCCCAACCATTGGCTCTCCATTATTTAATCAACCACTCGCCACGTCTTAAAATATATTTACCACTCAACGGAATTGTTCCAGAGTTTAAAATTTCATATACAATATATATATATATATATATATATATTTATATATATATATATATATATATATATATATATATATATATTGTAAATGTATTATTCGTCTCCTTGAGAGATTCATTATTGTTCTCTTTTCTCAATTTTTTTTACTATTTTATTAGGGTCTTCATCCACGTGTTGTATAAGGCTTAACGTTTCAACTTGACTCTTTTTTATTTTTATTATGTAGAAAATTTCTGCTGTACAGGGAAGGTTGGAACCACAAAGCATTGCTAACTCTGTTTCACTGACCTAATTCAGCGATAACTTTAGAAATCATAATAGGTCTCCAGTTTAGTCAAAGATTGTTTTGTATTTACATTTATTGTGTCTGCTGAATTCTAATTTACTACTTCTTTAGCGCTGTAGCTTCTAGTACTTCTTCACTTTTTTTTGTTCTACTATATATATATATATATATATATATATATATATATGTGTGTGTGTGTGTGTGTGTGTGTGTGAATGAGGGTGACTGATGGTGCTCTAAATATGGCAAGCAAAAAAATAGTTTCCTTAGTTTATTTCAAACAAACGTAAGACGTTCGAATCTTGAATGTCACTGCATTATTTCAGCAACAAGCCTGGTATGCTAAGAGGGCTTTAACATTTCTTGGTAATGTAATGCCGTAAGTCACAAAAATAGTGAACCTCATATCGTCGCAGATTTTAAATTAGCGAAAGTTTGATGTTTTAATTGGATAAAGTCAACTAGGTGTATAGTGGCTTACTAATTTGTAATAATGTTCTTTGTTTGAGCGGCGGGAACGTACTTCAAGGATTTATTGAGTGTTTGGACAATTCAGACTGTTTCTGCAAAATAAGGGGATGTTAAACGTTATCCACAGTTGTCGGATGTTATGCGGCTTTTAAAATTGATATTTTTTACATACATATGCCAAAAATTTTTAATGAATTATACGTAAAGTTTCAAGACACAAATAAAACAAGTATCGTTCTGATCATTCTCATTCTCACTTTTAACGCTAAACTGAATGTTTTCAGAAACGATTTTATTGCAAAAAACTGCAAGTACTTCCCGAACTTGAAAAAAAAATCAAATATTTAGGTATACATGAGATTCCAGACGAAGAAAAATTATTAAAGAATTTATATCCGTAACTGATCTTTCAATCAAGGAATTTGCATCGAGATTTTCTCGAGTAAAGAATTATCGGAAATCCTCAAGTTTTATATGTACCCCGATTTGATTTCATTTGATAAACCAAACTTGTCCCAATTTGATTGGTTAGAAACCGTATAATTTGAAATGAAAATGTTTTATTTCCAGTCTAGTTCAATATGGATTAAAATTTTATTGAAAGAAGGAAAAAAGCTGGAAATGGTTGAAACAATATATTAACAAGCGATATAAGAAAAATGTCAGTAACGGAATTTGGGAAGCATGGAATTGGATTCCAGATACATTAACCTGTTTGAAGATGTTTTCATCTACCTATACCTGCTGGTCACTATTTTCAGCAATGGATATCATTAAAAACTCGCTTTGAAGCAGATTACTTCAATTCAGCGTGCTAAAAAAACATTTTATAATCCGAATATAAGTTATTTGTCATCTAATTTGCTACAACAGAAGTCACATTAATATGATTTACTCGGTTAACTAAAACAATTGCTACTATACAGTACAAAATGTATGCTTTCTTAGTAAATAAAAAGTTTTCAGATGTTAGTATTTAGCTTTATTTTTTTCCAATAATCTTAAATCAAAATTATTTGACTGCAAGTCTATACACTATTAAACATTTCTAAAGAAAAAATGACACGTTGACCAATGATAATTTACCCACCTTCCTCCCTGCCTTACAACATGATATTTGAATACATCTTCAAAGATTATTTTCCGTTGTTGAAAATCTATTAACACTGTACTCGGAATAGCTTTACTGATAGCATATCAAAAAAGAGGATGATATTTCGCAAAGACGTATATAAAGGGTGTTTTTCTTTAGAGGTATAGAACTTTAAATTGCAATAAAACAACAATGTATTATTCGATTGACATGAATTTTTTTTATTCCAAAGATAATCTTGTGGCTTTACATTTTTAATATGATTTCTGGCATCGGACTGCCATGGCTGGCTTGGATGTAGTCCAATCTGGACGTCCAATTTTCGATGACTTTTTCCAACATTTGTGGCCGTATATCGGCAATAACACGGCGAATGTTGTCTTCCAAATGGTCAAGCGTTTGTGGCTTATCCACATAGACCAATGACTTTACATAGCCCCACAGAAAATAGTCTAACGGTGTTAAATCCCAAGATGTTGGAGGCCAATTCACAGGTCCCAAACGTGAAATTAGGCGGTCACTAAACGTGTCTTTCAATAAATCGATTGTGGCACGAGCTGTGTGACATGTTGCGTCATCTTGTTGGAACAACAGCTCCCGGACATCAGGATTGTTCAATTTAGGAAGGAAAAAGTTAGTAATCATGGCTCTATACCGATCACCATTGACTGTAACGTTGTGGCCTTCATCGTTTTTGAAGAAGGATTCCACCAGCCCATAAAGCGCACCAAACAGTCAGTTTTTCTGGATGTAACGGTGTTTCGACATACACTTGTGGATTAGTTTCACTCCAAATGCGGAAGTTTTGTTTGTTGACGTAGCCATTCAACCAGAAGTGCGCTTCATCGCTAAACAGAATTCGCTGATTAATATCGACCTATATTTTCAAAATAAAATTGCAGGATTTGAAAGCGTTGTTCAGGTGTGAGTCTATTTATGATGAATTGCCAAACCAAACTGACAATAAATCACTTGACAGCTGTTAAATCGGTCGCCATCTTCGAAAGTAATGCCAACTTAAACTTCTATACCTGGAAAAACACTCTGTATATGCCAGGGCATTTAATGACTAGTTGAGCGAGACGTATATATGTGCCTGCGGCAGTTAAGGAGTTAATTGAAAAGATATATTTCATTCGAAGTAGGACCGCAAGAAGCACACAATCGGATAATAATTATTATCTCGAAGTAAAATAAGATTGAATATTTTGTTAAATACCCATTACATTAAATTATTTTACAAACATTTATTTACTACCGTTGTAATGTTTTACTAATAGAGTAATTAAAAACACACACACACACACACACTTTTTTAATTATAAGAAGATTTTTAAAGCATTGCAATCAGTATTTTATAATTTTAAATAAAAGTTTATTTCTGAAATATTTACCTTAGAAATTTTCTTAAGGAGAAATAGTTTTTTAAAAACGTTATTTTATAAGAAAACAATTCCACTGATATAAAGAAGAAAATAAATGTGATACTTCGAAGGGAGAATGAAGTTTTTAAAATAATTTTTAAGTAAGAGGAATGTGTTCATGTCATTTAGGTAAATTGTTTTTAAAGAAGGCCTATATTAACATGTAAATTATTTTGAATAAAATATATATCAGCCTAAATTTGAAATGATTTATAAACAGAAAACATTTGTCTGTCCCCATCTAAGCACCCATCTGGTATAGAGGTTAGTGACGCTGACTTGGTATGCCGTAAGACCTAGGTTCGAATCACGGAGAAGGCATGGATTTTTGTAAATGTATTGTGTCTTTACGGCAAGGGAGTACTCTAAATAGCCGTTAAACCGTAAGTCCTCTCGTGAGATTGGTGAATGGGGAAGAAAGGTGTGAAGCTCCTGACCACGTCCAGTGTATCATTCTTTCGATATTGGGGTGGTATCGAGCCATATCTGGGTATAAGCGGTCTCCGCTGGTACCCGATTCATCTAATTTTCTTTTCTAGACAAATCGGTTTCATGGTACTCAAAGCTACAGATAACAACCGGCGTACAAGTAGCTCTTTGTTACGATGAATTTCGTTGGCTTCAATCTGACATTATCAGACACAGGTGGCATTAACAACAAAAAGTTTTTTCATGCAAATGATTACTATAAAAAAAGCTTTAAAATTAACTTCTATTTACATTTCCTACAGAGACTTCAAACAATATTGAACCCATGGCAGTGAACATTGATATATTAACTATGTAAAAGTAATATTAATAATTGTTATGCTTTTATGTATAGTTATCCAGAAACAGCAGTTTTCTTTTTGTGCAATATATATACATTTGTTCAAACATAAAACAAAACTATCTTTGAATAGTAATGTGTCTCGATGTTATTACCTTTATAGTTTTTGGAGGTAATAAAATATTTTTATTAAGTTTTATCTATACAAATAAATAAAATTGAAGTGTCTGTTTGTAGTTTGAAATTAACAGCTTTTTACTGAATGCATTTAAAAATATATCCGGTACCAGTGGCGTACACAGGAATTTTTCAAGAGGGGGTGCGGGGTTCGAAAGTTCACCATTCTTGTATCGTGCTCCTTTTGATTTTGTCGATTTTGGTGAACAAAACACAGTAAAAAACTAATTATTGAATAAATAATTAGCATTAATTAAGAAAAACAATCATTAATAACAAATACTTAATTAATTTGACGTACTACGTACTTAGAGTTATAATCAATCGGAAAAAAAATCAAGGGCTTTGGGGGTGTCCGGACTCCCAGGGCCCCCCCTTGCGGGCGCCACTGTCCGGTACTTATTAAAAAAAATCAATTTTTAAAACATCTGTCTCTCTATTTGTTCCGTCTAATCTCTGAAACGGCTGGACCTATTTTGACGGAACTTTCATTGGTAGATAGCTAAAGTTATAAGGAGTAACTTATGCTACTTTTATTTTAGAAAAAAAATAGAGTTCCGTGGAACAATATTAAAACCTATGAAATAGTGAACAATGTCCGAGGAAATTAGACTTAGCCAGGAAATTCTTTCGGTTCCGTGTGTGCCTATACTCTCAGAACGTGTGAGCCTAGGGAAATTCTTCTATCTCCTTATGCTGGTCTTGGAAGGGGTTAAGTAGTAATTAGAAATCAATTTTAAACGTTGTTAGGTTTTCTTTTATGAAAATAGTTGTCTTTTATTTACTTTGAATTTGGTAAATTTAATATTGTATATAGATGGATTTTTTCATTAAATTTAATAATGTGTATAGAGATTGTTTAATACATTTAATACAAAAAACCCCAAAAATTATCATAAAACAAAGAAAAAAAGAAAAAAAATAGAATAGAAACATCGATTCACACAAAGTAGAAGAATGGCATTATACTTATATCATGGGTATTTCTTTACGTGGAATACATAATAATTAAGTTTTCGTAAACTCTACGAATTGAATAAACACTTTTTTGTTGAATTTCACGTGGACGAAGTCACGGGTAAAGCTAGTTATGTATATAAATAACATCAAACCATCTAATGCAGTTTCATTCTAACAAGTTTCATGGATTTATATAAATACCATTAGTTCTCCTTTTAATATGATATAACCCTATGAATTTGTGACATATTAATATAACCTAGGACATTCACAATTCTGTAACAAGAACCCATATTCATTTCTAACATATCATAATCCCATCCTCGAGTTGTGCGCGCTCTCATCCTCAAATTATATTAAAATTAGTCCGGTGATGAATTCCCTTGAAGCGTGGATAGAAGCCATGTTGATTCAGCGCATTTTGATAAAGGACTCGACTGCCGCTGCTGTCGGTATATTTGAGCAAAGTTATCCAATGAAAGAGTTTGTGATATTATTGAGGGGAAGAGGGGTGAGCTTATTAAGCTCGTAGCATAATACAAAAGTGTCTGAAATTAATTTATTTCTTCGTGAGTTTTGAAGATTCAGGTAAAATTCATCTTCAATGATGGATTAAATTCAAGTGCCAATGTTCAATTAAAATTCACTTTTAATTCATATGAATGATAGTTATTAATTTTCATGTTGGTTTTTTTCAATAACCTAAAATCGTAATAGTAATAATTGGAAGTAAAATGAAAGGAAATAATTGTGGTGTTGATGAAACAAAAGATTAGCGTGTGAAAAAATTAAAATTATTTTCATATTCATATACATTCTAGTGTCACCAAAGTTATGGTATAACTTGTAACATTCTTTTTAATTTTTATTTTTATTATTTTTATAATTTTCTTAAGTGTAACATTTCCTCCATTCACATGCTTTGGATCTGCATTAGGGTCCAGAATCTGGCAATAACTTATTTATTGCACTCAGATTTAGCAAGGGCTCTGCACTTTTAAGTGCAATTTTTAGGTAAGTTACCTCTATCTTGTAATGGATTTAGATATTCCTATCCATTACTTTCAAACTTTTTTGCTCAGTATTATTTACATAAAGGGGGATAGTTGGGTGACCAAAAACATGTTCAACCCCACTGTTATATAAATTATTTTATATATAAGCTGTCCTAGGTCGGCAACGTTTATAATACTGCAACATCCATTTTATATTTTTAATCTCGGTTACTCTTGTTACCTTCATTGTGTGATTTCCCTACTGTCTATGTGTTTTTCGAAGAACACATAGACAGTATGAAAATCACACAATGAAGGACACATAAGTAACCGAGGTGAACAATTATAAAACTGAATGCTGCAGTATTATAAACATTACCGACCTAAGACAGCAGTAAGTAAGTAAATAAATATTTTTAGCATGAAAGTAATTTCCGAACTTAGTATAATTATATTGACATTTTGTAAGCAATTAGATATTTCTAGCAATAAAATTAAATATCCCCATATATTTCTGACTCCTAAATTTCATAAAAATCCAGTAAAATTCCGCAGTGTAACAAATGGGTTCAATACTTATGTATCCAAATCGGGTAGAATTTTACAGAACATATTACAAGTTACAATAGATAAATTTAAAGATACTTCTATTATAAAAAAAACAGCCATGGGGAACATAATAAAGAATCTTGAGTAACAAGAGGTATTTTCAGTGCATGGATTTGATTTTGAAGATTTATTTAACTCTATCAAAATAGAAGATATAATTGAGGTACATCTAGGTGCATATGAGGAATATGGTTTGAATAGTTGCATTAATTTTGAAAAGTACAATACACTAATTTGATTTGTAATATAGGAGAGCTTCATTATTTTTAATAACAAACATTACCAACAAATCTGTCGCCCATCCGGTATAGTGATTAGCGACGCTGACTGCTGTGCCGTAGGGACTGGGTTCGAATCTTAGAGAAGATGTGGATGTTTGTAAATGTATAGTGCCTGCACCGCATGGGGGTACTCTAAATGGCCGTCGAGCCGCAAGTCCTCTCGTAAGGTTGGTGGAAGGGGAAGAGAGGTGTGGGCCTCTGACCCCCACAGAGTGTTCTCCCTTTAAATTGGGGTGGAATCGAGCCTAATCTTTTTTCACCTGTATGGTGCTCAAAGCTACGTCTAACGACAGGCGTTACTTAGCTCTTCTAGTCTTCGCCGATCAGGTGTCATTAGTAACAACAACAACACATACAAATCAAAGGATTGCCTCAAGGTGGCGTTGCCAGTAATAGTCTCGCTATTCTGTATTTACACAACTATAAATGCAAACGAAGAATAGAACCATCGTGTCTCTTATTAAGATACATGGATGATTTACTTGCCGTAGGTCGCCACAGGGAATTTAAACCTAGCATTAAATTTTATCCGGAACACCTAAAATTAATACAGAGAAATTTTAAGTCGAACAAAGTTGAAATTTAGATTTAGATTTAAATATTATTGACAATAAATTATATAGCAATATCTATGATAAAAGGGAATCATTTAACTTCAATGTTATAAAGATACAGAACTTCAATAGTTGTTTGCATATATCAATACTTAGACATATAATAATTTAAATTCACGCAATATTGATAAATTCAAGAACATCTAGAATTTTTCTTTGCTTGTATACAGAATGATTATCCCATCAACTTCTTGAGAAAATACATAGATAAAAAAAAAAATTTAAAATCTTTTTAAATTCATAAAATTGGCAAATTTGTGAAGGGTTATGATGGACTTTAGGAAATGCACAAATCCACCACGTAACATTAGGTCCACAAAGCCAGCTTGTTTGTGGTTCAGTTGTGAAGGATATGTGCTTTCCACACCCAGGATACATTTTAATGCATCGATAGACCAATATTTACATGACCACATTTAAAAATTATTTATGAGCAATCAAACAACTTTTTTGCATGCAATCTGATTTGCATCTAATACCAAATCATTAAAATCTAATGCAGTATTTATCAAACTTTCAATACTGGAGACCCAATTTTCAATCATAATTTTTGTCGCCCCCCCTGTACAACAATAATATATTTACTGCAATAAAAATGCACTTTGACGCTACAGCTACAATGTGATCTCAATTATAAACTGCATAAGTATTAAATTTTGTATATGTTACTTTTAAGTAACATATATATATATATATATATATATATATATATGTTACTTTAAGTAACATATATATATATATATATATATATATATATATATTACTTACTTATTATATTATGTTATTTTTCCTCCTCTAATTTTTAAATTGGAACAGATCGCAAAATTATATATTTAATTAAGATTTATTTCCTTCAGCATCCATTTCTCAAAGTACAAATGTCATTAGAAAAATAGTTTAGTCCATGTTGCTCTCAATCATATCTGACATTTTCGAGTACGTTTGCGTGAGTCTGGTTATACTATAGGACGTCTGCACAAAAGCATGTAAAAATTCTTTTCCTCCTACAATTCCAGTCAGTTTTGGTCGACTCGATACTTCTATAGCTACCGAATCTAGCTTGAATGTACATTTTTTAATTTGCACGTTAATTGCAATTCACGGTAATTAAGTATTTACGGCAGTAGATTAAATTTTGTATTTACAACTACTGAAGTAACTGATGAGAAAAAAAGCTCCAGCTCGTTATGTGTTAAAACTTGCAAATCTGAAGAACAATATGTGAATGCTGTTTTTAAAACCATGTAAAATCATTTAGCCATGTTAGCAAAGAGCTTTAAAAAGTATTTTCTTGATGAGGACAACTTGGTAGTAAGTTACGATTGAATTAGGAATCTATTTCAAGATACTCCAGAAGGGCTCTCAACTTCTGAAGAAGAAAACTTCATACATTACACATACAGTGAAAAATTAAAAGACAATTTTGTAATAAATCGCTCTTTGAGTTTTGGGTAGGGGTGGATGAAGAATTATCTGTATTGAAAACAAAAACACTTCATATACTATTACCATTTTCAACACCCTACCTTTGTTAAACCATGCTTTCTGCGGTGGCTGCTTTGAAGACAATATATATATATATATAAATATATATATATATATATATATATATATATATATATATAGATCTCAGTATATATATAAAATATTCAGTGTTAATTTCTGATATTAAACCTTCCTTTCAAAAACTTTGCTCTACAAGACCAACCCATGGGTAGTCACTTTTGCTCCTAATTTTGTATTAAGAAACTATTTATAAAATACCTTCTTCAGTTCTGATACATTAAACGTATACTGGCTGAAACGCCCGCTTTTCCCACGAGTTCATTTTTTTTAAAAGTAAAACATTCTTCATGATATAATAGCTGAACTGCAAGGAGAGTAAAACTGCGTGCACAACATTGTATATAAAAATGTAAAATTATTTTTTAATATAAATGATATAATTGTGTAAATAACTGTTTAAAAGAACTGTAATTTAAACCTCACAGAATTAGCATTTAGAATTAATGTTCAATAATGCAAAATAATAGAAAATTCCGATGAAGAATAATTGTGTTACTTTTTAATATTTAAAGCGAGAAGACTTCATAATTTTTTAACCCGGGACGAGGCTCGCACTCGATACTAACGCTTATGGTAGTGCGAGGGGGGGGGGCTCAATTCCCCCAATCATTTGTTTATAATTATTTTTACTGTACACGATTCAAATCGGAATTCCAGTGAATAATTTAAATAAGAGAAAGTATATTTACCGGCTTTCAAGGAATATTCAATTTTTCTTTGATGATTTGAGAAAAAATCCAATAAAACTGAACTAAAGTGATTCAAAAGTGCAAGACCTTAATAAAGGACGTAAATCAGAGAAACATTTAAATACTTTACTTGCATTTTAATATTACAGAAATGTTATTTGCTGCCAAATCTGTCATATTTTGTTCAAGTTTTTGTAGTTTTAATGAGTTTTCATGATCGAGTGAGTGAATATTAACGTCGCACTGTGTTCAGCTGCATGACGGCTTTTGGGGACGGACCTCGTAATATTGAACCATGATCAAGTTACGAGGACGATATTTGAGCTGGCCTCTTTTAACTACCATACCACTCCAACAAGAGGACGTTTAAGTTCTTGACAGATTTAACGCGTGCATCTCTCCCCTAAGATGGTCTTCGTACTCGGCTCGAGCTGGTAACACCGGTGGTGATCAACAAATAGCAAGTTGAACTTTTTTGTTTCTTGTGTCTTTTTGACAAGGCGAACTGAACCTTGTGGTACACTTATGGCTTCATATTTTAGTTGATGGAGTTCTTTAGGAAGCGTTTGAAAATTTTCCTTTCATTTCATGTTCATCGCGTTTCTCAATCATGAATAATACGCATTCTTTCAGCAGGTTCTTCTTTTGCTTGATCAGTTTGAACTTCCCTCAATAGAGATCACAGGGGCCCCGCGCCACCCCACCCGGGTTAAAACTGTATTCAGAAAAATTACGGATGTTCTAAAAATGATTATGACGTTCTTCACTATGCTTTATATGTTTGAGAATACTCATAAAAATAAATCTTGGCCAAATAATCCCTCAAATCAATCATTTTTTTCAAATATCGTAAAACTCTTAAATATTTACAATTTTCCTAAGCGAAAAACAAACACATAAGAGATGGAGCGGAACTGACCTAGAACTAACTATAACAGTAAGTTTGAAGGTCAATCAAATGATCAGCAAATGTATTATGCAGCCTGGCTGAAAAATGAATCATGTCTTCATTTTCTTTCTACAACTAATGTACAGTATTTCAATAATAATTACAGTCATAAATTGTTTATCTTAGAATTTTTCTCAGATTCTGGGTTTGGTTTTTCTTTTATCGAGTGATATTTTATGTTAAAACGTAATAAAAAAATATCTCATTTAGGAAATACACCAAATTAAACAAAATGTTTTCCCTTTAATTTGGTTTTGGGATCAAAGATAGCTTTTTAATGACGGAAAAACGCCAGATGATAAACACAAATTATATGAGTGTTGTTGTGTATTTTTTTTTATTATGGAAGAAAGTATTTTGTTTTACTTTTTTCCGGTTAATAATTTTGATAATATTTAAATGTTCGATGTGCTCGCGCCCCCAAGGGGGTGCACCGCACACTTTGAGAAACACTGTTCTAATGTGAGAATATGGATCATTTGGATTGATATGGCATTAGCGGGAGTTATGAGCAATATAGAAGTGGTGATTGTTGTAGAAAATATGAAAATCTGTCAGGTATTGTGAATTGAAGTATTGATAAGATGCTCTTGTGTGAGGTTTTGATGATTTACTCTACGATTTGAACTTTCGGATTTTAAATATTTTTTCTTCTTAAACGACTATTTTAAAGATGGATGAATCATCTTTGTTGTTCGATGGTTCAATTATATTGTGTACTTAATTGTTCTAGAGTTTTAACAGTTTAAAGTCATAATATCTTTCAGAATGCAATGGTGAATAGTTTATATTTTTTAAGATATAAATTTTTAAATTTTAAATTTTTGAGAATTGGATACTTAACGATTAACTTACCAAGTTGCAAAATGGGGAAGGTTGGCGCCATCAAACTAGTTTAACCCCACTTATCGGTCCTAAGTCCGAGGTTGCAGTTGGATATTTCATAAATTTTTATTTTATAAAAATTTTTTAATTTTGTTTGAAAACGTTGGTATTAAATTTTCTACATTCGCCATTGATATTTTGAAATGAGATTTAGTGTTATAAAATTCATAAAATTCCTATTTTCATTGATTGTGAAATTGGGATTGATTTATATATATATATATATATATATATATATATATATATATATATATATATATATATATATATATATATATATATATATATATATATACGTTTGGGATTCTTTAGTTGAGATATTAGAACTTTTTATAGCTATTCTTTGTTTTCTTTCTATTGTAATGTAATAGCAAAAATGTAGCGTATAATTTTCAAAAAGCACATTTAAAATGAGAAAAATAATTGATATAGATCATAAATTGATTTGATATACTAATGGGCATGTAATTGAATGATTATTGTCAATTTCCAAATTTTTTCAAATGTATTCAAATTTTTAAACGTTTTTAAAAGTAAATATTAAAAAAAAATACTTTAAATAAAAGTTTACTTTTGAGAGTAAGACATATTTCTATATTAATATTATTTTTAAACTCACAATGAAACAGATGTAAAATAAAATTACTATTTAACGTGTTGACGTAGTGAGTAAAATTGAATTGTCAGGTTTAAATAATGTAATAGAAATAGATTTAAATTAATAAACGAATTCTGTCAATAATTAATACTAATAAATA